>JASPKZ010006848.1:1925000-2460868 GCA_030220185.1 Diploptera punctata
TTTAGGTCTGTGGGTGTGTTCTCGTTGAATAGCTTCTTTTAAACTTCTATATATTCAAGGATGCTAATCTTGTTGTTGTTATACTCCCATCGAGAGTCTGTAATCTTAACTTCTTTTAAAATTTCTATGTCTTCAAGGATGCCAATCTTGTTGTTGTTATACTCACACAGAGAGTCTGTATTCTTAGCTTCTTTTAAGATTTCTGTGTCTTCAAGGATGTTAATCTTATTGATGTGATACTCACACAGAGAGTCTGTATTCTTAGCTTCTTTTAAGATTTCTGTGTCTTTATTTATTTATATTATTTATTGTTATCATCCTTTAGAGCATCATACGTGCTCAAGGACTTGTTCAGATTACAACCTATATATAAACAACAATCTAAAATATAACACAAACACACATTAATATATAATGAAAACTATTTACACTGCAACTACAATACACCATATTATCAAGCGGCAGCACTTTCACAAGAAAAATAGCAATGAAATTTCAATCAAATTTTTTTACTTACAATTTTAAATTAAGTATCCACCCATGCTTAATTGTATGTAAGACAATAAACTTTACAGCAAGCTTAAATTACCTGTCCTTAAGAAGTTCAATATTGGAAAGGAGATGATTATATAGATTACTACCTCTATGTGATATGCTGTTAATACTTCTGGTAAGCCTGTGACAATTCAGGTGTATATTGTTCAAAATTCTAGTGTTATGTTCGTGTAAATCTGAGTTTATTATGATGATTTTTAAATTTTTATGAATAAAGCAAACTGATTCTAAAATGTAAATACAAGGAACAGGTAATATTTTTAGTTCTTTGAAAATTTTCTTACTTTTTGTTCGGAATGGTGCTTTCTTCATGATTTTAATAATTCTTTTTTATAATTTGAGTAGATTTTGATGATGATCCCCATAGTATTATACCATATGTTAACTGTGAATATATGTACCCAAAATATCCAGTTTTTAATACTTCCTCTGGTAATATTCTAGTGAGGATACGAATTGCATAGCATTAATCAGTTAAGTTTTTCATATAAGTGTTGTATGTCATTCCCATGACAGATTGGAATCAATCCATGCACTTAAAAATTTGGCACAATTTGCTTCTTTTATTTAGGTGGCATTAAGCATAATGTTAATGGGATTATTCAGATTTTCTTGATTGAAATACATACCGGTATATACTTTTTTGTTTACATTTAGCTTGAGTTTATTGTTTACTAGCCACTGTTCTAGATTTGTTAATGTTTTATTATCTTCAGTTGTGGATCATTATTATCTACGTCACTGAGTATGATGTTTGTATCATCTGCAAATAATATAGTTTTGACTTCGGGCATAATTATGGGAAGATCATTAATATATATATATATATATATATATATATATATATATAAGAAAAAGGATTGGACCCAGAATTGATCTTTGGCATGCTCCATAGATATTGAGTTTGATCGGATATTGTTAATTTCAACTATTTGTTTTCTGTTACTTAAATATGAAATAAACCATTTTTCTACCAGTCCACTAATACCAAATGTATTTAGTATTCTGATTAAAACTTCATGATTAACCATGTCAAATGCTTTACTAAGATCTAGAAAAAGCCTTATTGTTTATTCTCTATTATCTTTAGCTTTTAATATTGATTCTGTAAATGACTGCATAGCATTGTTGATTCCTGTTCCTTTACAAAATCCATATTGAGAACCAGAAAGCACATGATTAGATTCCAGGAAGGAAACCATTCTATTATACATAACTTTTTCAACAATTTTAGAGAAAACTGATAGTAGTGATATAGGTCTATAATTTTCAACATTTAAATTTTGACCCTTCTTGAATATTGAACGAACTTTCGCTGTTTTAAAAATTTTAGGAAACTTCCCTGTGATCAGTGATGAATTTGATATGTCTAGAAGCGGCATTATAAGTAAACTGGAGCATCTTTTAACAACAAGGTCTGGTATTTCATCAATTCCACATGATAAACTATTTTTCAGTTTGTTAATTATTTTAAATAATTCTTCTGGTGTTATAGGTGTTATGAATATAGTGTTTCTGACATTTGTATGGTTTAAAATTGGTTGTTGATTTAGAATTATTGTTGCAAAGTAGTTATTAAATATCTCACCTATTTCATATACATTTTAATTACTTTATGTCATTGACAGATATTTCCATTCTATCTATAACTTTTTTATTACTTTTTCCAGATTCCTTTCTTACAATATCCCACATAGCTTCCCCTTTGTTTTCTGCCTTTATAATAAAATCCCTGTTGGACCTTTGTTTAACCTCATGAATAACTCCTTAATATTTTGCTATACAGCTCAAAGTATGATTTAAGATTAGGCTTACTAGTATTTTTATACAGTTTATACAGCTCTCTTTTTCTTTAGCATGCTATTATTATTCCTTTCATTATCTAGTTTGATTTTTTGCTCTTGTTTTGTGAAGTTACAAATTTCTTAATTGGGAAGGCAATATCTAAGTAATATTGTATGGTGTTTACGAACTCTGCTGATTTTTCGTCTATGTCAACTTTATTGATTATATCATTCCAGCTTTCAATTTGTAGTAAAGATTTAAAGTATTCAATATTCTCATTGTTAAAGTTTCTTTTATAACTTATTGTTTTAAGTTTTGAGTTGATGGCTGTGTATGTCTCTAACGGAATATCAATAAATGTTGCATTGTGATCTATGATTATATTATCTACTGTATATGTAAATATCGGCGATCAATGATTTTTTGATCCAGACATGTTTGTGAAGTGGGTGTTATAAGAGTAGGAGTATCTATAGTCTCAATTAGATTATGGGAGTGAATTAATGACCAGAATTCAGATACAACTCTATCAGTAGTTAGAAGGTTTATGTTGAAATCCCCACATAAAATAAGAGGCATCTTTTTTTTTTTTAGAGTATTTAGTAATATTTCAAATTTGTTTACAAAAGTTTTTATACAACCATCGGGAGATCCATATACAGAGACTATAATTGAACAAAAATTATTAATTGTTATTTCTGTTACTGCATGTTCAAATGTCTTTTCTATATTTAGATAATATGTTTGATTTTTCTCTTTGTGTTTTAAGTGATTCTGTACATAGATTGGTGACCCCCCATTTTTATATGTTGACCGACAAAATGAGCTTGTAAGTTCATAATTTTGTATCACATATGAGGAGATTTCATTGACATGGAGCCAGTGTTCAGTACAGCACATAACATCTACATCTTGTAATTCCTCACTCAGTAATATTTCCAATTCATGCTTCTTATTTCTAAGACAATTAAAATTTTGATGCATTAAAGTCAAGTTATTATTTTATAGTGTTGCCATCACCAGAAGTTTTTTTTAGTTATCAAAGATAATGAACTGCATTTATTTGCCCTATTTAGTTTTGTTTTTTTTGTCTTTTTATGTTGTTCTTGCATAAAAAAATATTGCGTGTGGGCAGGAGTTTTTATTGTTCGTGTTGATCTTTTCAAACTTTCTGTACCTTGATCGAAATCTCTCAGGCTCATGATGATTCTTTTGTGACTCTCTGATTCCTCTTCTTTTTTCCTCTCTTGATTTCTTTCCCATTTCAGAATAACTGGATCATCTTTTTTTTAGATCAAGTTTTTTCATTAGTTCAGCCAATCTTGATGCAATTTCGTATCTTCCAATACCGTTCATATTCTGACCATGTCTGGTGTAATATTCCCTTCTTGTGTTAATATTCATCAGTTTAGTGTTTTTGAATGTAATTAATCTTTTGTTTAATTTATTGTTGAAGTAGTTCACTTCATTGTTGACACATGACCATTGAGCTAAGTCATTCCTGTGTGGTGCACTCATTACAATTACATTTGTGTGTTGACATTCACTGATAAACTTAGTTAGGTTATGGATACCTCTACTGGTGTTGTTTTTACTGATATCATTGCTCCTTCCAACTATCACAATGGCATAATTTTTCTTTAAATCTTTTATGTTTTCTTTTGCTGATTTTGTAATTTTATCTAAAGGTGCCCCAGGATTCACATAGCCTATAACCTGGTGTGAATCTTTTAGGTGACATTTCAAGTCCACTGTGCATCCTCTAGAGTGACTGTCGCCAATGATCGCTATCTTGTTTTTCCTTTTTCGTTCAATATTCACTTTTTTATTTAAGTTTTTTTGAAGTCAACTTGTTTTTATGTTGAATTTTCTTCTAGGGATTGCAGAACAGAAAATCTATTTGTGAGAACAGGTATTGGTAGTCCACAAATTACTAGATATTTTGGTGGAGCAATTATTTTTCCATCATGCTTTGTAGTTACTTTATTCCACATTTCATCATTTCGAAGGTT
Source organism: Diploptera punctata (assembly GCA_030220185.1). Lineage (NCBI taxonomy): Eukaryota > Metazoa > Arthropoda > Insecta > Blattodea > Blaberidae > Diploptera > Diploptera punctata. The sequence goes on from JASPKZ010006848.1 coordinate 1,929,353, forward strand.
AGGTCTAGGAGTTATGTTACTTGGGTTACCATATATATATCTATTTGTATATTTTGATACTCTCCACGGCAGATTTTAGTTCGTTCCTAAGATTTTATATTTCTTTTTTTGTGTTTACACATATTTCTCACTATTCTTAGCTTCTTTTAAACTCTCTATATCTTTAAGGATGCTAATTTTGTTGATGTTATGCTCATAGAGAGACTCTGTAATCTTAGTTTCTTTTAAACTATCTATATCTTCAAATTCGTTGATGTTATACTCACCCAGAGAGTCTGTAACCTTACCTTCTTTTAAAATTTCTACGTCTTCAAGGGCGCTAATCTAGTTGATGTTATACTCAGACAGAGAGTCTATGTTCTTTGCTTCTTTCAAAATTTTAAAAGAATTATTTAAAATAATTAACAAACTGAAATATAGTTTATCTTGTGGAATTGATGAAATACCACACCTTGTTGTTAAAAGATGTTCCAGTTTACTCATAACACCACTTCTAGACATATCAAATGCATCACTGATCACAGGGAAATTTCCTAAAATTTTTAAAAAAGCATAAGTTCATCCAATATTCAAGAAGGGTGATAAATTAAATATTGAAAATTATAGCCCTATATCACTACTATCAGTTTTCTCTAAATTTCTTGAAAAAGTTATGTGTAATAGACTGGTTCCCTTCCATCTTCAAGGATGCTAATCTTGCTGATGTTATTCTCACACAGACAGTCTGTATTCTTAGCTTCTTTTAAAATTTCTCCGTCTTCAAACAAGCTAATCTTGTTGCTTTTATGCTCACACAGAGAGTCTGTATTCTTAGCTTCTTTTAAAATGTCTATATCTTCAGGGATGCTAATTTTGATGTTATACTCACACAGAGAGTCTATATTCTTAGCATCTTTTAAAATTCCTACGTTTTCAAGGATGCTAATCTTGCTGATGTTATTCTCACACAGACAGTCTGTATTCTTAGCTTCTTTTAAAATTTCTATGTCTTCAAAGAAGCTAATCTTGTTGCTTTTATGCTCACACAAAGAGTCTTTATTCTTAGCTTCTTTTAAAATGTCTATATCTTCAGGTATGCTAATTTTGATGTTATACTCACACAGAGAGTTTATATTCTTAACTTCTTTTAAAATGTCTATATCTTCAGGGATGCTAATTGTGATGTTATACTCACACAGAGAGTCTGTATTCTTAGCTTCTTTTAAAATGTCTATATCTTCAGGGATGCTAATTTTGATGTTATACTCACACAGAGAGTCTATATTCTTAGCTTCTTTTAAAATGTCTATATCTTCAGGGATGCTAATTGTGATGTTATACTCACACAGAGAGTCTGTATTCTTAGCTTCTTTTAAAATTTCTATATCATCAAGGAAGCTAATCTTGTTGTTGTTATACTCACACAGAGAGTCTGTATTCCTAGCTTCTTTTAAAATTTCTATATCTTCAAGGAAGCTAATTTTGATGTTGTTATACTCACACAGAGAGTCTGTATTCTTAGCTTCTTTTAAAATGTCTATATCTTCAGGGATGCTAATTGTGATGTTATACTCACACAGAGAGTCTGTATTCTTAGCTTCTTTTAAAATGTCTATATCTTCAGGGATGCTAATTTTGATGTTATACTCACACAGAGAGTCTGTATTCTTAGCTTCTTTTAAAATTTCTATATCATCAAGGAAGCTAATCTTGTTGTTGTTATACTCACACAGAGAGTCTGTATTCTTAGCTTCTTTTAAAATTTCTATATATTCAAGGAAGCTATTTTTGATGTTGTTATACTCACACAGAGAGTCTGTATTCTTAGCTTCTTTTAAAATGTCTATATCTTCAGGGATGCTAATTGTGATGTTATACTCACACAGAGAGTCTGTATTCTTAGCTTCTTTTAAAATGTCTATATCATCAAGGAAGCTAATCTTGTTGTTGTTATACTCACACAGAGAGTCTGTATTCCTAGCTTCTTTTAAAATTTCTATATCTTCAAGGAAGCTAATTTTGATGTTGTTATACTCACACAGAGAGTCTGTATTCTTAGCTTCTTTTAAAATGTCTATATCTTCAGGGATGCTAATTGTGATGTTATACTCACACAGAGAGTCTGTATTCTTAGCTTCTTTTAAAATTTCTATATCATCAAGGAAGCTAATCTTGTTGTTGTTATACTCACACAGAGAGTCTGTATTCCTAGCTTCTTTTAAAATTTCTATATCTTCAAGGAAGCTAATCTTGATGTTGTTATACTCACACAGAGAGTCTGTATTCTTAGCTTCTTTTAAAATGTCTATATCTTCAGGGATGCTAATTTTGATGTTATACTCACACAGAGAGTCTATATTCTTAGCTTCTTTTAAAAGTCTATATCTTCAGGGATGCTAATTGTGATGTTATACTCACACAGAGAGTCTATATTCTTAGCTTCTTTTAAAATGTCGATATCTTCAGGGATGCTAATTGTGATGTTATACTCACACAGAGAGTCTGTATTCTTAGCTTCTTTTAAAATGTCTATATCTTCAGGGATGCTAATTTTGATGTTATACTCACACAGAGAGTCTATATTCTTAGCTTCTTTTAAAATGTCTATATCTTCAGGGATGCTAATTTTGATGTTATACTCACACAGAGAGTCTGTATTCTTAGCTTCTTTTAAAATGTCTATATCTTCAGGGATGCTAATTTTGATGTTATACTCACACAGAGAGTCTATATTCTTAGCTTCTTTTAAAATGTCTATATCTTCAGGGATGCTAATTGTGATGTTATACTCACACAGAGAGTCTGTATTCTTAGCTTCTTTTAAAATGTCTATATCTTCAGGGATGCTAATTGTGATGTTATACTCACACAGAGAGTCTATATTCTTAGCTTCTTTTAAAATGTCTATATCTTCAGGGATGCTAATTGTGATGTTATACTCACACAGAGAGTCTGTATTCTTAGCTTCTTTTAAAATTTCTATATCATCAAGGAAGCTAATCTTGTTGTTGTTATACTCACACAGAGAGTCTGTATTCCTAGCTTCTTTTAAAATTTCTATATCTTCAAGGATGCTAATCTTGATGTTGTTATACTCACACAGAGAGTCTGTATTCTTAGCTTCTATTAAAATTTGTATATCTTCAAGGAAGCTAATCTTGATGTTGTTATACTCACACAGAGAGTCTGTATTCTTAGCTTCTTTTAAAATTTCTATATCTTCAAGGAAGCTAATCTTGTTGTTGTTATACTCACACAGAGAGTATGTATTCCTAGCTTCTTTTAAAATTTCTATATCTTCAAGGAAGCTAATCTTGATGTTGTTATACTCACACAGAGAGTATGTATTCTTAGGTTCTTTTAAAATTTCTATATCTTCAAGGAAGCTAATCTTGTTGTTGTTATACTCACACAGAGAGTCTGTATTCCTAGCTTCTTTTAAAATTTCTATATCTTCAAGGAAGCTAATCTTGATGTTGTTATACTCACACAGAGAGTCTGTATTCTTAGCTTCTTTTAAAATTTCTATATCTTCAAGGAAGCTAATCTTGTTGTTGTTATACTCACACAGAGAGTCTGTATTCCTAGCTTCTTTTAAAATTTCTATATCTTCAAGGATGCTAATCTTGATGTTGTTATACTCACACAGAGAGTCTGTATTCTTAGCTTCTTTTAAAATTTCTATATCTTCAAGGAAGCTAATCTTGTTCTTGTTATACTCACACAGAGAGTCTGTATTCCTAGCTTCTTTTAAAATTTCTATATCTTCAAGGAAGCTAATCTTGATGTTGTTATACTCACACAGAGAGTCTGTATTCTTAGCTTCTTTTAAAATTTCTATATCTTCAAGGAAGCTAATCTTGTTGTTGTTATACTCACACAGAGAGTCTGTATTCCTAGCTTCTTTTGAAATTTCTATATCTTCAAGGAAGCTAATCTTGATGTTGTTATACTCACACAGAGAGTCTGTATTTTTAGCTTCTTTTAAAATTTCTATATCTTCAAGAATGATAATCTTGTTGTTGTAAACCCACACAGAAAATCTGTATTCTTAGATTCTTTTAAAATTTCTATATCTTCAAGGAAGCTAATCTTGTTGTTGTTATACTCACACAGAGAGTCTGTATTCTTAGCTTCTATTAAAATTTGTATATCTTCAAGGATGCTAATCTTGTTGATGTTATACTTACACAGAGGGTCTGTATTCTTAGCTTCTTTTAAAATATCTACATATTCAATGATGCTAATCTTGTTGCTGTTATACTCACACAGAGAGTATGTATTCTTAGCTTCTTTTAATTTTTCTATATCTTCAATGATGCTTATCTTGTTGATATACTCTGCACACAGAGAATCTGCAATCTTAGCTTCTTTTAAAATTTCTATATCTTAAAGGATGCTAATCTTGTTGATGTTATACTCACACAGTGAGTCTGTATTCATAGCTTCTTTTAAAATATCTATATCTTCGAAGATGATAATCTTGTTGTTGTAATACCCACACAGAAAATCTGTATTCTTAGATTCTTTTAAAATTTCTATATCTTCAAGGGGGCACGCCGTAGCGTAGTGGTTAAGGCACTGCGCTACAAGCCGGAAGGTCGAGGGTTCGAGTCCCGGTGGGGTCAGGATTTTTAAACTGACCCAAAACCTTCTGGCGGCACTATGGCCCTGGGGTCGACTCAGCCTCTAACTGAAACGAGTACCAGACGCTTGTTCTGGGGCAAAGGCGGCCGTCACGCAGGGCTGACAACCCGGCTGACATCAAGTGCCGATTGTCAAGAAAAAGTGGGAGCCTTAACCTCCTACTACCCCAAGGGCCTCCTGAGGCCTGTAGTGGGATCACTTTACCTTCTTTTATATATCTTCAAGGAAGCTAATCTTGTTGTTATACTCACACAGAGAGTCTGTATTCTTAGCTTATATTAAAATTTCTATATCTTCAAGGATGCTAATCTACTTGTTGCTATACTCTCTCTGTGAGCATCTTTGAAGAAAAAGACATTTTAAAAGAAGCCAAGAATACAGACCTATTCACTGAGAAACACCCACAGATGTAAACCTGTTCTACAATTTATACAACAGCATCAATGCCATTTGAAATGCAGAAGATGAAACATTGTTTTTGACATGCTTCCATATTTGATGAATCTTTATTTAATTTAGTTGGGGATGACTGATCTACCAGGTGCTAATTTTGTATTTTAATATGTTATCACCAATTACCATATATTGAGAATTTTCCAGAAGGATCAAACTATTTACGCTGGAGGGAAAATTTTCTATAGGATCTTAACAGGCCTTGCCCTAATACTTGGAAGGAAGAAGAAGAAGAAGAGTTTTATTTAGATTAATTTTTAAACACATTTTTCATATTCTTCCATTGATTTCCTGGTCATATATACAATGTTATCATCATCTTCAGCCAATGAAATATGATCATCTCTAAACTGTAATATATATATAGTATTGTCATTCATCCTTATTCCCATATTGTAACATTTATTTTTTTACATTTTTAAAGCTTATTGAAAATACATTTTAAAATGTGTTCTACATCCACGTTTTAAATCATTAGTTACGTGGAATGCATTGGACAAATTATTTCCTATTTTAACTTTAGATACTGAATTCTTGTACATATTATGTATATTCCTTATTATAATTTTATTTACATTGAACTTCCTTAAGACTTTCCATAATTTTCATAGTGGTATAACTATTATAAAATTTTACCTATATCAAGATCAACTAAATGTAAGATTAAATCATAATGCTTAATAATAACAATAATAATAACACTTCTTACTGGGAATTTCCCTTGAAAGGCCATAACTTTAGATTTTGTTGTTGATATTTCCATGTTAAATCGTTGGGCTATTATATTAAGATGATGAGTGGAATATTGTAATTCATCTTCATTATTCCCGAAAAGAGCCTGATCATCTGCATATAAGAGTGTGTCTAAAATTGTGTGTCTTGAGAGAGGAATATTACCATGAACTGTCAATCTCCAGTGTCTGATGATAACGTTAATGTATACATTAAATAGAAGTGGTGATAAAAAACTATAATAAAGCTTTAAGAATTATCAACCAAGTTTTTAAACTATCAAAAGTGCAGAGACACACAAGAATGAAAATCTATAAAATTCTCGCTAGACCCATAATCTGTTATGGCAGTGAAGCTTGTACCATCAGAACTCAGGATGATTGTCATATTACAGCCACGGAGATGAAATTTCTGCGACGAACTGCAGGTTATAGACTTCTAGACCACCAAAGAAATTCAACAATAGCCAGAGAGTTAAACATCGTACCTATATCTGAATACCTCCAAGAATATAGAAACAATTGGCTAGCCCATATTCAGCGCATGGATCGTCACAGAATACCAAAACAAATTCTTCACTACATTCCTCGAGGCAGAAGATCTGTGGGTCGACCTTTTCGGAGATGGCGGGAGACCGTAACGGGCCACTGGGCCTAATACTTGAAAGGACGATGACGGTGATGATGATAACACTGGTCAACATGATTTTTGTCTCATGAGTACCAATAGTTGTACTTAATGCAGTTTTTCATTGTGTAATATGTATTCGGAATTTCTCCATCACCCACACTTTTTTTATTTCAATTTCAATTAATGGATTTCAATAATTATTATTTAAATTTCTGCTTAACAAACATTAAAGAGATTATGTCAAAATTAAGTGGTGTACCCTGACTAGCAAACTGCTATGAGACCAGTTCCACACTGTGAAGAATTGTCCATACCAAAACCTCCAGAACATGTGACATTAGATCAAGAGAGCTCAGATTCTGATTGAAGTAAGGAAGAAGAAGAAATAGATTTTGGTGACACAACTTTTGAACAAAGCTGTTCATCTGAGCCTCATTTATTGACTCAAGAAGATCTTAACAATCTCATACGAGATTTAAAGTTATCCAAAAACCAGTCTGAAATGCTTGGTTCCCGGCTAAAAGGATGGAATCTCTCGGAAACCTTACGTGATGGAAAAAAACCAATAACATATTTGATTTCTAGATAAAAAATACTATCAGTTTCACATATTTTTTTCTTTCTGAGACAAAAAAAAGTTTTGTTTTTGTTGCATAGTGTAATAATAATAATAATAATAATAATAATAATAATAATAATAATAATAATAATAATAATAATGAAAATGTCCAAAATGCATTACTCCAAACAGAATCGACAAAACTGGCATTAACAAGTGGATTTTATGTCTACATATAGGATTCCATAGGCAATGTATAGCATCAAACAAATTCCAAAATATGGATGGAAAAAAAATTGTAGAGATTAACAGTCCTTTGAGGGCTACAAAATGGAAAGGAAGATTAATAATAATGATGATAATGATAATCATATTCATAACGATAACATAATAATAACAATAATAATAATAATGAATATAATAATCATAATAATAATTGAATGCATCCACCGATCTTAACACAACTTGTGGAAGACAATTTATACTACCAACCAAGTAGACCATAACAGTCCCATAGATGTGATAGCTTCCCATTGCTTTCCACATTTGTGAAGGACGATGATGATAATCATAAGGATAATGATGATGGCCGGAAGATTTTCGGGGACTTTGGGCCCTAAGCTTCCTGAGATTTGTCTTACATGTGATGGAAAACCCCAAAAAATTAGGTATGAAAATATTTAAATATGTCTGAAAATTAATTGTTAAGAAAAAGAAAAATCAAGTTTTGAATGCGACCATTAACATATCACCTTGAAATTTAGATTGAGAAGCTCCATTATGTAATCTTTCTTTCAGAAAAATTCTATATTCCTTTACATTGGAAAAACTGTCCACTGCTGTGATCTTGAGGTAGCTTGCTGCCTTGTCACGCAATGGACCCAGGTTTGATCCCCAGTTGGGATAAGTTTCCTGGGTAAGGTTTTTTCGGGGTTTTTCCTCAGCAGTATAAATGTCTGGAAACTTTAAAACCGAAACGGTCCCCAAACAACATATGGCCATCATTATCATCAATATTACATTTGCCTAATTATATTAAATTTAATTTAAGGCCTATCCTGGTGCATCATTACCATCATCATCAACTCTCATATCACCTTCCAGGTGCTCCAAACTCAGAAATGGGTTACAAGTATGCCATGCCAGGAGAGAACATTAAAAATGTCAAAATGACGATGTGGAGCATTAAAAAAAATATTTCAAAACTCAAAATTGAAAATTTTGAAGAGCAGTACATTTAAAAACTTCACAATTATGGTATCACATTATGCATCAAATACATGTCCTATTCATAAGCTTTAGAGTGACACATTCCTCTCAATTGTAGCCATTATGGTTTTTAGAAATGAGATTTAAATATAGGGTAATCAGCAAATATGAAAAGTGTTTTTATATTTTGTAAGTTCAGTTAAAAGAAAGAGGTTGAAAAAATCTGAAAATATATAGCTTAAAACGTATTAAAAACAAATGTATAGAAATTAACTAATTTACATAACATTAAAGTTTTATGTAGTGATTTCTAGTGACTAACCCTTAGAATGTCAACAAAAACACACATATCCATACACACACACACACACATATACATATATATATATATATATATATATACATTTATGTAGGTTGTTAAGTTCTTCATGGTCAGACAAAATTATGAGAAAGAGTAAAAAATATAATAAAATTTCTGATGGAAATAAATATTTAAACTTTATGAATCATGCAAGTTAACAGTGTTTCATACACAATTTCAATACTGTAGTTGTAAAGAGTGTAGATTTAAATGGTCTTGTAATATTGGTTCATTAACAATCAGTGTCATCTTCAACAATATTGGGGCATAGGATTCATAATTACCTAACTTAAATTATGGTAAAATAATATAACTATAATGAACCTAATAACTTAATCTAATATTTAACTTTAGGAAGTGATATTTTGGGGTTATTTTAATTATATTATTTTTAGTCTGATCATCTTACCTTAATATTAATGTTGATTTGTTTTTGAACATGTTTCAAAACAATTCTGTTTTATCATCAGCTTATCCAGACTGGTTTGATTTATGTTGCATTATGTTGCACAACCTGGATGTCGATGTTAGCTCCATCCTGTGGTTGGCCAAACATATAGATCAGACTAAAAATATTATAACTTAAACTAAGTTATGTTTTGTAAATTAATCAAACGACTCAGGTGATAAATAATGCAATGTGCTCGAAAAAGCATAGTACTTAATTGATCTATGATGTAGTATCAAACAATGTCGTAAGTGAAAAAAATAAATTATTGATGCAAATTGTAGTACAGAACCATGTTATTAAATGTCACAATTCAACTTAATATCAGATGTAGTAGCGAACATTGCTAGGTTATGTACTAATTAGAAGGCACAAAAACAGTGGTGATATAAGATGTAATCATATGTATAATGCAATATAATAGGTAAATAATTAAATATTTTCTAACTTACAGCCTGTTGTAATATCCATATTAATAATTTTCATTACAATATAACAATGAAAATATTACCTCAAGGACAGTGAACTCAGAAGTTAATGTGTCAGTGTCAACATCTGGAAAAGTTTCACATTTAATATTGTTATCACAAATCTGGTCAACTCTTTCAGATTTCATTTCCACACGCATTTCCAGTGAAATGAAAATCAATATAATATTCTGATACCCAAACTGGGTTCCTAACAATGAGAGAGACCTAAATAAACAATTGTACAATACATTATTTGTGTCTTAGAATAAGTTAGTAAAATATATTCAGAAACACACAATTCATTAAAATCTGAGATCCTTAAAATGTCAATAACACCATTAAATACACTTCATTCGGCCACGTTTATGTAAGATTTTCCAGTGAGTGAATTAACTAAACGGCCTGTGAATCTGTTTCACTGCCCTCGTAATCAATAAGCCTGGTCACGGCATCCTTTATCCCATCACAATTTGTTTGCGGGTCACCGCTTAGACATTAAAAATGGAAGGCGTTGTTTTACGAATGAGTTCAAATGTTTATGCGATCAGCCTAATGAAGTAATGGTCAGAGCTTCTTACTACAGATCATGGAGGTCCCAGATTCGATTTCCGGTTAGAGCATAGGATTTTTTGTTAAAATGAATTATTCTGTTTGCTCATCTCTGGGTTTAGACTAACTTAATTTTAGGTTTAAGGACTCCCATAGACCTTCATTTAACATTAATTACCTATCACATCATCTGAGTAACGTAACTTCGTCTTCCAGGTGCCCCAACTTAAGAAGTGAGTTAGAATTCCGCCATGGCAGGAGAGAATACGAGAAGTGTCATAAAGAGAATCTGGTGTGTTGTAAACAAAGTGTTTCAACGAATACGTAAAAACCTTTCCCATCCGTAAAACTAACTAACTCACTGGCATTATCGACCCCGTAGATTCATTTCCTACAAGAAGGTTACATGTACGCCTTTCATTCCCCATGAAAAAAACTTGCATCACAGTCATTAGTTTCACAGTCATAAATGGTTTCATTTAAATCGAACTCGATAGATTCTCTTAGAACACGCTGTTGTTCCTAACCGACATCATGAATTCCAAACATCATATAATATGAAATGGCTCCTACAACACATAACAGCAAACTATTGAAAGCTGAAAAAGATGTTTCACAATACCTTACAACAGTTAGGAAAACAAATAATACTATTCTACCCCTCCATTAGCTCCATAGTTTTGGTCTACACTTGCACCATTCTACCACTCCACTAGCTACATAGGTTTGGTCTACACTTGCGAGTAACTCCCTGACGAAATATTCCGCCATTGCCATTATGAGTGGAGCGGTGAAAAAGAAAAGCGCCACTTGACTGGTTAATACATCCCATCCCATCTTCGAAAACTAAATCTTTTTTTTTCATCGACACACAACATAAATAAAATGAGTTATTCACATTTACTTTTAAACCCCATTTAATGTGCTCTTCAATGAGTTTTCGACTCACATATTCCAGATCCTCACAATCCTGTGCTATAACCAACTGGTCATCTGCAAATAATAATGCATAAACAGTTGTACGTATCTTCAATAGGTATCCCCATATCTTTAGTTTTACTTATATGACCTGTAATCATATACATATTTTCATTCATAATTTTAATTTGTTCCAGACCGAAAAGTCTTACCTTTCTAACCCTCTCCCTAATAATTTTCTGAAGTCCCTAATTCTCGCATTATTTTCGTGAACATTTACCCTCTCTCTCAAATATTTCCACTACTTACGAGATCTCTTTCTTCTCTTTTTGAAAATAACTACCTTGGGATTGTGGTAAATACAGTATTTGCAATTATATTAATGCTTTTCTGATAGAAGAAAAAACTCAAGCTACCTGAGCACCAGGGGTACATGTGTGTTTAAGTTGTACTATTATTGATGGAGTCTTGATAACTGGATGTCAGTCGCTATGTGCATCCTTAAAATGTTCTTATCGTCAGTCCAGGACATTGACATACAAGTCCTAATGTGGTGTACGAATAAAAATATATATAGATTAGGTGCAAACATTTTTTAATAAAAAATGTTCATTATTTGAGTAGGTCCCTGGATGATTTACTTACTTCCTTACTTACTTACTTACTCACTGGCACTATCGAACCGGTATGTTCATGGCCGCGCGGACATAAGCTCTCCATACATCCCTATCCTGAGTTACTGCTCTCCAACCATTCCCTGTATTATCTACTTCCCTCAAATCATAGTTAATGTTATTCTCCCACCTCATTCTTGGTCTATCTACTGGGCGTTTTCCCTCTGGCTTTCCTACAAGAAGCTTCCATGCAAGTCTTTCATTCCCCATACGTGCAACATGTCCTGCCCATCGCAGTCTACGATACTTAACTGTTCTTATTATATCTCGCTTCCTATAAAGACCATGTAGTTCATTGTTATGTAGTGTTCTCCATTCACCTGTCTGTTCATCTCTCTTTGGACTAAAATTTTTCCTAAGTACTTTATTCTCAAATACTTGTAATCTCCTTTCCTCCCTTATAATAAGGGTCCATGTTTCGCACCCATATAATATAACTGGTAGAATAATAGTTTTATATATTTTCAGTTTAACGTTTTTTGAAAGGAGTTGGGACAACAAGAGTCTCTGCAATGCACAATAGCACGCATTTCCAGAATTGAGCCTACGTTTAATTTCTTTGTGCACTTCATTCCTATTTGTGATATTGTTCCTAGGTATTTGAATTCAGCCACTTCCTCAAAATTTCCCTGATTTGTTATTTGCTGTCCATTTCCATTATATTATGAATTTCTACGTGTGACCAAATATTTAGTTTTATTGATATTTACTTCCAGTCCTAATTTCTTAGTGTTACTCAGTAATGTGTGCATGTTGTCCTTTAGTATCTCCTCGCTATCGGCCAGTAGTACTACATAATCAGCATAAACCAACAGCTTATTAATACCATTGAGTTGTAAGCCTTCCTCATTCTCTAAAGATTTAATGGCGTGCTCTAGTACAAAATTAAATAGTAGAGGAGATAGTGCATCTCCTTTCTTCAATCCATTCTGGATTTCAAAAGTGTCCGAAAACTTTTTGCCTACACGCACCCTACTCTTTGTGCCATTAAGACACATTCGTATAAGTCTAACTAACTTTTTAGGAGTTCCGAACTCCAGCAGGATACTATATAACTTCTCCCTCTTAATTGAATCATATGCTTTTTCGAAGTCTACATATAGTTGATGTACAGTACCATTATATTTGCATTTCTTTTCTAAAATCTGTCTTATACTAAAAATCTGATCTGTTGTAGACCTGTTCAGTTCACATTGATGATCTCCTAGAATGTCATCAATATAGGGAGTAAGTCTGCTTACTAAAATATTTGTAAGAATTTTTTACGACGTTGAAAGTAATGAGATGCCCCTGTAGGTGTTGCAATCAGTTTTATCTCCTTTCTTATAAATTGGTACGATAATTGATTCCTTCCATTCATCTGGAAGAGCTTATTTTTCCCAAATCATACAAGCAACCAGCATATCTTGTACATCAATTTTTCTCCCCCTGGTTTTCAGCTCTGCTGGGATCTCATCTGAACCTGATGCTTTATACATCTTCAATTTTTCAATCGCGATTTCAACATCTAATGCATTTGGTTCTGCGACTAGCATTTCTGCTGTCAGTAAATTATCCTCTTCAATGTCCTGTTCGGTATGTACATTTAATAGCTGATTAAAGTAACCTTTCCATCTATTTAATATATTCCTGGAATCTGCAATCATATCCCCATTTTCATTCCGAATTATGTTTGTTCTAGCCTGATACCCTTTCTTCTCTATACTAATTCCCTGATAAAATTCTCTAATGTTCCCAATGTTTTGCATTCATTTCAAGATCATTAATCTTCTCTCTCAAATATTCCCTCTTTTTACTCTTTAGTAACTTGGTGGTTTCCCGTCTAACACTACTCAATTGCTCTAAATTTACCTCATTTGGCTCGTGTAACCATTTAATTTTTGCTAGCTTCTTTACTTTACAATGTCGGCACATTCCTCATAAAACCATTTGTTGTTTTGCCTCTTTTTTAAACAACCAATGCTTTCTGATGCTGACAATTTAATCGTATCTCTTATAGCCTCCCATTCGTTATTTATATCAGTTTCTTTTTCGTTTGCCACATTGTCATCTGAAGATTCCAGTACTTCAAATCTATTAGCAATTTTGTTTTGGTATTCTTGCCGCATTTCATCATTTTTCAAGTTTTTTAATTCAAACTTTACAGAATCATCTTTAGCGTTTGTTCCTCTCATAAGCGATAGCCGTTGTCTGATTTTTACTCTGACCAGATGATGATCCGAATTGCAGTCTGTCCCTCTAACTGATCTAAGATCGATGATGCTACTGTGCCAGCGTTTATCCACTAATACATGATCTATCTGGTTCCGAGTTTCTCCATCTGGGGACGTTCAGGTGTATTTATGAATATCCTTATGCTGAAATATTGTGCTCTTAACAATAAGATTCTTCGATGTGGCAAATGCGACTAATCTAACCCCGTTGTCGTTACTATCTTCATGAAGACTGAATTGGCCTATTGTTGGTTTGAATATATCTTCTCCTAAGACAATTTTCATATGGTATCGTGAAAGGCTATCAAATACGCATTCTAATTCTTCATAGAACTCATCCTTGATCTTGTCATCTTTATCTTCTGTGGAGGCATGTACATTTACAATTATGAAATCATGTCGTTTACCCTTTAGAATTATATATGATATCCTATCACTAACAAACTTAATATCTCGGATAGCGGATAGGATCCTCCTTCTGACTAAAAAACCCGTTCCAAATGCAGGTCTTTCTGTACCTCCATAGTATAATGCATTGCTTCCTGATTCCTGACTACCTTCTCCTGACCACCTAATTTCCTGTAAAGCGACTACATCCAAGAGCGATTTATCTAATTCCCGCGGTAATATCTCTAGTGCCCCGCTATTGTATAAAGTGTTTGAGCCTTTGGGATGGGTTCCCTGAAGTAGACCCCGCCCGAAGAACCGAATGCGAGACTATTTGACCTCCGGAAAATTTTACCCCAGTTGAACCCATATCCGCATTTCTTGACGGTTGTATTTTTACGGTGAAAGATTGTCACTCTTTCGACCAAGGTCATTTTTTCGTCTGGCTTATCACCTTCGACCAGTCCGGCATGGGTAACCCTATCGGCAGCAATGCTACCGCCGGCATAGCTCTCGGGATCATTTAAGCAGCAAGTCACTCCACCACGACAAGGTAAAGATACCATGGATGGTTTAGATTTTAAAAAGGACCCTCTAAAACCATTGGGTGTAAGAGTTCCCCAGAAGTGAAAAATTAAAAATCGCTAGAGCGCTAAAAATGTTCAATGTTTGACAACGGAACTCAGTGTATATATATATATATATATATATATATATATCCTATTAAATATGCCGAGGTAGGTACTGTCAGAAAATGACCGAAATGCGACAGTTGGAGTGGAGGTTTACTTGAAATCCAAAATTAAAACTTCCTAAACAACTGGACCGATTTTGATGGCTTTTTTTTGTGCGTGTCTGATTGGGTCCCTCGATGGTACATTTTCACAATTGGACTCTCTAAAACCATTATGTGTAGGAGTTCACAAGTAGTGAAAATTTAAAATCACCCTAGCGGCCACTATTTTTGATATTTCACAACGAAACTCAGTACATCCTATTAAAATAAACCGAATTAGGTATTACCAAAAAATTAGCGAAATCCGATAATTAGAAGTGGAGTTTTACTTCAAATCCGAAATTAAAACCACCTAAACGACTGGATCGAATTTGATAAAATATTTTGTGTTTGTTTGAGTGGGTCCTTGGATGGTTTAGATTTACCATTGGTCGCGGTAGGTGGTGCTGCGATCGGGTTATAGGATTTTTTAGGTCAGATATGTAGTTATGTGTATTACCAACATATTCCACCCGACAAAAATATGAAATCATCTTGTACACTTGTTGAGCCACCACAGATGGCAGTGGGAAGTTTTCTTGCGAACTTAATTAACCAATTCGCCTCAAAAGACGAGGTAGACTCGCCGGCAGTTAAATGGCCTTCAGCTGAGAAGACAAGGTACACTTTGCTCTATGGTCCTATTCGCACGGAAATGTCTTGCACCCTCCATTGTTTCCCCAACATACCTTAACATACATTACTTGTGTTCATTACATTTTATTTCTTTTAGAATAGTACACATGTTTGAGTATGTTTCTTTCATGTAAAAATAGGCGAAGGCAAAGTGATCCCACCTTAAGAGACCTTCGGGGTAGTAGGAGGTTAAGGCCCCCACTTTACCTGAAAATCGGAACTTGGTGACAGACCTGCGTAGCGGCCGCCTTTACCACCAGAACAAGCATCCGGTACGCATTTCCATTAGAGGCTGAGCCGACCCCAGGACCATGGTGCCACCACAGAAGGTTTTAGGTCACTTTAAAATTCCTCACCAACAGGATCTCGAACCTTCGACCTTCCAGTTAGTAGCGCATTGCCTTAACCACTATGCTACGGCTTGCCCGCGTTTTTTTTTCATGTGCATTGACTGAATTACTGAACTGAAGCTAATATATTCCGATTATGCAAAAGAACGCCCTCTAGACTTATTTTTGCTACAAATCAATAAATGTACGCCAATCTCCCGGTTCATAAACTTTTCCTAGGCGACAATTGAAACCAGGGATATAAGAACAGTACACTACTTCCCCCAATATTTTTTAAATTTTTCTTCACAATGGCTGTACCAATAAAATATTGTACTGGGTATTAGACTATTGTCTTTCTTAAATCTCGAACCTAAAAATTACCTTTTTTTTTCTTTTGCAAGACCCAAATCTCGTTTAAATTAGATCAAGTTATAGGACACGAATTGTTAAACACTATATTTTGATTCTAGGGAAAAATTAATAATAATTTTATTGCAGCTAAATAGCCAGGATTAAAGTAAGAATATATTTACATTTACATTTTTGCATATTCACATACGCCTATTGTGTTTGTTCTTTTTGTGCATAGCTAAATGTGATATCGGTCACATGTCTGTTCACATAGCGTATTTTTGTATTTTTGCATATCAGATGGTGGGATTCGTGGGCTGCCAACCTAGTGGTGATGTGTCTCATTTCGAAATGTTCCTTTGTCCACCCATGGTGCTGTAGAATTCTGGGTGTATTTCTTCTTTTTTTCTATCCAGTGATGCTTCTGTGATGCGCTTAGGCTGGGTAGGAGTATGCTTGTTCTGAGGTCGTCGATGAGGAAAGTTTCCTTAGCCAGTAGGTATGCGAGTCTTGACTTCGTTACTTTTGATACTCCGATGCTTCCTTTATATATCTCGCTTTGTAGACAGGGAAGATTCTTCATTGTTAAATGTGTCCAGATGATTTCTATGCCGTATGTCAGTATTGGTAGAATGTTTACTCTAAACAACAGCATTGCCGTCTCTAGGGTGAGGGATCTAATGTTTCTTATTTCATGCATTGCCATTATTGCAGGGGTTGTCTTTTCTGTGATATGTTTTGTAAAGCTTTTTGCGCTTCTTTGTAGTGTTATGGCTAGGGATTTGATGTCTGGTACTATTTTCAGTTTTGTGGCGACTCTTCCTACGTTTCTGAAGATCACTGTGTCCGTTTTTTAAATGTTAGGGACAAATTGAAACCAAAATCTGCGTTGAAGGTGGAAGCAGTGTTGGTACTACTCTTTTATAATGATCTTGGTGGTAATGGAATTCCAATAACAGGCCCACGTGCTGGCGGTTTATTGTTTCCGCAGTATTTCTCCGGAAACTGTGTAATGTAACCAAGAGAGTGTTGTTAGGATGAACCTACTCTCAGATAAACACAATACTAAATGAGCATGAATAAGATTATATTATAAAATTGTATTATATTTTAGTTATTTACATGTTTTTACATAGCACGTATATTAAGTGGTGGACCGCGTGGCCTCATTTTTGTGTTAAAAATAGCATAGTGCAAAATCTATCCGTGGTACAGAAAACACAGTAACGGTTCCGTTATCACGGTATTTGACTTGACTTATTTGTATTAAAATATCTCATGCCGCAAAATCATCGTAGGCCTGTGTTATCTTCTTCTACACGTGAAATTATTTTAGTGCCCGTCTTTGTATTCGCAATGGGGCTAGATCTAACAGTTCTTCTGCAACTTATAGTTCGACGTTCACACCCCTAACAAAAGAATACCATTTGTAGGCCTACGGTGCTGGTGATATCAACATTTTCATTCAGAGTTTAATCATTTATTAATATATTATGTCAGATTAAACAATTTAAATTTTAAAATTATATCGTTGAGTTTTTGCTATCTTTCAATGTATTTATTTGCAGCTGTTCGAACTGTAAGCATCACATATTGTATATATAGTTATAATCATCCATCTATATATTTTGTTATTCTCCGTCTGTGGTTAAATCGCTCCCTGATTTAGTTATGATCACTCACCTGTACATGTCACCTATTACTATTATTACTATTTATTATTATTATTATTATTATTATTATTATTATTATTATTATTATTATTATTATTATTACTATTATTATTATTATTATTATTATCGCTGCTGGTAAAACCGTGTGCTTGTGAATCAGTTGTCCGTATCACCTACCAAAAACGTAATGCATATTGGGAAATCACGACACAGGATGTCTGATAGTGAATTTATAAAAGTCAGTACGAAAATAGCAAGTTGAACCTATTATGCCCTCTTCAAATTGTGTTATTTGACGCAATTAGATTTTCTCGAACAATAGTTAGCGGCCGTATACTAGACCTTGCTGGCGATATTTTTCACAAGTTAATGGAAGTTGCAAGTAATTTTATTGTATTTTCCTTAGCTTGTATTTCTTGATGTATTTGGCTTGAAGCAGTCTTTTTTACCTTTATATATATATATATATATATATATATATATATATATATACATCCTTATCATTATCATCATCACTATCATCCTTCAGGGGTGTGGAAAGCAACGGGAAGCTACCACACCTACACAATTCCCTAGTAAAACTGCAAGCATAGCATGAATATGATATGATTGCAATGAAGGACCTGCCTTCGGGCAGAATTACTATGGATGGATGGATATATATATATATATATATAACCAATTATCTAACTCACTGGCACTATCGAACCCATAGGTTCATGGCAGCATAGACATAATCTCTCCATACATCCCTATCACGAGCTAATATTTTCCAGTCATTACCTGTATAATCTACTTCCTCGAAAAATATTTAATGTTATTCTCTCACCTCATTCTCGGTCTACCAACTGGGCGTTTTTATTCTGGTTTTCTTACAAGAAGCTTCCATCCACATATTTCATTCCCCATTCGAGCAACATGTCATGCCCATCGCAGTCTACGAGGATTAACTGATTTTATTATATCTGGCTTCCTATAAAGACCATGTGGTTCACTGTTAAGTAGTCTTCTCCATTCACCTGTCTGCTCATCTTTCTTTCGTCCAAAAGTTATCCTAATAACTTTATTCTCAAATACTTGTAATCTCCTTTCCTCCATTAAAGTAAGAGTCCATGTTTCGAATCCATATAATATAACTGGTAGAATAACATTTTTATATATTTTCAGTTTAACGTTTTTAGAAAGCAGTTTGGACGTCAAGAGTCTCTGTAATGCATAATAGCACGCATTTCCAGAATTGAGCCTATGTTTAATTTCTTTATGAATATCATTCACATTTGTGAGTACTGTTCCTATGTTTTTGAATTCAATCACTTCCTCAAATTTTCCCTCATTAGAAATTAGCTGTACATTTCCATAATATAATGTATTTTTATATGTAACTGTATATTTAGTTATATTGATATTTACTTCCAATCCCAATTTCTTAGTGCGTGCGTGCGTATCTCTTCGCTATCGTCCATTAGTACAAACCCAGCATAAACTAACAGCGTATTAATGCCTTTGAGTTGTAGATCTTCTTGCTCCTGTAAAGATTTCATGGCATGCTCTATTACAAAAGTAAATAGTAGAGGAGATAGTGCATCTCCTTACTTCAAACCATTGTGGATTTAAAAAGTATCCGAAAACTGTTTGCCTACACGCACCCTACTCTTTGTACCATTTAGACACATTCGTATAAGACTAACAAACTTTTTATGAATTCCGAACTCCAGCAGGATACTATATAACTTCTCCCTCTTAATTGAATCGTATGCTTTTTTGATGTCTAGCTAGAGTTGATGTACTGTACCATTACATTCCCATTTATTTTCAAAAATCTGTCTTATACCAAAATCTGATCTGTTGTAGACTTGTTTCTTCTAAATCCACATTGATGATCTCCTAGAATGTCATCAATATAAAGAGTAAGTCTGCTCACTAATATATTTGTTAGAATTTTGTACGAAGTTGAAAGTAATGAGCGGCCCCTATAGTAGTTGCAATCAGTTTTATCTCCTTACTTATCGATTGATACGATAATTAATTATTTCCATTCATTTGAAAGAGCTTCTTTTTCCCAAATCATATTAAGTAACCGATGTATCTTATCCATCAATTTTGCTCCCTCCGTATTTTTTTTTATTCTGCTAGGATTTCATTCGAACCTCATGTTTTATACATCTTCAATTTTTCTATCGCCATTTCAATCTCTAATGCATTTAGTTCTGTGACTAGCATTTATGATGTCTCTAAATTATCCTCTTCAGTATCCTGTTCTGTATGTACAGTTAACATCTGATTAAAGTAACTTTTCCACGTATTTAATATACTCTTGGAATCCGCAATAATTATCCCATATTTATTTCGAATTATGTCTGTTTTAGTCTGAAACCCTTTCTTCTCTATCCTAATTCCCCGATATAATTCTCTAGTGTTTCTATTTTTTGCATTCATTTCACCTCCCTCCATGGTATATTTACCTTGTCATTGTGAAGTGGCTTACGTGCTTAAATCATCCCGAAAGCTATGCCGGTCATATCATTGCTGCCGATAGGATTACCCATACTGAACTGGTCGAAGGTGATAAGCCAGACGAAAAAAGCACCTTGCTCGAAAGTGTGACGATCCTTCATCGTGAAAACATAACCGTCAAGAAATGCGGGCATGGTTTCCACTGGGGTAAAATTTTACGGAGGTCAAATAGTCCCCATTTTATTCTCCAGGCGGGGACTACTTCAGGGAACCCATGCCAAACGCTCAAACACAGGTCCATGTTCCTAGGAACGTGGAATATTAGGACTTTATACAACAGCGGGACAGGAGAGGTATTAAAGCGGGAATTAGATAAATCACCCTTGCATGTAGTCACTTTACAGGAAGTTAGATGGCCAGGAGAAGGTAGTCAAGAATCAAGAAGTTTACATTATAGTACGGGGGTGCAGAAAGACCTGAAATTAGAACGGGTTTTTTAGTCCGAAGGAAGATCCCGTCCGCTATCTGAGATATTAAGTTTGTCACTGATAGGATGTCATATATAATTTTTAAGGGTAAGCGACATAATTTTGTAATCGTAAATGAACATGCTCCCACAGAAGATAAAGGTGACAAAATCAAGGATAAGTTTTATGAAGAATTAGCATGAGAATTTGATAGCCTTTCACGATATCATATGAAAATTGTCTTAGGAGATTTTAATGCAAAAGCGGAGCGGGAAGATATATTCAAACCAACAATAGGCAAATTAGTCTTCATAAAGATATATATATATATATATTATATATTCCACGAAATATACTTACTTTATTAACCAACTTTTAATCCACGACATTTTACAATTATAAATGACTTATAACAAAAATAAAAATGCTTGTTTGAGGCATTATTTGGACCATGCTGTTTTGGTCTTTGGGTATTGTACTAATAAGGAAACAAAGCAGGATTACTGGTGTGTTAAAAATTCAAGGGTCCAACACTGGGGTGATAAAGGCTGTATAAAAATGTGCAGAAATCAGAAAAATAATTGTGGAATAAGAACAATGGCAAGTTATCCTCTGTTTAGATATATTAGTTATTGAATGTCATAACAGGATACAAAATGTTAAAATATCAAACCCATATATTATAAATATTGTAAACACTTTAGAATTAAATTAATCAAAATTTTAATCAAACTTGAGCAATACCATATATTATGCTGGGCTGTACATTCACAAATTGCCACAGAAATACTTTACAGCCCATACTACCTCAAATTTTGCTCGAAACAATTTAGTATATATTATCTACATCCAAGTTATGGGCTATTGCAGAATTCACTTATAATGTACGTAAAGAAAAAATCATCAGTTAGCTTTACAACAAGCATAAGTATATGTTGCAGGGGGGAAAAATTAGAAGAAACACTATTTTGCGTTCTGGAGCCGAATTTATATATGTGGCATCATGTCCACCAGGATAATTATTATAACAGAGTGGCTATAGCTGAAAATTTGCTCGCAAGAAATACGATAGTTTGTGGAACAATGAGGATTAACAGAGGGCTTCCAAAATCATTTGTGGAAGCAGGAAATGAACTCAAACCAGGAGAATGTGTATTTTGTAGTAAGGGAGACCTTTTGCTACAAACATCGAAAGATAAAAGAGACGTAAGAATGGTTAGCACATTGCATCAGGCAACACGAGAGTGGGAGGGGTAAAGTTGTAAAAATGCCCTATTGAATTCTTCAAAATAACAATTATGTGAAGGGTGTAGACAGGGCTGACCAGTACCTATCATATTACTCCATCCTTAGAAAAACAGTGTAACGAAGCAAGAAAGATGTATTGTGGCTTGTGAATTGTGCACTCTTTAATGCTTTTTGGGTCTATAAATTTCAAAATCTTAATAACAATATGTCAAACAGAAGTTTTTTTCTTGAAACAGCCTCTTGTTTGGCAGTCGTGAAATTAGGAACAGATGACAGGGAAGAGGAGGAAAGATAGAGTGAAAAGGACACCATGTCAAGACCCACCAAGAAGGTTGAGACATGAAGAAACATAAATTAACACCAACTGTGTCTGAAAAAAAACCTGCCAAACCTTTCCACGTTTGTAGTGAACACAAGAAAAGAAACTCGCTATATATGCTCTTTTGCCCTGTGCCTTTACATAAAGGGAAATGTTTCTAACGCTATCATACCCTCAATTTCTACTAGAAGGTCTGGTGAGAACACTAATAAAGATTTACTTATTCATTATTGTTATTGGCTGTAAATAAATTGATCTAAAAATCACACTGTGCTAGCGCGGTTTAAAATTTTAAGTCCACGCTACTGACAGAAATGTCCGGTCTAGCAGTGGTGGGTGGAACGCACAGATGTCGGTCACCAATGTGTTAAAAAGATCCCTCCATCCTGAAGAGTTTTAAAATAATATCTAATGTAAAATTACAACATAAGGTTGTTTTTAATAAATAAGTAGAGCCTGTATTCATCTTACCTCATAGTAGTTGACTTCATTTGAAACATGTCCTAAATAATTCAATTACTGTGAAATATGACGAATACAGTCTGTACTTACATTTCATGCTTCACTTAACATAATTGAAGATGCTGCCTAACTTTATAGTTCACGACACGTTAGTACAATTAAATATTGTTTTTAAACCCGTGAAAGTAGTATCCCACCCCTGGTTCTGGGAAAATATGCCAATGGTATTACAAATAGTTCGCAATATATATTGTGTAAAATAAAATATTTCACACTTATTTCCTATTCCACTTCCTAAAAGACATCCAATTTATATAAAATTAATTTGACATTTGGTTTGACATTTGTAGAAAAACAAAGTCAAAACGGTCACTTTAAGGTAACTGTGCCCCACGTAGCATACCTAACCTAAGGATTTTTTTTAGATCTACAGTAAATTCATGCGTGTTGCCTAAAATCAAACGTGTATCAACATGGACGTATAAATGTTATGATTTGGTCAAAGTAAAATGACTAAACAAGCCATAATAATAATTAATTTGACAAAAGGTTAGTTTTGTGCATATTGGGTACGCTATATAACCTGTATGGCCTATTCAACTCATTTTCATATCACTTTTGAAATAGTGAAAACTAATGCAATTTGATTAACAATATGAATCACATTGTATTCGTTTATCAATGCACATTAATCGAACTGCAATTATTTGGTAAATATCATAATTTTAAGGAATTTACTTAAGGTAAAAAAAACAAAGAATCCTAAAATGAGTCCCATGAGATAATTATTTCACAAAACTTGTTCAACAAATTTAATAGTTTACTAAGAGTATAATTCCCTAGTAAAACAGCAAATCATAGCATGAAAATACTATGATTACAGTGAAAGACCTGCCCTAGGGCAGAACACTGTAAAACTGTGGGTATAAGCCTAAGCTGTGAGAACACTGATTAATGCAATTAAACAATTTTCTGTCAATTTGAGTTTGATAGGAGGCAGTACAAGACTGTGTCGTAATTATCTACGGACTCCACTATTTCGTAATCCAGGTCACTTTTGGATCCATAAAAAATCAGTACACAACGACCAGCATGTTTATGGTGTAGGCTGTAAACAATTTTTTTTGTTGTCATTGATTCCTTTTCAGTCTTGCAGCACACAGAGTCTGCAGATCGATCATCACCAAATTTTGGTTTCATGCGTTTAGCTGCTACTCTTGCACTTGACACATTTACCGCAATGCATGTACCCTTCTTAGAGAGTACTTCTTGTGTAAATTCAATCTGCAACCTTTTTTATCCTTATTCAATTATCTTTTAGGTTTTCCAAAGATGTTATTTCGTTAAAAACCATTTTTAAGAATGGTCCTCAACATCCATTTTGTTTAATCTTAGGGCCTCTGCCAGGTTCACATTTTAAGATTTTCTGATAAATAGTATTGGATTAGCCTTTACCCATTTGCAACTTGCCATCTACTTAACATTAGTGGTGAGTAATATTGTTTTTCTTACAAAACTTGTAGACACGCAGCAATAATTTTTAACGGGTACCCCACTTCTGCCGATCGAACTATTTGGGAATATAACTCAGCATTTGATGCTTTATATGAAGTGAACTTCCTTCTCAATGTTGTTTCTAATTTGACATATCTACCGAGTGTTCTTTGAGGAATAACAAATTATTTTTCAGGTTTATAATAGGACAGTTTTTTTCCTTGGTGATGGTTGGTATCAGTTTATTGAGATCTTCCTCGTTCCATCGACCTTGTGTCTTATCACAGTTTAAAGTTATAATTACGGAATATAAATAAAATACACATTTTAAAGCAGAATAAATGAATCACATAATGAACACAATATAACGTTTGTAGAACGTCAATGTACAGTCGAATGAACAGCTTATCTGCATAAAATAATACACTTGGAAGATCAGCAATTCAAACTCTCCCATGAAACAACTGTTAGCAACTGAGCAGTAAATTATATTGCAGTGGTGGTTGTCAAACATGCAGGCGTTGCCGTCTTTCAGATTCCCACCACAGTTATAAAGAAATAGAAATTAGGCCATATTCAGTCCTAGGCCATATGGGTAATAGTTACCTTACATATGTGAAATAGTTACTCAATCCAAATCGTATACAGCAGAAATGCCCAAACTACTGACCGTGGGACAGATACGGCCCTCCATTATTTTCTATCTGGTCCGTGCAGGCCTGTAGTATTATAATAAATTCAAATATGTAAAGGTTAGGCTAATATTTATTAGTCTTAACATTAATGGAAAAAGAACTTGTGAAATACGTATAACGACATACGAAGAAAAGTAGCTATTCAATACACACTCATAATAATAATAATAATAATAATAATAATAATAATAATAATAATAATAATAATAATAATAATAATAATAACAACAACAATAATAATAAATTTAATTAATAGGTTTCACAATATTTCACATTATCTTCCTGCGCCCATTTAATCAACTGTCGTTCTCAACCACACCTCTCTATCATCCCAATCTCCATCGTCAAAACCTTTCACCCCCAAGCTGCTTAAAAAACCATCAACCCATGTTATTTTTGGTCATACTCTTTATTTTCTACGAAGTGGCACTCAATCTAGTATTCTTCTTGGGGATCTGTCTTCCGCCATTTTTTACAAGACCATGCCATTTTTTTTTATTTTATAAAATTCACAATTGAAGTTCGAACATTCATTTTTTGTTTAAATACACTGTTTCTTATTTTATCTCTTCTAGAATTTCCAGCTGAATGCCTCCAGAAATCCATTTTGGCAGAATTAAATTTCCGTTTTTTCATGTCGTTATACTCCTTATTATTGTATTTAATTTCTTTGCTTTAGTTTTAGAACTTATATTTTGATCCCATGAAACACCATTTAATTTTGATTTTACAGAGTTACCCTTATTTATTCTCTCATTAATTTCAGCTCATTGCTTCCATCTGCACTAATTTTTATACCAAAATATACATATTTGTCACATGCCTTTATTTTACTATGTCAATCATGTAAAGCCAGGTCTTTCGACTTACCTCCTCCTACTACTACACTACCACCACTACTACTGCTACTACTACTACTACAGCGACTAAGAATATTATTAATAATAATAATCATCATCATCATCATCATAATTTAGAACACCTGTAATAAGGTCAATGCCCGCGAAAACTTGATGTTTCTTTCATTTGGCCCATTAAACAAATACGTTTGGAAGACTCTACTATATGCATTCCGATTATTGTATATGATTAATAAGTTATGCTATCGTTATGTCATGGCAATATTTTTAATTAGGGGCATCTTACATGAATCAGAAAGGTTAGATGTTACTATATATATATATATATATATAAAATTAAACGTTTGACATTGAGCAATGCAAGCTTAATATGCCTGAACGGGATTTGAACCCGGAACTCTGGGTCGGTACCCCAGCGTGTTATCCAATACACCACCAGGCGAATCCAATTCAGACACTTATTTTTCTTTTATATATATATATACTAGATGTCGCGAGAACTCGGTCTTCACTGCCACCTACTCGTAGTAGCTGACTATAACAAGTAAGAAAATTAAAGAGAATATTTTTACTTTATAGCAGTGACGCTATATCGATGTTATAATTAAATTTTTGACATTGAGCAATGCAAGCTTATTATGACATGATAAGAAAAATAAATGCCTGAACGGGATTTTAACTCTTAACTCTGGGTCGATACCCCAGCGTGTTATCCCTTACACCAGCAGGCGAATCCAATTCAAACACTTATTTTTCTTATATATAAATTATATTCTTCATTATTACTAGGTGTCGCGGGAACTCGGTCTTCACTGCCATCTAGTAGCTGACTATAACAAGTAAGCAAATTAAAGAGAATATTTTTACTTAATAGCAGTGACGCTTTATAGATGTTATAATTAAATTTTTGATATTGAGTAATGCAAGCTTATTATGACGTGATAAGAAAAATAAATCCTCTTCAGGCATTTATTTTTCTTATCATGTCATATATATATATATATATATATATATATATATATATATATATATATATATCAAGTCAGTTTCATAGAAAACATAACATCTCAAACCATATGACAGTCATTCCATGTATTTTGAACTATGTTTTATAGATTTGCTTCCAACAAAAATAAATTATTATACACCTTATCAAAGAAGAAATTATATTATAAGAAAGGTTGGGAGTAAGATTGTGTCAAATGTCGTTTATTGAAAATGGAGACAAATTAAGTTAAAGTTGATTGCATAATTAATTGAATACAATAAATTATAATTCTTTAGTTTATTTTATAAACGAGGTGTTGTTGAAAGTATCAGCCATGGAGAGAAACAAGAAATATACATCTTGTCTTAAATATAAAAGCACAAACTGGCAGGTATTTCAAATGCACGGATTTAGCCTATTATAACTGCGGCTACCAAGATCTCTATTGGTATGGAAACCTGAGGGAAGACGAGGCAGAGGAAGATCCCAAAACCTCCTGGAGTCATGGAATATACGAGAAACATCTACAACCAGGAGATTCGATGGACGGACAGAATTGGCTATTAGGAATCGGACCATGTCAGTGACATTAATCAACCGATGATCTATCTATAACTGTACAATTATGAATTGATCAAGTGGGCCATCTCCAGGCACTTTACTGCTGCCTAAATTTCCATCTTTAAGTTTGATAAAATGAGGGAAATTGGTGGCATGTAATGTAAGAGGGACTTAAGGTATTCATATTTAGATTAGTTATTTGCAATGCACCATTACAAGATGTTTGCAGTAACCACGAAGCAGGAACAACAGATGTACGTTTGTAGCCTTTCTAACTCTTTTTACTGGAAAAATATTAATTTCTATTAACTTTCGTGGTTCCCATTTATTCTAAGGGTATAGATTTTTTTCATTTGTTCGGTTACTTTGTATCTAAGCCATTCAATTTTGAACCACTGGGGAACACACAAAATGTCCTTGGCACAAAAACATATAATACAAACATTTGTAACTTCCAGATAACGACAAAAGACCGTGAACCAGGCAAAAAATAAGAACACATCAAAACGGATCTATATCTTCTACTACCACTCATTGCCGATCGGTTCAACAGAAGCATACGAATCGGAGTGATATCAGACTGCTGGAGAACGGCAAAAATGAAAATATTATACAAAGGCAAAGGGGATACAAACAATCCTAACTCTTATAGAGGCATAGCCTTAGAAAACAACATATTCAAAATATTCACGAGAATACTGACAGCCAGGCTAATGGAAAAAGCAGAATCCTATATTCCTGAACAGCAGTTTGGGTTTAGAAGAGGAAGAAGTACCCAACAAGCAATTAAATTCCTGATGGAAGAAATAGAAAAGGCGCTAGAGAGACCGAAAAGAAAGTACTATGTTGTTTTCATAGATTATAAAAAAGCATTCGACATGATCATCCGAGAACAACTAATTAAGAAGCTTAAAAACATAATAGGAGAAACCCACCCTCTCAGCACAACGACAGAAAATAGCATATAACACCACTGAAAGTGATGACGGAGTCTCCATATCAATCCCAATACAGCAAAAAAATGGAGTGCTACAAGGGGACCTGATTAGTCCGATATTGTTCAATGTCTTCACATCTGATATAACGAAGATACTGAAGCCCTCGAATGAAACAGTGCTGATAATGTATGCCGACGATATGGCCCTAGGAAGCACAAACAAAAGCGATCTCCAGGACACTCTGTATGACCTAAAAAGTGGGTTGATGAGAACAACCTCATCATAAATACTGATAAAACAGTCCAGATGACATTTAGGAGAGGAGGAAGAGCTACAACAGAGGACAATCTGACGTTAGGAATAACACCCCTGAAAACAGTAAATAAATTCAAATATCTAGGACTGATCCTACAGACAATAGCAAAATCCTTCGGCCAACATGTACATGACAAAAAATAGCTGCCATCAAAGCTATCTACAGCATCAAGAACTTAGCGAGACTATCCCTGCCGACAGCTATGATTCTATTCGAAACCACGATTTCGCAGATTATCACTCATGGAATAGATCTGATATGGGAAAAACGTACTCTCAGCGACCTTAGGAAGATAGAAAACGTGAAAGTCCGCTTCCTAAAAACAGCACTGAGAGTGGGGAAAACTGCACCCTCACGACTCATCTGTGAACTCACTACATAGAAGATCTACGACTGAGAATGCTACTAGCCCTTACCAAGAACTTTTAAACAACAGGAGAGAAAAACAGAGAATCATAGGTGCTATTTCTACACCTCATGAGCTACGCTGGACAAAAACCAACCAAGAGCTAAGACATATTGTAACACGATATGCGATACACGACTTTCATCATAAGCTATGCAGAATCAAGAAATATCACGAACCTAGTGAGAAGTGCGTGTGTGTCAATTGTGTGGCGGACAGTGCGACCGATATCATATACCGAAATGCCCAAGAATCACGAAATCGCTTAATGACTACAGCAAAGACTAAAGAACAATCAATGCCCATTGGGGCGAACCTTTATTCTTCTTATTATTTTCAACCACTGGGCCTCTTTTTGACGAACAATTTCTTTGCGCAAGATTAAATCAAATTTGGTAAAGACTTTGAAATCAAAAACGTCTGGTTGTTTCATTTGCTTTACAACAAAGGGTTTACTTTTTTCCTGCACTGTCTAACTAAATACACATAATCACTTAATAGAAGAGAAATATCGGTTAGAGTCTGCTAATTTAACAGCAGAGATGCCCCTATCACTCGAGGGTAAAGAAAGCCCTAATTTCAATCTATTATATTATATTCAACTATGAACGGTGGAAAAGGTAGGCTCATAATGAAGCCAAATGTAGGTTCCTACTTTGTCCACCTCATGTAAGTGAATACATTATTAAGCAATTTCCCAGAATCATGTACATGAACACCTACAATATACATCCAGAGTATCTGTTTATAATGGCATAAATCTACAAAAAGTAGAAAAAAAATACATATTTAGGAACGGTTATAAATGCAAATTGGAAAATGCATACTGAAATCAGGAGAAGAAAATTGAAAAATTTGCAAATCTATAATCTAACAAAACAATTAATCTGGAACAAATATATAGCCACCAAGAGTAAAATGGCAATGTACAAAACTTATTTCAGACCAGTTCTAACTTATGCAGCTGAGACTTACACATATACAAAGAAGGACGTAAGCAGAAACCAAGCTACAGAAATGAAATTCTTGTGTGGAATGGTACATAAAACAAGGAGAGATAGAATAAAGAATGACAAAATCAGGGGGACATTAAATGTAGAAAAATTAACAACAGACATAGAAAAAAGTAGACTAAAATGATTTGGACATTTAAAAAGAATGAAAAGGAAAGAGTACCACAAAGATTATTAAATCTCAAAATACAAGGAAAACGACCACGAGAAAGATGGATTAACCAAGTGAAGAAAAGTCTACAAGAGAGAGGATATGACTGGGAAGAACTAAAAAATAAATAAAGCATGGGGAGATAGAGATGGTTGGAGGCATATTTGGAATCGACCTTCCAAAAGGAGGACACGATAAGAGGATGATGTGATGATTGTCTATTTATAAAAATATGCATCTGTAGTGAAATCAGGCAAAGGAAATGTTTCCTCCGGTGACTTGTCTCAGTAGGATAACTTGTAATAATATTATATTCAATACTGCTATCAGCTCATCATGCAGTACTACTGTACAAGTAGAATTCAACTTCTACAAGAGTGTTATTTATTACTAACACCAAGAAAACTGAACCCATTATCTGCCGAATCTTTTAAAATATTTTTTCTCTTAATTATTCAAATATTTAAATTTGAGTAAAGTAAATTAAAGGATTAAAACAAATTTCAAACAATTAAGTATATTACGTAAGGAGTTACAGACCGTCCCATTTTTGGGACAATGGCGGAATACACTGTCTAAAATATTCTTATTAGAAATTACGAAATTATTTCTACACATTTAACATATAAACATTAGAAAATCAATTAACTAAAGAAGAAGTCACTGTGTTTAGATTGTATTATACTAAAAATAGTTAAATTCAACACTTTCATATTATTTACACCTTTAGGGGTGTGAAAAGAAACAGAACACCTATCATGGAGACCAACATTACATCTGCTACAAACCCTTGTGGTTTTCTTTTTACACAAAGCACATCTTCTTTGTGTGCCATGTGGCACTATTAGATGATTTCTTGGATCAAATCTTACATCATTGGGTACTCTTCCTCCTAACAGTCTACTGCCTTGAGGTCCTTGGCGTTTTGGTGTAGATCCTGTTTTCTTAGATAAATAAAATATAACTATTCTTCGAACATCCAGAAGTCTTCTCTTGTGGATGTGCCATCAGGTATGCACGCCAAGTATTTACTACACAAACATCCAACACTTGTGTGAACAATGACCACCACCATTTTTTAGAGCTCATAAACATTTTAGCTTCATGTCTTCCATAATATCTAATCATCATTTCATCATGTGATAGTTCAGAATAGGAAACATCAAATTTGGAATATTCCCTTTTTCAGTATGTCGAGATATAATCGCAGTTTATATATCTTGTCATTCCTATCAATTTTAGAGTTATCAATCAAGTGAAGAAATGTCTTTATTTCTCTAAACAGATTCCTTGGCGTTGAGTTGAAAACCAGTGGTACTCCAACATCAGGTGCTTGTTCCCACTACATATCTTCTTGCGGATATTTATCATATCCACTAAGAAGCAGAATGCCAATGAATGACTTGAGTTCACCCAAGTTTAGAGAAAAGCTCAAGTAATTCTTTTGGTTATCATAGATCATAGTTTGTTCTACAATAGTATTTACCAGTTTTTGAGAAAAAAAATCTTCGAATGCTTGGACCACTGTCTTGTTCTCCAAATGTTATAATTTTATCTACATTGTTTTTACCGGGATTGTTTGTCAAGGTTGGTTGAAACTTATGCCACTTTGTAAAATTAACCTTAGCTGATTGTCTTTCTTCAATTATACTGCGTTGTGATGCTGAACATGTCGGTATATCATGTTCATCACTAGAGGTAATGTACCCGCAACATCACGCACAACACTATTTATCAATGTATTTTCTTCAATATCCTCTTCGTATGTTAATTCGTCTGGAGGAGGCGGAATATTCGCCAATTCTATATCATCCATGTCATCTTCATCTACTTCACAATTTATCCAATTCTGCCAACGCTTCTTTGATTGTAAGTCCACGAGTCATGATAATTTATACCATGACCCTAAAATACAAAGTATATAAAATAAATTTCTGGCCCTATTTATATCGGTAATGAAGGTTTGATGTAAGAAAGAATAAAAATATATAGAGACAATTTACGGATCAATATTATGTCATGAAAACAACAAAAACAAATAATAATCATTACATGAGAATAATCGCTATCACATTCTGCCAATGTCCCAATATTAGGACGTTTATAAGTATGTAATTCTACACTTACCTATAACATTCAGAATTCAAGCAACATTTATTAGGGTATCAACAGATTATTTACCAACACATCTATAGCAATCATATAAATGCCATTGTTGTCACAAGCCTAACAGAAATGTTTTAATGCTGTCAAACCTGCAGTAATGAAAATTATGCAAATCCCAAGAAAAAAACAATTAAATTATAATAAACAATGTTTGTTAATTTAGACATGAAAATTGAAGTCCATTTAACAATATCACTTATAGATTTAACTTGAAACTAGCACAATTCCTAAAAAAACAATAAAAAATGTAACGTCCCAAAAACGAACAATGGCAGGTAATGGGTTAAATCTCCAAGATACAAGGAAAAACGACCACGAGGAGAGATGGATTAACCAAGTGAAGAAAAGTCTACAAGTGAGAGGATACCACTGGGAAGAACTAAAAATAAATAAAGCATGGTGAGACAGAGATGGTTGGAGGCATATTTGGAATCGACCTTCCGAAAGGAGAACACGATAAGAGGATGATGACTGTCTACTTACAAAAATATGCATTTGTAGTGAAATCAGGCAAAGGAAATGTTTCCTCCAGTGACTTGTCTCAGTAGGAAAACTTGTAATAATATTATATTCAATGCTGTCTTGGTTCATCATGCAGTACTACTGTACAAGAGTGCTATTCATTACTAACACCAAGAAAACTGAAGACCATAGTCCTACTAACTTTAATACAATATTCACCCCGAATGAAAGCATTAAATCTAGCGAGGAATAATATTAATGTTATGTTGTGCAGTTTCTGAGGACGAATCATTAATTTAGGTTTGACTACTTACCTTATTCTTCTTATAATACGTGCAAGCATGCTACTTATGACAAACTTCTGCATTTTTACACTCATAATATGCACATTGCCCGCAAGATGTGCATATTGTTGGTTAAAATTGAAATAGAGTAGAACGTATTTTATACATGTTTCCATACATTTGCATCACTGAAACATTCGAGATATCGAAACCCACATTTTCAGTCTTTGTTAACATACATTTTCGCAGATGTGGATTTCCCCACTTATTTAAATATATTGCTGTCTTATATTCCTTTCCTTCATCTCACATTTTGCGACCACTGATCACAATTTCTCATATTCCTACATTTCATGTAATTTTGTTTATCTTCTTCACTTAGGTATGCCTTATTCTATGGCTAGTAAACATGGTAAGAGCACTGGTATGGTTCTTTGCCTGCTTAGAGAATGGTTGCCCGGGCATGACGCACAATAACTTTGAAGATATATTGTATTTGACAGAGAGTGTAGCCTATATCTGTTTCCTTTTATGAATGAGTTGAAGAAATTATTTGTAATATCTCACCTCATAAAGTTGCGTGTTTTCACGATAACAGTTTCACTTTCATCTCCAACTCAACGTGGAGTTTGACAGTGACAGTGACACTTCTGGAACCGGTATTATGAAAACACGCAACTTTAAAAATATTTTCTCCAACGCATTCACAAATTCAAAACACCTCATACTATTACTTCCTATTTTAATTTTGATTAAATTTATTTCCTTGTGGATGTTTTCAATCATAAATCGTTACGCCTCAAGTATGTAATTTAGCAAACTACCAACAGTTGAATTCAGCTCGAATATTAAAATATGAATTTGGCCCTTCTTAAGAAGACTACTCAATATTTTGCTTAAAGAGATATTTACAGATATATAATATTTGAAACAATAAATCTGGAAGAAATGTATGTGTATCAGTCTCCTTATGAACACTACCAAGCTACTTGGCCACATTATTGTCATATGGTGAAACATCCTGTGTGAGAACACAGCTACTCCTTAACGTTATTTTTTTCACCTAGTTCATTTCGTTATGTAGAAGACAACAGGTGATTTGCTGTGAGACCATCGCCTAATGAGACACCTAGTAGAATAATAATGTACATATTTAATGGCAAAGGGCAGTTAAATTTTGCTCAGGTGCAGTAACTGAAGCTTTATGTTCTTTTACAAACCAAAAAAGTCTGGATCTTTACCCATAGCTTAAGAAAACTCTCCTGATGAGACTTGTCACTTAGATTTCCCCCTTTCCCCCTCGTAGTAACTATGGACTCCAGTCGAGTTTCAACATATATATATATATATATATATATATATATATATATATATGTACGAGGGTCATACTGAAAGTCGTGAGCAACCCATTGTTAAAATTCAAATTTCAACAATGTAACAAAAACAACTGCAGGATCGTAATCTACAGACTTTATACCACAACATTGCCGTTTTGTGGCGTCATAGCTTCTATCATGTGACCACACGTAGTGTTTCCAAAATGGCAGACATCAATGTTTCGTTTCGACAGCGCGCTGTCATTGAATTCCTTGTTAAAGAGGAACAATCTGCTGTTGATATTCACCAAAGACTTCAATGTGCTTACGGAGATGCCTGCATGGGTGCCAGCAGTGTTAGAAGATGGGTGAAACATTTTAAAGATGGGAACACGAGTATCAAAGATGAGCCTTGTAGCGGTCGCCCACGCTCTGCCTCCACGGATTGCAACAAGGAAAGAGTTGATGCGCTCATTAGAGACGACAGGCGTATCACAGTGAATGAAATCGCTACAAAACTTGCAGTAGGACACAGTGCAGTGCAAGAAATGATTCACAGCTTAGGTTACCGAAAAGTTAGTGCCCGTTGGGTTCCACGTTTATTGAGTGAAGACCACAAACTTCAGAGAAGAACCATCACCCATAACCTTCTTCAGAGATTTCAAAATGAAGGTGATGATTTTTTGACGAGTATTGTGACAGGTGACGAAAGCTGGTTTCATCGCTTCGAGCCTGAAACAAAACGCCAGAGTATGGAATGGCACCACTTGAATTCGCCATCAAAGAAAAAAGCGAAGACAGTGCAATCTGTTGGGAAAGTTATGGGCAGCGTCTTCTTGGGATGCGCAAGGTTGCATTCTGGTTGAATTTCTTGAACCTGGACAAACCATAAATGCTGCCCGCTATATCCAGACACTTGTGAAGCTCCGTCGTGCATTGCACGACAAACGCCCTGGAAGGAAGATCATTCTGCAACACGATAACGCGCGTCCTGACACTGCTCGTGCCACTGTGGAGAAGATCAGGACATTTGGGTGGGAAACTCTTCCACATTTTCCCTATAGTCCCAATTTGGCACCCTCCGACTACCATCTTTTCGGTTCTGTGAAGGAGCAGATGAGAGGCCAACGCTACGAGACGCTGGAGGATATTCGGAAAGCAGTGCATCAGTGTCTTCGAGCAGCTGGAACGGACTTCTATCATAAGGGAATTTTCAAGCTTGTAGAACGCTGGACAAAATGTGTGCAAAGAAATGGAGACTATGTTGAAAAGTAGCACAAAGGTCTGTAGATTAACATGGTGTACTTGGTTTGTCTAAAATAAATATTATGATTGTTTAAAAAAATGTTGCTCATGACTTTCAGTATGACTCTCGTATATATATATATATATATATATATATATATATATATATACACATATCATATGTGAGTAGGTATGCATTTATATACCACCATAACTATAGAACTACTTATAGAACTTTATAATTATTAAACTTAAATCTGAACTTGCAATTTTCAGGCGACGGTATGCAGAAATTAATTATTTATATTCAAACTGCTATACAGGACCAAGCAACGCAATTCAGTAAACACAAAATATTCTGGATTTTACGGCCCGTAACTCATACATAAATAGATAATATGCACATTTACTATCTCGTGCCAATGGAAGTTATGAAGATGGAAATTGAAGCAAAACTTTCCTCTTATTGCCATATTGTGGAGTCCATTTGTATTTGAACACATGTTAAGTTACAACAATAATTTTACTAATGTCAAATAAATAAATGTATCCTGATTTAATTTATTGTCTTCATTGACTTTTCCTAATTAAATTAAATTCATTCGATGTAATTATGAGAAATAGTAAGATCTGAACGGAAATAAATTGATACCAAACTAGAAAATTATGTCTCGTAACAACGTGGTATGAACAAGAGGCATATTTAGGATCTGTGGTATCTTATAATTATCATACAGTGCGATCAGTGTAGCTTTGGACAGCAGACGCGTGGTTTGTGCTGTGCGGTGACGAAGGCTTACACGTGCAGACACGGGACTTGAAATGTGCGCAGACTCAGCAGTATATAAAAGCACATTCCACGCATACAGCGGTCGCAGTCAGATTGTGTGCTTCGAGTGGATAAGGTACTAGCTCGCTTTTCCTTGTGTACTGAAAGGCGTGTGTATAAGTCATTTCAATTTTAAAATTTTATATCTTATAAAATAGGCGTGTATAAGTGTAAACTGAATGACGTGTGTATAAGTGTAAACTGTATAATGGCTAATAATTATTCTACTGAGCTACGTGTATTTATTTATGATCAATATTTGTTAACTCAGTCTGCCAGCCAAGTACAAAGTCTTTTGAAACACGATTCCCGAGTGTAAAAATTCTGTCACGTTCAATGGCCCATAATCAGTACAACAAATTTTATAAAGAGGTATCAGAAATGTATGGACAACGAAGGTGAACAGTTCCAGCACCCGCTTCAATAAACTTGGTAAGTAAGACAATTTGTAAAATAGTTACGAAAATGTGTGTGGTTGTATCACCGCGATCCTACACTGTCCGTTCCCCGCCGCGAGTGCGTCAGCAGTGTATAGTGAAATCCCCGCGTCTGCTGTCCAGTGCCATACTGATCGCACTGTATATTAATAGATATAAAGGGAAAAAAGTAGCTGCTGGTAATAGATTTTAAGAGCTCTTGATAATGTTCTGAAATGAAGTTGCATATCTAGAAAATAAAAGTTAGATTATATAGAACCAACATAAAAACCCATTGTAACCTATGGAAGTGAAGCCGGGACACTTTCAGGTAGAGGGGCCTCTGTATTATCTACCTGGGAAAGGAAAATTTTAAGAAAGATTTATGGACCAGTTTGTGACAATGACATTTGGCGGAGAGAACAAATATAGAACTTCAGAGACTATAGAAAGACATTGGCATAATCACGGACAATAAATGTAGAAGAATTGAATTCCTGGGTTTGGCATTTGTATGGATACTACCGAACACCTAAAAAAGGTTTTAAACTCTAAACTGGATAGTAAGAGAAGAATTGGTAGACCTAGGTTGAGATAATTGGATAATATACAACAGAATTGGGAAACCAAAACAAGTAATCGAAGAGAATGGATGGCTGTGGTCAAGGTCAGACTACAAGGACCGTAATACCATCACATCATGATACAGAGAGAATTCATGCTTTATTACTATTCGGCCTGCATTCCGTTTATCTGCTTACAGCTCTAGTCAAAAAATCTGAACTTAAAATAAAGAGAAAATATCTGAGAATACATAAAAAAAATTAAAAAATTCTTTGGTATCAGTTCGAGAAGCAATTCAGTCATTCTGGTGTGCAAGTGGTTACATGCTCGCCTCTGGTCTCATGGACCGCGAATTGAAATCTGACCGAGTACAATGGATTTTTGAAGGAGTAAAAATCCTGTTCATGGATTTCTTGGTAAGTAACTAACGCCGCGGGTACAGTGATATGGATTCATATGCACATAATTGTTTTTTTAAACGCTTACATTAAAGTCAGTAAAATACAGAATATAAAGCATTTTAATCACAATATATGAAAAGATCTAAACTCCAGAAAACTAATTTTATAGGAGAAGATTTTCTTGTTTTCCCCTCCCTCCCGGAAGAATTGAGTCGATTTTCTGTGTGTAATTTAATGATGTTGCAGTCTGGATTCATAGAGAAGTAGGTTTAAATGTGCGACAATTTCTATTATAGTTTAAAGCAATAAAACGAAAACCGAAAAAATTGAATTGCTGTCGTATAGACCAGCTTCATGGACTTGTGGTTAGAGCTACTGATTACAACTATTGAGGTCCCAAATTAGAACCCGGTTAGACCAAAAGAGTTTTTGTTTAATAGACATTATTCCGGTTAAAGCCAATGGTATGGAATTAAGGTTATGTTCAGACTTTTTTAGTTTTAAAGACACTGCTGGTGCTTTTTCACAGTAAAGTGGAGCCTAACTCCACCTTCCAAGCCTCCGAACCTTAAAAGTGGATTGAAATTCTGTCAAAGACAGGAGAGAATACCAAAAAGTCATAAGAAAACCTTGTGAGATTGGAAATATATATATATATATATATATATATATATATATATATATATGATTAAGAACGTTTACTTGGGTTTTCCGCGTCATGGATTCAAGGTCGGCCTCTGGCCACTGATTCCGATGTTTCGACATGATCCCACATGCCATTAGCATTCCTTGATAAACCCACATGCAGATCACTTACGCAGATGATGTATTCTTGTCTTGTGTAGGATAAGTGTTTGTTCATGTAGTATAAAGTGTGTTGTGATGGTGAAGAGACGGCAGAGGGTGAAACCCGGTGTCGGCATGTAGCATATTCCTGTCGAGAAATACCAAGGGAGCCGCCAGATTTAACGTCCCCATCCGACTGACTAATCGCTATCAAAATTACCATCTTATGTACGGCGGATGGATTTGTAATTTAATGCAGGAAACTGATACACGGTTTAGCAATTAAAAATTATACATCACCACCTCTCCTGGCCCCTAGATTGAAAATGTTCTAATTCAATTAATTTAATTTTTAAACATTAATTTTACAATTGAGATTTATTAAAAATTTTAACCCTACCCAGTATCGAACCCGAGCCTGCTAGTCAACAAGCTGGAATGCTACCACCTGAGCCAGTAAAGGAGATATTATTATTATTATTATTATTATTATTATTATTATAGTATTTTTCTACTTTTCTTAGAGTAAATATGATTTATCGCCATCATAATAGACATATCATATAAGATATTTCATTGTTTTGTACATTTATTTATACTAGAGGTCGCCCAGCGTTTGAAATTCGACCACACTTCATTAAATTTTTAAGTATGTAAATTATGCATTAATTTTCGATTTATTCTAAAAATACGAATGATAGGAAATATGTGATATCGCTTGGCTGAGCCATATTTGATAAACAATAACGTGTCAATTGACATTTGTATACTATTTAAATTTGCATTTGGCCTATTATTATGTGTACGGGAATATATTATATCCCATCTTTGCCTTTCACTCCAACCCGTCAATGTTCTATGTCCAGGCATAAGGTGCGAATATCTAAATATAAAAATGTAATTAAATTACTAAAACGAAGATTAGACAGGGTTTAATTATTTAAATAATAAAATGTACTCACTTTCGACCCATTAAATTTATATCTTCTACTATCAATAAAATTCCAAAGAATGGGAGCCATATTGTAAAACGTTAACAAATTTTAGAAACGTCGCTTACTTTAACTCACCTACTGCCTGATCAGAAGTCGAATGTTTCAAAATAAACGAATGAAAATTATTTTTATTCAGCGAACGGAATATAATAAGAATGTATCACTAATAATTACAGAACGCAAGAATAAGTCAATTCACATCGCTGCTGCTGCACAATTTTCTTCTTTACAACAATGTACTTTCGGTATGAACGTAAACAAATGAATGAGTACAGAAATAAGCAAATGAATGAGTAGACAAATTAATATGAAATACACACAAATTCCTTAGAACAATTTTGTTTAATTTAATATATTTGTATCACATTTTATACCAAAAAACATACTTTTTTGCACTCCTTTCTCTATATGAACTTTAATTATGCCAAATATCACACTCCTCCGGGTGCGCAATCTGCTTAAAAGGGGGTGTAAAGTTTTGGATGTTAATTTCCTTCGCGTATAAATATATAGATTTGATGATACTATGAAATTCACACGACATAAATAGGTTTTAGATTAAAAAATCTGATTTTTTTCGAAATCGTTAGGGGGGGGGGGAAATACAAGGATATTATTCATCAATAGAAATATTCACCTCCTTTATAAGTTTAATTTTTTGGGGGTTCAATAAACCATTGAACATATAGAATGGCGTCGGCTCTGGTAATTTAGTGGGCATATGGCATGATAAGTAATTGAAGATATTGCACAATCTGTTATGTTCTCATTTTAAATTATGAAACGATTGCAAAATATAAGGTAAGCATAATACTATTATGTATCGTATTTTCATAAACAGTAAGGCCTACATATCCATGGTGTAATAATGTGGCGAATATCTCAGAAGGTTCACAAACAAACACAATTTAGACCTCGTCTCCTGTATTGTTTACTTTCGTAACATTTGACCTATAGGCAAGACTTAATTTGCAGGTTAAAAGATACTTTAACAATGGCCTTTCTTCTGCCGCAGCAGGAAGAGAGCATGGAGTACCTGTGTCTATGTCAAGGAGGTGGGACAATCGAGTTCGGCTAAGCGAAGTCATGCAATTCCTGGAAGTCACGAATTTCTTCCGGAGAGATGAAGTTAGTTTAATTAGGGAAGTTAGCTGTCACCTATTTATATAACTTTTCATAAATTAATAATATGTTTCAAATATGCGGGCTCCGCAGCAACTGCTAGGAGACTCCTGAATAGCTATAGTATAAGATCCCGTCGAGCGGCCAAGAGTGCTAGGTTGGATGAGGAGCAGATCAGGGATCGTCTACCCTTCGCTTCTACACGAGAGGGCTTCGATAGGAGCAATGTAATTTTCTTCCAAGAAGTAAAACCGTATTGGGTTCGAACGACGTATATCGCATGGATAGTTAATGATGTGATGCCCGTTATGTTAATCCAGTTGTGTGGTAGGTTGGACTTACCTTATCATGTTGGAGTGGATGTCGTTCAATGGAGAAGGAATTCAACAACAATATCTACGCGACGTTTAACACGGTAGCCAATCTTCATATTTTGGAGAACGTATTAGTTCCTTTCGCTCGAGGACATTATCCTGAATAAATGCTCGTTTTCCAAATGAACAACCATCGTGCCCGCCATGCTATTTGGATGCAAAGATGGTTACGAGAAAGACGTGATATCTATCTCCTGGATCATCTGATAACCCACGTGTGAGTGAGAGTAGCCACGACTATAATCGTATGCAGGGCGTATGTAGAGTTGTTGATGCATGGGAAGACACACTTTGAATATAGAACTTTTCCAAAATCTCGTGGTCTGCATGGCATGGCGAAGGCGAGCTGTGAAAGACGCAGGCAGTATGTGAACCAACTATTAGTTCCACAATTTATTTATTTATTTTCTTTATGTGTATCATGTATTTGGTTACTTATTTTCGCTCTTTTGTGTACTTCCTCAAAATACAACTTTTATTTTAAATTGGCCAAGTGTAACTTCATAATAGCTCTCAGGTATAGGTCAGTATACAATTGTACACGACCAACAGAGTGTTGTCTTTAAAAAGGACAAACAAATGCAAATAGTAAAGACAAAAAGAAAGTCGACTGCGGATCTAAACCCAGACTTCGTGTATATAAAACTAGCATTTTAGCATTGAGCTGCATGTTACGCTGTCGTAAAATCGCTAAAGGTATGTATTCCATGAAAAATCAACAGCCGAACATAACGGTGACGCGTCATGTACAGTGTTATGAACCTTGTGTTATTTTTACGACAAAGTGTCGGCTCAATCTCTTTGAGCTGCAGGTATAACAATACATTTTCTAGTACAAATTCTTACATATAAAAATTAATTATTTAAATTTCAATTTTCTATTTATTTTATAAGATGTTAAAGGTGCCTCAATATAGGTTTGGAATGATAAACTTAAATTACACAGAAATGCGAAAGATATCACATCGAAACAAAGGACAAAAACAATTAATGATTACGTAAGACAAACCCAAAGTGTTTGTGATTGTTAAAGTGCTGTGTTATCACCTTTGCACATTTGTGC
The DNA here is from genome assembly GCA_030220185.1 of Diploptera punctata. NCBI lineage: Eukaryota > Metazoa > Arthropoda > Insecta > Blattodea > Blaberidae > Diploptera > Diploptera punctata. The sequence goes on from JASPKZ010006848.1 coordinate 1,971,744, forward strand.
GGAATCCATTTACATATAAACTTAAATTATAAGATTGTGCTATAACAATGTTGATTTTGAATGCAATGTGTGTCTGGTGGAATGCTGAAGGTGTGATTCTCTGGGAGTTTGTTAAAAACAGCTACGCATTCGATACAGACTTTATTCTCAACAACCCGAACAAGTCATGAAATTCTAAGCGTCGCGGGTTCAATCCCCACTGGATCCATACTGCACGCACAACCATGACTAAATATCAAGATTTGAGAGGAATCCAACTCCTACCACACCCAGAATAAAGCTTCGATATAGCGCAATCAATTTACCTTCTGCTTTGAACCATGTAACATGATATGTGGGAAATTTCGTACACATTGAAGGTGTGAAGGAGGTCTTTACGAATTCTTCGAATCATAAATCAGAGACTGGTACCGCCACGTGAAGTAACTCCCGCTGAAACATGTCTCAATAACAAAGCATGTGATGATCTCTATTGTGAAAGGTATTTTAATTTTTTTTAAATACAAATACAATTTTGTTTAAAAAATTATTTATGATACTGTATCTGTAAGTCACAGATCTGTAAGTTTGACACATCTGTATATCTTATATGTCCATCCATAGTAATTCTGCCCGAAGGCAGGTCTTTCACTGCAATCATAGCATTTCCATGCTATGCTTTGCAGCTTTACTAGGGAATTATAGGTGTGGTAGCTTCCCGTTTCTTTCCACACCGATGAAGGATGATTAAGATAAGATGAATATGAATGATGATGATTGCGATGGCCATATGATTTCGGGGACCGTTTGGGCCTTAAAGTTTTCTTGACATTTGTCTTACAGGTGAGGTAAAACCCCGATAAAAACCTCACCCAGAAAAACTGTCCTGAGCGGGGATCGAACCCGGGCCCGCTGCGTGACAAGGCAGCACGCTACCTCGAGACCACAGCGGTGGACATCTTTATATATATATATATATATATATATATATATATATATGTGTGTGTGTGTGTGTGTCCTCAATTAACAAATAAATTAATAAGGACAGATAACAAGTGTCTGTACTCGCTGGTGAAAGCAAAACCTTAATGGCTTGAAAAAATGGTAAGTACATAATTTTAGGTCATAGACCACAGCGGTGGACATCTTTATATATATATATATATATATGTGTGTGTGTGTGTGTGTGTGTGTGTGTCCTCAATTAACAAATAAATTAATAAGGACAGATAACAAGTGTCTGTACTCGCTGGTGAAAGCAAAACCTTAATGGCTTGAAAAAATGGTAAGTACATAATTTTAGGTCATATTGTTGATATGAATTTTAGTAACAGAAAAATATATAATTTAAAAATATAAATATTTATGGACATTGTCACGAAAAAAAATGTAACTATCTGACTGTCACCATAAAACCACTAGGTTTATGGCCGTGCGAACATAAGCTTATTAATACATCCCTATCATGAGCTGTCTTTTGCAATGATCTCCAGTCATAACCCACTTCCTTCAAATCGTGATTAATTCATCCTTGAATTTCTTATTAGGCGCTTTCCTACAAGGAGTTTCCACACCACTCGTCCATTCCCCATGCCCCATCCATCGCATTTTGTGAGACGTAATGTTCTTATTTGATCTGGTATCCCAGGAAGAACATGTAGCCCACTGTTATGAAGTCTTCTCCATTCACCTGTCTGTTCATCTTTTTTTTTTCATTTTTTCCCTAAGTACTTTATTGTCAAATACTAACAACATTTCTCCTCTCGTAAAGTAAGAGTCCATGTTTCGCATCCATAATATATAATTGGGACGAAAACAATATATATATATATACATATTTGTTTTTAGTTTAAAGTTTTTTTTTAAGAGAAGTTGGGACTACAAGAGTCAGATATGAATATATATAATTCTTTTGACGATAATTATGAATAATAATAACACGAATTCTGAAAATAGCCTTTAGTTGGGGATGTATAAATATTTATGAAATAAAATCTGATGGTGCTAGTTCCTGAGTAAGCTGTATATGCGCCCACTTCTCCACGTAATGTACCGCACTAGATGTACCTACAGATGCACTGCAACATGTGCGTTTATTACAGTTGAATTTGGAAAACTACGTGATAATAAAAAACCACCTTGTAAACAATTCACATTTAATATATCACAGGGGCAACAAATCATTTAGCAACAATTAGGTTGTCTAAAGCAACGTTACATTTTTTTGTAAGGATATTCCTATGCGGTAAATTGGATACATTTTAAAAGCGTAGATAATAGTTCTGTAGTTCGAGATTTAAATGCTGTAAATCAGATTAATTCGGGGCTGATTATACCTGATTTAATTTAATTCGGACAATAAAAATAAAATCATTCAGCTATGTTTTAAAAAAGAACAGTACTCAGACTAACTTGAGACAGTTTTCTACAGATTGTATACTAGGAGTACTGTTAGTGAAAAAGAGACAAATCTCCTTTGCTCACTCTTGCTCACGCTTGCAACTCTGTCAGAATTTATATTGTAACCCTTGCTATTCTTCAACTGATTCATCAGTTTAAAAAACAAATCTACTGCAAAATGTCGTTTAGTAAATAGAGAGTTGCATTAAAAGGTGCCGGGCTATAACTGGTGTTTCTTCAAGACGTTTCTCCCTCGATAACGGAGGGCATGTTCAGTGGCAAATTCTTCTAGATGGTGTTCCCTGGTCGTCTGGGTATAGACATCAGATATACATACAAAGTGCAGACCATAACTGGAATCGTTCAGTGTGCTGAGGCTTCTTGGGAGCTAATAATTTTGTGGTTATCGAGTTGGAATTGTAATATTTTACCCTAGACATTTGGAGTTAAGATGTATTCTGCCTTACGAGTCATATAACTGAGGCGAAAAGTGCTTGCTGTCAGTCTAAAAGAGAGCGTCAGAAACTACACAGCCGGCAAGCCGAGTCGGAAAGCGAGTCGGAAAACTGAGAGCGTAGAATGAGCTTCTGGCGGTATATGAATTGAAAATCGGTCGGTTTAGGGATGTATTTATTTCCCCTCTTAGACTATTTAAATATGTAAGATTATGAATGTGTTTTTAGTTTGGATTCAAATGAAGTGTGAAATTGGGCTTAAGCTAACCTATAATTGCTATATTTACAATGTAAAATGAGTGTTATTTATTGCTGAAACAAAGTAGCCAACTTATCAGACATACGCGTTAACAAACAAGAAAACGTAAACGCAAAAATAAACTTACGAATCGCGCAAAAAATATTTCACTTAAATGAAATACGCTAAAATGTTTTGCGCCAATCATACTGACTCAGTAGCAACTAATGTTTGTAGAATTTCATCATCATCATCATCATCCTACCAGGTATTAGTCCTAGAAGAACTGTTACGGCCTGAGAAAGCGATTTTCGTGCCATCTTTTCATAGGTCGACCAAGTGACTGTTTCCCATTTGGACAGTAGTTCATTATTGCCTTGGGGATCCTGGATCTAGCCATTCCAGAGACATGTTCCTTCCAGTTTAGCTGAAAGCTGGAGATGTAGTCCAGAATTGGTGACACATTAAGTTCTTGAAGGATTTCTACATTTTTCTTTCGATCCCATTTGGTGTAGCCAGCTGTTCGGCGCATAAATCTCTTCTCACAAGCTGTTAGTGTGCTTTCATCTCTCGTCCTTATAGTCCACGCTTCACTCCCATAACATAGGACTGGTCGAGGCATTATTTGATAAAGACGAGTACGAGTTGATTTTTGCACTAATGAAGGTTTTAAAATTGTTTGTAGAATTTAATATCTAAAAACTAACCTAACGTAACTAAAGTAATGTAAAATGTAAAATTAATAACTACAGAGGATAAAATACTGACAAACGCGGTAAAATACGGACATACATCTTTGTTACAAACAGCGCTCTGTTCCTGGAACAAGTTGTTAACGATAGAGACGCACTGTTATCGACAGAGCTGTGTTGTTGAGACATGTTGCTATTTACAGGGACGCACTGTTATCGACAGACCAGTTGAAACCATGGCAAGAAATAGTTGCACTTTTTTATATTTACGAGTAAAATGAGTTATTACAGTAAATTTCTTCACGAGTGATTGAAACGCGCGGTAAAAATGTGACCATATATATGAATAAACTAGTTGGTAATAGACTATAGCGGCAACATCTGTTATCACGTTGGCAATGATGACGCCAGCAGTCACTTGTTCACCGATCGAATACTGATGGTGGCAGAGTAGGCCGGAATAGCCGCATTTCCTACGATTATAAGCGTTTTCTAAAATATGTTTGATAAAACGTTCTTTACAATTCTTAAATAACAGAAACTGTTTTGGAAAAAACTACAAAAACTCAAACTAATTTTCTACGTTGTGCATTATAAAAATATTATGGTTGTGCAATAGATTATAGAACTGTCGCCTGATGGAACCTTATATTTGAGAAATTAGTTTCACCAACCTACGCAATTCATGTTTATAAGAATTGGACGTACATTAACTTGATGAAACAAATTACATAATATTATACGTAATTACGGCACGAAAAGTGGACAATGAAATTTCGAGGTGAATTTGGGTTTAATGTGAAGATTATACTATAACATTTTTAATATTCAAATTAATCTTCGGATAGATCACCAATCTACCGAAAACTCAATTTACAAATTTTTGTGGATTATATCTATTTTCGGAGCAACTATTTTATTCTGAAAAATAAGAATTTATAAAGAAAAATTCATATTCCGCCTGCATTAGTTTACTACATATTGCATCAAATTGGTAGTTAAAATGCAATTGTGATTTTTTTAGCGCGTGAATTCACAAGTTTAAAAAAATTTGATAGGCCAAGTTGTAATATGTGTCAGAATAATTTAGAAAAGTGTGTAATTTATTTAGTTAGATTTAGATGAGGGGGGTATGTTAGTGTTACAGGAGTGTGTGTTGGATTACAAGTTTGTGTACACGAGATGAAAATTAATGCATTAGGTTGAGTGGATTAAATTTGTCCCTGTTCATTTTTTATAATAGATACGATGACATGTCGTTTCAATTAACAGAGGTTTTATAAGATTAGTCACTTGTGAAATTAATTTTCTTAAATTACAATTGCTTTGATATTTAAATTTGGAAACATGGCACTTCAGTTTCATTACAATAAGGTAATTTTTTTCCCTTTCGCCTAATCTAACAATGTTTCTATCCTGGACTAATATCTGAATATCGGAACTAATGTCACTACTACAATGGCTGCTGCATTTTTCAGGTAACAGAGGGAATAGTGCTTAATAAATTATTTCCTGCTTTATTTGAGGGCGGTCCACATTTTTTTATGTTTCCATCCTGCATGTTCCTAACTTCAATTTAAAACCAAAGTTATCTCTAAGTCGGATGTCCACTTGTTGCTTCATACCCTATATCATTTAATAAACTATAAACTACTCTCAGGAAAAACGTATTCTCCCAGTTATATCATACGGATGGAAAACATAATAAGGGAGGAGGTAAGTTTATGAGTATTTGAGATTAAAGTTCTTAAGAAAATTATTTGATCAAAGTGAAAGGCAAATATAGAAGACTACTAGTGATCTTTATGAGAAACCACATGTCACAAGAACAGTTAAGTGTCAAGGGCATGACGTGTGGGGAATGGAAGAGAGATTTGGAAACCCATTGTGCGAAAGCCAGTAGGTAGGCTAAATATGGGGTAAGAGATTAACAATAATCAGGATTTGATGGAAGTAATTTGCAAGGGGATGATTGGAAAATATTAGCTCAGGATAGGTATGTATAGAGATCTTATGTTCATGCGGCCATGATCCTATGGAATCGATAATCCTAGTGAGTTAATTATAAAGTACTCTTATGTACAATAACTTGCCCCATGAGAACCTAACAAAATGAAGCGAGTGAACATCTAATTCTTAATTTATGTTTTGGAAAGTTGGTCCTAGCAATATGACCTGTCATCTGCTGGTAATTTAATGCACAATTCTGTGTAAATTATAAAAAAATCATTGAGAGATAAATACCACTGTTTATGTACATAAATAAGATATAATTACTGAAAAAATTCTTTAAAAATCGTTGCAAAATGTTTAAAATGCTACTAAATTGTTAATAAAAGCAAAAGAGGTAGTTCAACAATGTCATATTATGAAATATTTCCCAAAAGGTCCGTCTCCTCAACTTTATTAGTTACTTATCTGTAGCGTTTTCGGGACTAGTCCCATCATCAGCAGGATTCAAAAATGGTTTCAAACCTCATCGGAACATATCACGAATCTTATAAAAGTTGTACATGGAAATTACTGTAAAATTAAGCCATATGTTTTCATTTGGTCATCCTAGAATTTTTTCAGAGTCTACAGATATAGGCTATATGCATTATTTGTGAAACCCATATAACTAAACCCTGGCAATAAATTCTCAAACATTTTTTTCAAAGGAATATGTATTTAAAATAAATGTACAACCTAAATAGCTCTCCACTTGCTCAATGGTTTCATTTTTAATCATCAGGTTTATCTTCCTTGGTTTCCTTCCTATAATCATGGCCTTCATCTTATTTATATTTATCCCATAATTCTCGCACTTATCATTTAGCTCCATCAGCATGTTCCTCAGTGTCATTGCATCTTCTGCTAGCAAAGTCATATCATCAGCAAATCTTATGCACTTAATTCTTCTTCCTCCCATGTTTACGCCTACAGTATTCCTGAAGCAGTTCTTCATTAGGTCTTCCAGGTAGATGTTGAAAGGAGTAGGTGATAGAGGACATCCTTGTCGTACTCCCTTCCAATTTCCGTTCCGTCTGACATTTCTTCTCCTATCTTCACTTTTATTCGCTGTTTCATATAAAAATTATTTATGGGCCTCTTCTCCTTCCAGTTCACGCCAATTTTCGCCAAGATCCTCATGCGTTTATTCGAATTCACTCCGTTGAAAGCCTTTTCCAGATCAACAAATACTGCACAAACTTCTTTATATTTTTCTATATATCTTTCTCCTATTGTTCGTATTGTTCCAATTGTATATATCGTAACCTTTCCCTTCCTGAAACCAGACTGTTCTTCTTTCAATTAGCTTCCCATCGTAGAAAGTAAACGTCGATTCAGTATTCGCAGGAGAATATTTGCAGAGTGTGATTTCAAGCTGATAGTCCTGAACTCCTTATATTTTTTCGGTATTGGTATTAACACTGTCTCAGTCAATTCTTCGGTCATTCACCTTCTTTATATATATATATATATCCTGTTGCATAAAAGCGGAATTTCCTTATTTCCTTCACACAAAAATGTAACCTATTCAATGGGGATACCATCTATCCCTGTTGCTTTTCCATTTTTCATTTCCTTAATTGCTAATTCAACGTCTTCCTTCAGAACTGAAAATCCTTCTTCATCTTCTGATACGTCTTCATTTTCTATATCCAAGTTAGCCGGACGATATCTTGTGTCAAATAACTCTTCTACATAATTCTCCCACGTATTCATAATTCCCTGCTTGTCTGTTATTTCTTCATTATTTTCGTCCTCAATCAGCCACTTAGTTTTCCTGCTCTTCTTTCCATAGTCCAAGCATTTAACTTCCTGGTACGTTAAATCATATTTTCCTTTCCTCTCCAGTTCTTCACATTTCTTCTTCAACCATTCTTCCTTTGCCTTGTCAGTTTCTCTTCTACCTTCGTTGTTTAGTTTCCTGTAGTTTCTTTTGGCTTATTTTGTATTGTTATATTTTCATTTTCTTCTTTCTTCCATCTTCTACAACATTTTTTCTGTGACCCAAGGTTTCTTAATATTCTTGCTCTCTTTGTATCCTATTGTGTTTGTTGTTATTGCCGGATGAGATTTCCAAGTTAGAGGCTTTCTCTTGAAAATTGTGTTGGAATTTTCTTCTTTCCTCTTCAGTTCTAAGTTTCAAGTCAATTTTCTTTGTTGCCTGTCTTCCTGTAATCTTCTTGAGGCAAATATGTACTTCGCCTATTAGTAAGACATGGTCTGAATCGATATCTGCTCCTGGTAGGGTCTTCACATTTTTCAAGCAATTTCGGAATCTTTCCTGTATCTGTATGTAGTCGATCTGGTATCGTCTGATGTCTACAGGGCTTATCCACGTGTATCGTCTTATTTTATGTTGTTGAAACATTGTATTTCCAATTATCATTGAATCCCTTTTACAAAAACTCACCATTGATTCGCCTCTCTCTTTCCTTTTTCCTAATCCATATCTTCCAACTGTACTTCCATCCTGTCCTTCTCCAACTACAGTATTCCAGTCACACATTAGGATAACACATGCTCCCTTCTTCTCTCTCTCAATGATCTCTTCTCTCTTGTCATAACTTTCCTCCACTTCTTCATCTGCTAACCCACTATGGGGCATGTCAATTTGCACCATCACCAAGTCCAGTTTTTTCCGAGTCGATAGATGGCGAAAATGTTTCCACCATGCAATGCGAGATCCTTACACTCTTCGTTTCATGAGAAATTAAAACGGTAGTCAACACTGTGTCACATTATTTGTAGATTGCGCGTTTCTGTACAGTTGTGTATGTACGACACCCCTCTCTTGATATCCTTACTCTAATCAAGAAACTCAATATCAACCATTCTAATAACATAAAGCCACATTACAGCTCACTTTTTATATATGTGTGCATTTATGTACAATGATGTGTATAGTATATACACTGTATATACTGCAATTCCCAATGCATTTACTCTACTCAAAATATTAAATATTTTCTCACCACATGTGACCCCTTAACAAATCCCACCATTCCAATTATACAAGACAGACAATGAGAAATCTCTCCGAAAATGTTTTAAATCACCCATAATCTAATATATTGATTTGGATTTTAAGGAGTTTTCAAAAACAAATGGTGAAATAGAGTCTAAGAGACCCATGTTAGAGATCACTACATTAATGGATTAAAATTAAAGCGATAGAATTAATGTTCATTTTAGTACAGCTACATTACTCAAAAGATCATGGCAGCTATATATATATAATAAAAAACACCACAAGCAACAAATAACAGAAGTAGAACACACTATTTAGACAAAATTACAAAACAATTTTCCACCATGCAATATTTTTGCAAAAATTATAGAAAGTGGAATGTAATATAAAATAATCAGAACAATTTGAAAATGCACCATGGCTAATATTCGGTTACCCGTTTAAATGAAACCAGTATGTTAGTTAGAGGGAGCTGAGTTTTACGATGCTCCATTACATATATATTATATAAAATTGTAATAGGTATACATATGGTTGAGGGAAGAGTCTTACGTACATTGTACTAACAACGTTATTTTGTAATAAAAATATTACATTTACCTATGTAACAAAAAAATATTTGAGTGTTTTCCCATTTAAACACATAAATCAATTTGCATTAATGCCTATCTTATCAATAAATAGTTGAATACTAACACAACATTACGCATGGCTTCTTTTTATTTCTGAGCTAATTGATAATTACAAATACAATATTTATTTTTTATTTATTTATTATCCATCAGAGCACAGTAGATGCTTTCAGATTTGCCAGAATTATAATTTATACATAAATAATGACATATAACATACAACACACACACACACACACACATATATATATATATATAGCGAAATTAGTTTATATTGTCAATTGAACTTAGATACAAATGTTAACTGGAATATAATGTAACTATAATTATTAAAATAAAATGCAATATTAACTTGCAACTAAAACACAATTAAAAAGTCATTTTATAACGATTTCTAAATAGTCATCCTGAGATGGTTATCCACTTGTGGAACTGATGACAGATGCATAGTTGTCTCTCCTCAACGTCCTCTGAATCACAAGTAGAATGACACATGTCTCATTCCTCCTTACACGTATCAAGGGGTAGTATTTTCAAAGAAAATACAGTGATTCAATCTTAATCAAATTACATTTATAACTTTAAATTTAGATATTCGCTTATGCTAGATGGTATGTGAGATAATAAGATGTTCTTTACAGCATGTTTAAATTGTTTATTTTTAACAAGTTTTAATATTGGAAGGGAGATGATTATATAGATTACTACTTCTATGTGATATGCTGTTAATACTTCTGGTAAGCCTGTGACAATTTAGGTGTATATTGTTAGATATTCTAGTGTTATGTTCATGTAAATCTAAACTCATTTTGAAGATTTTTAAAGTTTGATGAATAAAGTAAACTGATTCTAGAATATAAATAGAAGGAACAGGTGATACTTTTAGTTCTTTGAAGGGTTTCTTACATTCTATTCATGATTTTAATATTTTTTTTTGTAATTTGAGTAGATTTTGGTGATGATCCCCAGATTATTATACCATGTGTTAACAGTGAATGCACGTCTCTAAAATATATAGGTTTTAAGACTTCCTCTGGTAATATTTTGGTGAGGATAAAAAAATGCATAGCATAATCGTCTACGGATTTCAGACAAATGTCAGATTGGAATCAATCCATACATCTAAAAATTTGGTACAATTTCCTCATTTTATTAAGACGTCATTATTGATGGGATTACTCAGATTTTGTTGTTTGAAATACATGAACACTGATTTGTTACTTTAATCTGAATTTATTGTTTACTAGCAATTGTTCTAGATTTGTTGATGTTTTATCTATCTTCAGCTTTATATCATTATTATCAACGTCACAGAGTATGATGATTGTGTCATCTGAAAATAATATAATTTTGGCTTCGGGCATAATCATGAGAAGCTCATTAATATATATATATATATATATATAAGAAAAAAGCATTTAATTGGTTTCTCAAAACATACGTAAAAAGAATATATTTTGAAACTAATGATTTAGACCATCACAATTTGTTTTTTTATCAGTAACAATGCAAACATAAATATTAGTTATGACTTTTTTTTTTTGATGAGCTAACGGATTATTACAAAGTACATATTTTATATTTACTGGTAATTTCTGTAAACGTATTCAAAATGAAAATAATGTTTTGAAGCCAGTGATTTAGACCAACACAAATTTGGTTCTTTGTCATTAATAATGCAAACATGAATATATGAAATAGAATTTCCCGTTCACAAGATATAATACAATTGATCATTTTAATCGTTTCACATTACTATGTGCGTGTAAATGTCTAGTAATTTGTGACTTCCGGGTAAATGATTTACTACAAAAATAACATTTGAATGGCTTCTCATTAGTATGTAAACGTAAATGTACATTTAGGCTGCCCTTCTGAGTAAATGATTTACCACAAAATGAGCATTTGAATTGCTTCACATTATTATGTAAACGTAAATGTAAATTTAGGCTGCCCTTCTGGATAAATAATTTATTACAAATTGAGCATTTGAAAGGCTCCTCATTACTATGTAATCGTAAATGTTCATTAAGGTTGCCCTTCCGAGTAAATAATTTATTACAAACCGAACATTCGAATGGCTTCTCATTATTATGCAATCGTAAATGTACATTTAGGCTGCCTTTTTGAGTGAATAACTTACTACAAATAGAACATTTGAATGGTTTCTCATTATTATGAAAATGTAAATGTACATTTAGGCTGTCCTTCCGGGTAAACGATTTATTACAAACAGGACATTTGAATGGCTTGTCATTATTATGCAATCGTAGATGTACATTTAGGCTGCCCTTTCGGGAAAATGATTTATTGCAAAAAGAACATTCGAATGGCTTCTCGTTATTATGCAAATGTAAATGTACATTCAGACTGCTCTTCCGGGTAAATGATTTATTACAAACAGAACATTTGAATGCTTCCACATTACTATGCAAACGTAAATGTTCTTTAAGGTTTCCCTTCTGAGTAAATAACTTATTACAAATGTAACACGTGAATGGTTTCTCATTATTATGCAAATGAGAATGCTGGGTAAGTTGTGACTTCTCAACAAATGACCTATTACAAAGCGAACATTTAAACGACTTTTCATTATTGTGCAAACGTAAATGTCTATAAAGATGCGCCTTCTGAGTAAATGATTTATTACAAATAAAACATTTGAATGGCTTCACATTGCTATGAATACTTACGTGTCTATTAAGAGTACTCTTCTTAGGGAATGACTTATTACAAAGGGAACATTTGAATGGTTTTTCATTATTCTGCGAATGTGAATGTATATTAAGATATGGCTCCCGAGTAAATGAATTACTACAAACAGCACAACTGCATGCTTCCTCATTACTATGTGTATTATGACTAGACGTCTGAGTAAATGGTTTATTACTAACACAACATTTTACAGATTCATTAGTCAAGTCATTTTCTCCTTTTTGGGGAACACTGAGCTCCAGTGTACATTACAGGCAGACTTTCATTGCTCTGTTCCACCTGAAAATGTAACATAATAACTATTAAGAATGTGATATCAGTACAAATAAAATTATCTTTCACTCCACATTACTGAAATATATATTAGTAGTAAATATGCAATGTTACACACAATAATGACACATTTTTATAAGTTTTCCTAATGTTATACTATGGCTTATTATATTATTACAGTTCTAACTTTATTTGAAAATGGCCAACAAAAAAAGAACATTGAAGCGCCTTCCTCTGTAAAAAAAAATACTGAAAGAATAAATGGTAAATCTATTATTACGAGTACATTAAGGAGCACGGCGTAGCGTAATGGTTAAGGCATTGCGCTACAAAACGGAAGGTCGAGGGTTCGAGTCCCGGTGGAGTCAGGATTTTTAAACTGACCCAAACCTTCTGGCGGCACCATGGCCCTGGGGCCGAATCAGCCTCTAACGGAAATGAGTACCTGACGCTTGTTCTGGGGATAAAGGCGGCCGTCACGCAGGTCTGACAACCCGGCTGGCATCAAGTGCCGGTTGTCGAGAAAAAGTGAGAACCTTAACCTCCCACTACCCCAAGGGCCTCCTGAGACGTGTAGTGGGATTACTTTATTTATTTATTATTATTATTATTATTATTATTATTATTACATATAATACTTTAGATATATTATAAGTATTTTTATATTAGTATATATTACTTTTAATTTTTTATCAAGAAATAGTCATAAAAATCTTGAACATCACATAGAAGGCATTCCATTATGAGCTAAATTTGTGTGTTCTTTATAAAAGTTGTTCGATATCAACTTATGAAAAACAATGAAAACAAACATAATATGAAAATATTTTTAGGTACAGTACAACATCTCGACAATCCAGTACCATACGCCAGGCGACGAGAATACTTCAAATCATCAATAATATTACTTTATACATTCGTAATGATTATAACTGTCAGCACTTAGTTACTCTTACGTACTCACTGGCACCATCGAACCCATAGGTTCATGGCCGCACGGACATAAGCTCTCCATACATCCCTATCCTGAGCTAATGCTTTCCAATCATTCCCTGTATAATCTACTTCCCTCAAATCATAGTTAATGTTATTCTCCCACCTCATTCTTGGTCTACCAACTGGGCGTTTTCCCTCTGGCTTTCCTAAAAGAAGCTCCCATTCAAGTCTTTCATTCCCCATACGTGCAACATGTCCTGCCCATCGCAGTCTACGAGACTTAACTGTTCTTATTATATCTGGCTTCCTATAAAGACCAAACGTTTACCCTTTAGAATTATGTATGATATCCTATCACTAACAAACTTAACATCTCGGATAGCGGATAGGATCCTCCTTCTGACTAAAAAACCCGTTCCAAATGCAGGTCTTTCTCCACGCACGTAGTATAATGCAAAGCTTCCTGATTCCTGACTACCTTCTCCTGGCCACCTAACTTCCTGTAAAGTGGCTATATCCAAGGGCGATTTATCTAATTCCCGCGTTAATATCTCTAGCGTCCCGCTATTGTATAAAGTCCTAACATTCCATGTTCCTAGGAACATGTCCCTGTGTTTGAGTCTTTGGCATGGGTTCCCTGAAGTAGGCCCCGCCCGGAGAACCGAATGGGGGACTATTTGACCTCCGGAAAATTTTACTCCAGTTGAACCCATGTCCGCATTTCTTGACGGTTGTATTTTTACGGTGAAAGATCGTCACTCTTTCGACCAAGGTACTTTTTTCGTCTGGCTTATCACCTTCGACCAGTCCGGCATGGGTAACCCTATCGGCAGAATGCTACCGCCGGCATAGCTCTCAGGATCATTTAAGCACGCAAGCCACTCCACCACGACAAGGTAAAGATACCATGGAGAGAACTGTCAACACTGGAACTAAAAAATAATCATCATATCAACAGAGTTGTAACAATAATAATAATAATAATAATAACAATAATAATAATAATATCATCAGACGTGGTAAATCTTGATTATTTGTAGCAACAATAATAAAATTAATGTTAGTAATAATATAATTGCAATAATGATGGCAATTATTTTAATGATGACAACAATGGCAATAATGTTAATAGATAGATTATAGGTTGGTTAATGTCTTTGACGTCCGATTTCTAACAGCCAATTGTTTCGGTCCATTCAATCTCCTGGTTGTAGATGCTTTTCTCTCATGTATAAGTATATTCCCTGACTCCAGGAGGTTTTAGGTTTTCCTCTGCCTCGTCGTACCTCAGGTTTCCATTTAAAAACAAATATTGGTAGCCGATCTTCGTCCATTCGCTCGACAAGTCCTTGCCATCCTAATTGCTGAGTTTTAATATAATATAAAAAAGTGTCTTCAATCTCCATTTTCTCCCTCATAACGGAGTTTCTAATTTTTTTTCTTCTTGTAATTCATGCTGCCCTTCGTGTAAAATCCATTTCCATTGCCAAAATATACTTAGTTGTTTATGTTGTTAATGGCCGAAGTTCTGGCACATAAATAATTATGCTTTTAAAATTTATGATATATATTAATTTTATTTTTATTACTTATATTTTTATCCCACAATATTCCATTGAGGCAAGCAATTGCAAATTTTCCTTCATAATTTATATTTCTTATTTTCTCTTCATAACTTCCATTTTTGTATATTTTAATTCCTAAATATGTGATCTCACCACAAGATTTTTATAGTTTCTCCAGTCTCCAAAATTAAATTTTGTTCTGGTTCACCAATTGATAAATATTTTGTTTTCTTCATGTTCAACATGAATCCCCATTTATCATATTCTTCTATTAATTTTCTAGTTATATATTCTAAATCTCCATAATCTTGTGCAATTTACAATTGATCATCCGCAAAATGTAATTTGTATAACTTTCATTGTTCCTTCTTCTACTTCTACTACAAGGTTTAGGCTATGCAGCCTGTTCCGGCGAAGTTAAAAGTGGAGTCCATCTTCTACGTGGTCGGCCAACATCTCTTGTTCCTCTGGGATTATACAGGAAGGTTCTTTTTGGTATTCTTTCGTTGTTCATTCTCATTAAGTGTTCTGTCCATTTCTTATTATTTTCGCTGATTTTATCTTCAATTTTATATATATTTAATTCTTCTCGTATAGTTTCATTCCTTATTCTATCCGCTCTTGTGCATCCTTTCACATTACGTAAAAACAGCATTTCCGCAGTCTGTATCCTGCTTTTATCCCTTGATTTCATTATTCAATTTTCACTTCCATACAACAACAAAGGAACAGCCATTGTTTTATATAATTTAAGTTTCGTATCTTTCCTTGTTTTCCGACCTAAGGTTCTTTTCAAGGTTCCACAAATAGCCTGAAATTTATTTACTTTATTTTCTATATCTTTATTTTCTCTATAAGTCATATCACATCCTAAATATTGGAAATGTGATACTTGTTCTATTATTTTGTTATCCAGTACAATTTTTTATCCAATTCCATATTTACCAATAAATGCCATTACTTTTGACTTATTTATTGATATTTTACAATTATATCTATTGGCTATTAATTTAAATTTATATGCTAACATTTGGAGCTCATTTTCAGATTCTGCTAAAAGTACAACATCGTCAGCGAATAATAAAGCATTTATTTTATCTTTATTATCAATTAATATTCCTTCATTAGTTAAAACCTTCTTCCATTCTTTTAGGATATCGTCCATATAAATATTAAATAATATAGGTGAGAGTTGAACACCCTTGTTGTACTCCTTGGTTTATTTGAAAAAATGTCTTATTTTTTGCCAACTGAGGGTCAATACAAATATTTGTTCCATAGTACAAGCTCTTAACAGTTTCTATAATCTGAATAAGGGAGGTCTTTTTCCTTTAGGATATTCCACAATATTTCCCTGTTTACTCGATCAAATGCTTTATCTAAGTCTATAAACAACAAATGTGTTTCTAGGTTTTTTCTTGTCTTTTGTTTATTATCTGATTCAGGGCAAATACTCCATCGGTACAAGATCTTCCTTTTCGGAACACGTTTTGTTCTTCTGCTAGTGTTACTTCAGTAATTCGTTGTATTCGTTTTGCTATTATTCTAGCATAGATTTTTATATCCACTATTTAGGAGGGTAATGCCTCTGTAATTAGATGGTTGGTTTCTTTCTCCTTTCTAGTAAATTGGTTTTACTATACCTTGCCTCCATGTTGCTGGTATATTATGATTATCCCAACACATATTAAGAAAATTCAAGAATCTTAATTTAAAAAATATATCTGCATATTTAATTAGTTCTGAATTGATGTCATCTGGTCCGCTAGCTTTTCTATTATTTGCTAATTTGAGCGATTCTTCCAGTTCTTCCATTTGTATTTTATCTACTTTCAAATTCTCACATTTTGGTTCTTCTTCGTTTTCATTCTCGTTGCACCACAGGTCTCTGAAATATTCTATCCAATGTTGTTCTGATATTGATGTAGGTATATATGCAGCTTCTTTTTCTGATTTATTTAAATGTTTAATTGTTCTATAAGCAGTCCATTGTCGTCCATGTAGATCATGTTCTAGATTAGATACATATCGTTCCCAACTGTCTTGGTGGGATTTCCTAACAATTTTCTTTGCTTCCTTTCTTTTGTTATAATATATTTCTTTTGTTTCTTCAGTTTTCTTTTGTAAATATGCTTTCTTCTTTTCCTCTATAACTGTTTTAGTTTCGTCATTCCATATTCTTAATCCTCTCTTCTTACAATTTTTCCTTCTTAATCCTAGAACTTCATATGCTGCTTTCTTTAGAACCCAATCGATGTTGCTCCATTCTTCTTCTATATTATTATTTATTTCTCGCTGTAATATATATTGAGATAATCTATTTGCATACAACTTTCTTGTAATAAATTCACTTCATATGTTATAATTTAATTGATTGAAATAGTAATTACCATGCTTGAATATTTTCTCCTCCAATTCTTTAATATTTCATGTAATACAGAGTTGGTTACAGACTACAACCTTGATGAAGACCTTTATTTATCGTAAAACCATGTGACAATTTACTGCCAATTTTAATTTTTGACATGCAACTGTCATATGAATTTTGTATAGCTTTAAGTGTTATGGTCTTGATTGCCATACGTCTTAAAGGAATCCATAGTTTATCTAAAGGGACATTGTCTTATATTAGGTGCAAAGGTTGTCCATATTGCATTTTGTTTTCTATTACCACAGTAACACAAAATGAATTGACGTTTGTGGAACGACCTGCTCTAAATCCCGACTGTTCCTCTAATTTTATATCACCAGTTTTTCTATAGTTTTTTTTTTCAAATAATATTTTAGTATACGTCTATAGAGTCTACACATAGTAGTTGTTACTGTTATACTTCTATAATTTTCACATTGGTCTCTTGTTCCTTTCTTATGGATTTTCGAAATGTATCCTAGTTTCTATTTTTAGGAACTTTTGACAATTCATAAATTTTGTAAATAATTTTCTCAATCTTTCAAATAAATGGTCTGATCCATGTTTTAATACTTCCGCAGGTATTCCACCTGGACAACTAGCTCTTTTATTTTAATGGCTGAATATTCATTTTAATATTCTTTATATCCAATAATCTTAATAATAGACGATATATTATAGCGACTATAACCGACTTATGGAATAATCTTTCAAATACTTTATGCTACTTCTGATTCTGATAACAGGGAACTTGGTAAATATTGGGAAAAATTATTTTCAATGATATGATATTGTAAATATAATTTCATTACTTAGTAATTGCAGAACTTACAAAAAGAGTGTAGGGCTGAATTTGATATAATCACAATACAAAGGATAAATTTACTCTGCATAGGACTGAGAGTATAATTATATTTTCATTATATTCATTGACAATAAAAAAACAGAACCTGTGCTATAAAAAAACTAATATTCTTTCCTCGGAACAATTTCTAACAGCTTCAAAATAGTGTGCAGGATTGGATTCAAATAACAATAAACTAAAAAAATGAGACAAAATTCCAATTTGAATACACTTTCGACAATCTTGTTTCCAGTATTACTGGAATAATTTTGAATCTAAGTAACTAACTAAATCACTGACACTATCGAACACGTTCATGGCCGCGCGGACACAAGCTCTCCATACATCCTTATCCTGAGATAATATTTTCAATCATTCCCTGTATAATCTACTTCCCTCAAATCATACTTAATTTTATTCTCCCGCTTCATTCTTGTTCTACCACCTAGGCGTTTCCCCTCTGATTTTCCTACAAGCAGCTTCAATGTACGTCTTTCATTCCCCATTCGTGCCACATGCCCTGCCGAACGCACTCTACGAGACTTAACTATTCTTATAATACCTGACGTCTTAAAGAACATTTCTTGACAAACATCAAGAAATGCGGACTTGGGTTCCACTGGGGAAAATTTTGAATCAGATAATATAATTATGCTCTTGGAGTAATCCGTCTCATAAAGATTTTGTCAGCTCTTGAGATTTGGAAGAAATTATTATTTGAGTAAGATACAATAAATAATAGATTAAATACGTACAGATTTGCCCAAAATTATTCCGTAGTATTTTGCAATTCATAATAACACAGCAATTTATAAGTACCCAAAATGAATAAGTGAAATTAATATCTACACTAATAAATATCTGTACCTACACAAATGTAATTACCCAATCACATCCAAGTGTGAATTACGAGTATAATATGTAATGAAAGGAACATAATGTTCGCTTTACTAAATGTACGTTTATACCACATAAAAATAAATACACAAATAAATATACTAAAAAAACAAAATCGAGCGGATACTTAGTAGCAAATATATCAAATGCACACGGTTTCAAAATTTCATTTTGATTGAATTATAAATATTTAAGTTTACAAGAAATATCTTAATTGTTTACCGGCTAATTCTAACAAACAGTGTTGGAGAGTTCTGTGTACTCCCAACTTGTGTTCATTGCTGATTCTAACAAACAGTGTTGGAGAGTTCTGTGTACTGCCAACTTGTGTTCATTGCTGATTCTAGCAAACAGTGTTGGAGAGTTCTGTGTACTGCAAACTTGTGTTCATTGCTGATTCTAACAAACAGTGTTGGAGAGTTCTGTGTACTGCCATCTTGTGTTTCATTGCTGATTCTAACAACAGTGTGTTGGAGAGTTCTGTGTACCCCCAACTTGTGTTCATTGCTGATTCTAACAAACAGTGTTGGAGAGTTCTGTGTACTGCCAACTTGTGTTCATTGCTGATTCTAACAAACAGTGTTGGAGAGTTCTGTGTACTCCCACTTGTGTTTCTTGCTGATTCTCAACAAACAGTGTTGGAGAGTTCTGTGTATACTGCCAACTTGTGTTCATTGCTGATTCTAACAAACAGTGTTGAGAGTTCTGTGTACTGCCAACTTGTGTTCATGCTGATTCTAGCACAGTGTTGAGAGTTCGTTTCTGCCAAGTGTGGTCATTGCGATTCTAACAACAGGGTGGAGAGTTCTGGTACTACCACTGTGTTTCATTGCTGATTCTAACAAACAGTGTTGGAGAGTTCTGTGTACTCCCAACTTGTGTTCATTGCTGATTCTAACAAACAGTGTTGGAGAGTTCTGTGTACTGCAAACTTGTGTTCATTGCTGATTCTAACAAACAGTGTTGGAGAGTTCTGTGTACTCCCAACTTGTGTTCATTGCTGATTCTAACAAACAGTGTTGGAGAGTTCTGTGTACTGCAAACTTGTGTGTCATTGCTGATTCTAACAAACAGTGTTGGAGAGTTCTGTGTACTGCCAACTTGTGTTCATTGCTGATTCTAACAAACAGTGTTGGAGAGTTCTGTGTACTCCCAACTTGTGTTCATTGCTGATTCTAACAAACAGTGTTGGAGAGTTCTGTGTACTGCCAACTTGTGTTCATTGCTGATTCTAGCAAACAGTGTTGGAGAGTTCTGTGTACTGCAAACTTGTGTTCATTGCTGATTCTAACAAACAGTGTTGGAGAGTTCTGTGTACTGCCAACTTGTGTTCATTGCTGATTATAACAAACAGTGTTGGAGAGTTCTGTGTACTGCCAACTTGCGTTCATTGCTGATTCTAGCAAAGAGTGTTGGAGAGTTCTTTGTACTGCCAACTAGTGTTCATTGCAATAATGTGTCAAAAAGTTAAAAAAACGCAAAATAGAAACTAAATAAACCATTGATATTCCTTCAAGAAAAGGGGATAACCATAGAAATAAAACAGCTCAACACTGAACAAAGCAACAAGCACAAACGATGATGTAGTAAGAAGATACCACGAAGATATCAAGTCCTTGTTATTATAAACCTGACAACAAAACCAAATATTACTATTAATGCATAAGAAAATCTTCATATTTCAAATACTTTTAATGAAAGCCACTAAATTATTTGTTTTAATACTATCACATTTAATATCAATTTTTTTTTCAATGTCCACCTTGACAACATGTCAAGTCTCTTGAAATCAGAAAGAGGAAGTAAATAAGTCATAATATTTAAATAACACAGTTTCTCCCTCCATGGTATCTTTGCCTTCTCGTGGTAGAGTGGTTTGCGTGCTTAAATGACCTCAGAGCTATGCCGGCGGTAGCATCACTGCCGAAAGGGTTACCCATGCCGGGCAGGTCAAAGGCGATAAGCCAGACGAAAAAAGTACCTTGATCGAAAGAGCTACGGTCTTTTACCGTAAATATACACCCGTCAAGAAACGCGGACATGGATTCCACTGGGGTAAAATTCCCCGGAGGTAGAAACGACGCCCTGCACTCTGGATGACTATTTCAATTCGTAACTTGATGGCTGATAGAGACGCAGCACATAAGAAATATAGACTCCACAAAACAGACACAAATCTCAATCAATATAAACAGTTACGTAACAAGACAAATCCAAGCTATAAGAAACGCCAAACTTAGACATTTATACAGCCTAACAGATGCCAGTACTTCATAAATCTGGAAAAAAACTTGGATAGAATGGGAATAGGGAGAAAAGACATATAGGTAGACAAATTACCTGTTTCCCTGGACACACTCAATAATCACTTCACAGGCGTAACTACCACTCCAAAGGATAAAGAACAAACAATAAATGAATTATCACTGACAAATCAACCCGACAGAGAACATTTCCACTTCTCATATGTTACAGAGTACGACGTAAAGAAAGCCATCATGCGAATAAAAACCAAAGCAGGAGGAACTGACCGTATAAATATTACTTTACTGAATAAAATAATCGACGATATACTACCTACTATAACTCATAT
This sequence comes from Diploptera punctata, assembly GCA_030220185.1. Classification (NCBI taxonomy): domain Eukaryota; kingdom Metazoa; phylum Arthropoda; class Insecta; order Blattodea; family Blaberidae; genus Diploptera; species Diploptera punctata. The sequence continues at coordinate 1,993,333 of JASPKZ010006848.1, forward strand.
TTTTAACTCCTCACTACAAACTTCTACATATCCCTCATTGTGGAAACAAGCCCTCGTACGCCCACTGCCTAAAGTTAAAACGTCCTCAACTCCGAACGACTTTCGACCCATTAGCATTTTACCTACCCTTTCAAAAGCTCTGGAACGATTAGTCCATAAACAACTGACTGACTACCTAAATGATGCCAAAGTTTAATCACAGGGACATGTTCCTAGGAACATGGAAAATTGGGACTTTATATAATAGCGAAGCGCTAGAGATATTAACGCGGGAATTAGACAAATCACCTTGGATATAGTAGCTTTACAGGAAGTTAGTTATCCAGAAAAAGGTAGTCAGGAATCAGGAAGCTTCTAGAACAATTTCAGTCAGGCTTCATGAAAGGACACAATACAAATACTGCTCTACTAAATATTTGCGAAGACATACGCGAAGCTGCTGATAATCGAAAACTTACCATTCTTACATTACTGGACTTTAGTAAAGCATTCGACACGGTAGACTTGGACTTATTGTTGAATAAACTTAAAAACATCTTACTCTCTGATAGTGCCACGCAATGGTTCAATTCCTACCTTCATGAGCGCCAGCAATCTGTTGTAGGAAATCATGCATTATGTTCTTCTTGGTCCTTCTGTAAATCTGGGGTCCCACAGGGTTTGGTGCTTGGACCTTTACTTTTTTCAATCTACATAAATTACATATCTAACTCCCTAAGCATTGCAAACATAATTTATTTGCAGACGACATGCAAATCTACATCCACACAGACAAATATTCTCTAAATGACACTGTTGCCAAAATTAATGACTCACTAATGACTTGGACAGTTAAATATGGACTGCAATTAAATCCCAGAAAGTCACAATCAATCATTATGGGTCACCAGACTATTATCTACAATTAACCTAAACACAGTCTCGCAGTCACTAAATGGAGTTCAAATCCCTTATAGTGAGACAGTAAAATTTCTAGGAGTATTTATTGACAACAACTTAAATTGGAATACACAAATAAACCATACATGCAAAACAGTCTTCTCAATAATACATTCATTATATCGCATAAGAAATTGTCTGCCATTCGCTCTTAGGAAAATGTTAGTAGAAGCACTTGCAATGCCCCATTTCGATTATTGTGACACTCTTTTTACAGACTTAAATATTATTTACACTCAAAGACTTCAACGTGTTCATAATTCTTGCGCACGTTTTATTTGTGGTATTCGCAAATTTGACCATGTTACACCGTCCCTGGAACAATTATCGTGGCTTCATCTAAGAGATCGTAGAACTGTCCATTCCCTATCCCTTCTCTATAAAATAATTTACACATCATCGCCTAATTATTTATCACGCCGCTTCATCAGACTATCCGACGCACATAATCTTGTCACTCGATCCCATCAGCACATTGTCCTTTATATCCCTCCTCATCACACTGTATACTATTCATTATCTTTTACGGTCTCAGTTGCCAAAACATGGAATTCCCTTCCGACCTATGTCAGAGACTGTCAAACTATAACATCCTTCAAAAACAAACTAAAGAATTATTTAATAACAAACTAACTTATACACCTCACTGATAGTATTCTTTTAACAATAAATAAATTTAATTATCTATGAAAATAATATTAAGATTAACAAATATTTTCTTTTGTTTTGTTTTAAATATTGTACAAACGTACAATTAATTTTCTATACCTCATTATTTTTCTTTGTTTTTTTATAAACATTAGACAGGGACAATTTAATATGTCTTGCTTGTATACACTTTATTATTAGTTTTAGTCTTAATTTTAACTAACATTAACTGGTTGCATTATAGATCGTAATATAATAGATATTGTATTTTTGATCAATTTTTTTATTTAGTATTTAATATTAGAGTTAATTGTGATTATTATATTCTGATGTAATATATGTTTGCCCTGGTGAGTGGAAGAGAAGGCCACATGGCCTTAACTCCACCAGGCTAAATAAATCTAATCTAATCTAATAGTCCCCCATTCGGTTCTCCGGGCAAAGACTACTTTAAGGAATCGATGCCAAAGTTTAATCACAGGGACATGTTCCTAGGAACATGGAAAATTGGGACTTTATATAATAGCGAAGCGCTAGAGATATTAACGCGGGAATTAGATAAATCACCTGGATATAGTAGCTTTACAGGAAGTTAGTTATCCAGAAAAAGGTAGTCAGGAATCAGCAAGCTCTACGGGGTGCAGCAAGACATGAATTTGGAACGAGCATTTTAGTCAGAAGGAGGATCCTCTCCGCTACCCAAGATATTAATTTTATCAACAATAGGATATCTTATGTAACTATAAAGGATAACAACACGATTCTATAATTGTAAATGTACATGGTCCCACAAAAGATAATGATGATGTAATCAAGGATGAGTTTTATGAAGAATTAGAATGGGTATTTGATAGCATTTCACGAAATCATATGAAAATTGTCTAAGGATATTTTAAGCAAAAGTGGGGTGGGAAGATATATTCAGGCGAATAATAGGTAAATCCAGTCTTAATGAAGATAGTAACTACAATGGAATTAGTTTAGTCACCTTTGACACATCAAATGGAAATATTGTTAAGAGCACAACATTCCAGCATAAGGATATTCATAAATATATCTGGACGTCTCCATATGGCGAAACTCGGAACCAGATAGATCACGTATTAGTGCACAAACGCTGGCACAGTAGCATCATCGATGTTAGATGAGTTAGAGGGGCAGACTGCAATTCGGATCATCATCTGGTCAGGGTGAAAATGAGATAAAGGTTATCATGAGAGGAACAACAGATAAAGAAGATTCTGAAAAATTTGAATTGAAAGACTTGAGAAATGATTAACTACGGCAAGAATGCTAATTAAAAATTGCTAATAGATTTGAAATATTGGAATCTTCAAATGAGAATGAGGCAATCGAAAAAGAAATTGATATAAATAAAGAATAGGAGGCTATAAGAGATACTATTAAATTGTCAGCATCAGAAAGCGTAGGTTATTCAAAAAAGGGGAAAATAAGAAACGGTTTGATGAGGAATGTGCCGACATTGTAAAGAAGAGAATGCTGGTAAAAATGAGTTGTCTACACGGGAAACCACCAGGTTATTAAAGAGTGAAAATAGAGAATATCTGAAAGAGAAGATTAATGAAATATAAATGCAAAAAAAATGGAACATCAGAGAATTTTATCAGGGAATTAGGATAGAGCAGAAAAGGTATCAGACTAGAAGGAACATAAATAGGAAAGAAAATGGGGGTGTAATTGCAGATTCCAGGAGTATATTAAATAGATGGAAAAGTTACTTTAACCGGCTATTAAATGTGCATATACAATAGGGCATTGAGAGGATAATTTTCAGACAGCAGAAATGTTAGTCACAGAACCAAGTGCATTAGAGACTGAAATAACGATAGAAAAATTAAATGTGTATAAACATCAGGTTCAGACGAAATCCCAGCAGAACTGATAAAATCAGGAGGAGAAATATTGGTGGACAAGATATGTCGGTTACTTAGTATGATTTTGGAAAAAAAAGCTCTTCCAGATGAATAGAAAAATTAATTATCATACTAACCTATAACAAATGAGATAAAACTTATTGCAACAACTATATTACTTTCAACTTCATGCCATATTCTAACAAATATATTAGTAAGCAGACTTACTCACTATACTGGAGATATTATAGGAGATAATCAATGTGGATTTAGAAGAAACAGGTCTACAACAGATCAGATTTTTAGTATAAGACAGATTTTAGAAAAAAGTGGGAATATAATGGCACTGTACATAAACTATACATAGACTTCAAAATGGCATATGATTCAATTAAGAGGAGTACAAAATCCCTAAAATGTTAGTTACTCTGATACGAATATGTCTAAGTGGCACAAGGAGTAGGGTGAGTGTAGGCAAACTGTTTTCGGATACTTTTGAAATTCACAATGGGTGAAAGCAAGGAGAGGCACTATCTCCTCTACTATACAAGTTTATACTAGAGCATGCCATCTAAAGTTTGGAGAACAAAGAAGGTCTACAACTCAATGGTAATAATAAGCTGTTAGTTTATACAGATGACGTAGCGAGGCGTTACTAAAGGCCTACGTGCACACTCTATTGAGTAACATTAAGAAATCGGGACTGTAAGTAAACATCAACGAAACATCTATGTTCACACATAGATATGCATTATACAGTGCGATCAGTATAACACTGGACAGCAGAGGCGGAGATTTCAGTATACAGTGCTGACGCACTCGCGGTGGGAAACGGACAGCGTAGGATCGCGGTGATACAACCACACACATTTTCGTAACTATTTTACAAATTGTCGCACTTACCAACTTTATTGAAGTAGGTGTTGGAACTGTTCAACTTCGTTGTCCATACATTTTTGACACCTCTCTATAAAATGTGTTGTACACCCTTCGACAAAAAAAATGAGTCATCTCTTGAACGCACATTTCTTCTAAGTCATACTCGGCACAGCGCTAGGTTCAAACTAGGAAACTAGTCATAATTGTGCAGTCCCTGAGCTACTGTGTTATGTGGCATAAACTGAAGACTCTCCTACTGAAGACTCGTGATAGCTCAGCGGTAAAGCATGCGGTCACTGTTTCTGTTAGTGAAGATCGCAGGTTCGCGTCTTCAATTACGCAATTTTTTTCGTGATATTTGTATTAAAACTTTTGTGAATTAAATACATTTTATTTCTACATTTGAATTAATCTATCTTTTTAAGTTCATAATTGTTATATACCGTTGAGGTTATAACAATGTTAAATTATATATTTTTATACGCTTTATATTAATCTGACCTGTATCTGTCTATGTAACGGACCTGTATCTATGTAACGGAATCTTTCAACACGATTTTCACCACATAAAAATATTAGATCGACTTGAGAAACTCTGTATACTTGTAAAGGACTCATGACAATACAATAATTTCATTGCTTTTTTTTTAAATCCTGGCCAGAATCAACAGAGAATAAAAAAAATGAAAACCAGTGTAATAGGTTGCGGACTTATCGACTTTTTAGTCAATCGTTGTAAGAGCTCAGTTGGTAGAGCGATGGACTGTAGTGGTATATAATTTCAGTAATCCATAGGCTGCTGGTTCAAATCCAGGCTGGAGGATTTCTTTTTAGAAGAGTATTAAGCAATTAAATTTTCATGGGATTCCAGTTTATGACAATCAATTAAACTAAAAATAAAAAAAATAAATAATAGTTTAAAAAACTGAAACAACACGCTTTATTAGAAAACCATACTAAAAAATTAAAAATAAATAATAGTTTAAAAAACTAAAACAACACGCTTTATTCGAAAACCGAACTAAAAAATTAAAAATAATTTTAATTTCCAACACACTTGGGATAAAATTAAAGTGGTCAACAAAAAATCATCTCCAACACATCTAAAATAAAACTAGAATTATCTACAAAAAAAATTACCATCACAAGCGTGGGGTGCTTTTTATGGTTTTTACGTTTTCTTCTTAGAGATTTTAATTTTACAAATATATGTTTATTATCATATATATTAATTGATATAGGGCACCCCACGATTTTGATGGTAAAATTATTTTTTTGTAGATATCGCTAGTTTTATTCTAGATATGTTGGAGATGATTTTTTGTTGACAACTTTAATTTTATCCCAAGTGTGTTGGAAATTAAAACTACTTTTCATTTTTAGTTCGGTTTTCTAATAAAACGTGTTGTTTTAGTTTTTTAAATTATTATTTATTTTTACCTTGTATACTACCGTCTTCCTCAACTATTTAGAATTTTCGTTGATTTCACTTTAGGCCTTTCGATGCATGCTTCATCTTCTGGAGTTGTTGTAGCAGTATTGAATTAACTGTGAATCTAATAAGAGGGTTTTGCTCATTAGGCATATTTTCGTTGAGAATGTTTGTATCTTGATAATTTCGATTTCTTCTAAAATGTTAATTTTGTATCTGTTGTTTTCCCTGTGTATAATTAACATTGTATAATCGGTATTCTTGAAACTGTGGCCACTTTCTGAAATGTGTTTAGCTAAATTTGATTTGATTGTTAAAGGAGAAGGCAAATCAAATTTCGCTGTTCACCTTGTTTGAATCCAATCGAAAATGCGTGAGCTAAGATGAAAATAGAGATGAACTCTAATTGGCCTGCAGATGCACGAAAGACGAAAGATCGCTTATGGCACAAATTCAAGACGCCTGGGATGCTCTAGACGATTGTCCACGTGCCTGAAGAAATTTGATTGCATCAATGCCCCGAGGATTGAGGGCGGTAATAGATGCTGAGGGTTCATACATCCGATATTAATTTTGTTAAAGTTTTCATTTTAGGAGATATTATTTTCTTTCTTCATTTAATTATTAGAAGGTTTTCATTTATGTGTTTTGTGTGTGCAATAAAGCTATAAAACTCAAATATAAAATTAAATATGAAACTATATTACAGGCGAAATGCTATCCTAATATTCAGTAAAAAAATAGAACGGGAATCGAACCCGTTAGTTTACGAACGCAGATGTTGTGTGTTAAACCTCTCGACCACGGAAACATACAAAGGCAAGCTCTCTCTTTTATGTTACTTGAGTGTGCACTGCGTTAACTAGCAAACAACAGAGTACAATTACTGAAAACGTGTTAATGTGAATAAGGCTTCTGCGAGTGCTCACGAAGTTCCCCGATCGGTTGATAGAATCAAGAGATGACTCATTTTTCGTCTAAGGGTGTACATATTACGGACTGTTGAACATGACGGAATTTTTACACTCGGGAATCGTGTTTCACAACTTGGTTGGTAGACTGAGTTAACAAATATTGTTCATAAATAAATACACGTTGTTCAGTAGAAAAATTATTAGCAATTATATAGTTTACATTTTACAATCATACACACGTGATTCACTTTACACTTATGTTTTATAAGATACAAATTTTAAAATTGAAATAACTTATACACATGTCATTCAGTTCACATTATACACACATCATTCAGTTCACAAGGAAAAGCGATCAAGCACATTATCTACTCGAGGTACACTATCTGACTGTGAATGCTTTGGATGTATTCATAAACTGCTGAGTCAGCGCACATTTCAAGTTCCGTGCCTTCACGTGTAAGCCTTCGTTATCGCACAGCACAAACCCCGTATCTGCCGTCCACTACTATACTGATCTCACTGTATAATGGAAATGGACACCTAATAACAAATGAGGGAAATTTTTAAGAAGTGGCTGAATTCAAATATCTAGGGACAATAATTACAAATATGAATGAGATGCACAAAGAAATTAAACATAGGGGAGAATAACATTATCCATGATCTGAAGGAAGTAGATTATACAGGGGATGATTGGAAAACATTAGCTCGGGATACGGATGTATGGAGAACTTATGTCCGCGCGGCCATGAACCTACGGGTTCGATAGAGCAAGTGCGTTAGTTACTTAGTTAGTTAATTGGTTTAACACAATTTCTAATAAGAAATGACATAAAAATCTGATGCCACAATTATGACAGCGCAAATAGTTAATAGATGAACATCTTGATTATTTGAAGTCAGCAGCGTCACAATGCATGTACATCCTCTTCAAATATTGTGATATTGATCATTGACACCTGATGAGACGCATTTCTCTCCAATCCACTGTTTTGTAGAAGAGGTAAAAATGTATGGAATTTGCATCAATCAATCCCATGTAGATATAAATGCATCTACAGTCAAACGTCTATTAATGTATGAAAGATGTAGTGGTTAATGTTTACAAACTACAGTTTTATGTGATCCAGTCAAACTATATATCCTAATATCAGTAGCGTAGTGGTTAAGGCACTGAGCTACAAGCCGGAGGGTCGAGGGTTCAAGTCCCGTTGGGGTCAGGATTTTTAAACTGACCCAAACCCTGTGGCGGAACTATGGCCCTGGGGTCGACTCAGCCTCTAACGGAAATGAGTACCAGACGCTTGTTCTGGGGTAAAGGCGGCCGTCACGCAGGGCTGACAACCCGGCTGACATAAAGTGCCGATTGTCTAGAAAAAGTGGGAGCCCTAACCTCCTACTAACCCAAGGGCCTCCGGGTCTGTTGTGGGATCACTTTACTTTACATTATACATCATTGATTATAGTAATGAAGACTTTTGGATATACCCTTTAAAGCAATACACGTTATGAATTACAATGGCATTTGGAATTCAGCAATTCACCCCTCAGGTCAACTGCTTGCAGGTTAGTGATTGTAGCCTCTACTCAATGATATAAATATATTTTGGTTACAGTAAAAGCTTTAAAAATAAAGCTATCAGAAATGATTTTACAATTTAATGATTAAAGAAGCTTTGGTCTTTGTAAATGAGTTTATAACGGAAACCAATGGATTTAGAGAGACTTAGATAACATATTAAACAGTGCAAACTTTGAATGTGAATGAACAGAGTAAGTTTAGACAATGTAAATTACATATTGGTATAAGAGCTGACTTGCACTTGAAGAGTATTTCAGTTATTAGAATTTTAAAGCAAGCAAGTGCTGACTAGAGATAGTAAGGACAAATCTATTAATATTGTTGATTCAGACTCTTGGAATGAAAGATAAATAACAAAAGTCATCAAAAAATATAACACTATATAAACATTTAAATGCTAGTGAAATGTGGTTAAGTAGTGCCAGAAAAAATGGGTTCATTTTAAAATATACGTATTATTTAATGTACAAACCCTTACTACTACAATTACAATTATGTGATGACATAAAATGTTTCTGCAAGCAAATATGTGCTTTACTATATTAAATGTAATTTGTAATATTAAGATTCTTTTTGCATCTTATCACCCTGTATTAAGTTAAGCTCAAAATTGATTTTATAGAGTGTATTCTAATATTGTAATACTGCACAAAGTAGAGCATTCAACTCCCATTGCAACAATAAACCTATTGTAAAAATAGGACATTTCAGAGCTGCAAATATTCTAATATTGCAGTTTAGTTACATCAAGAAATATAAATACAAAATATTATTAACGAACACATGTAGCAATTTTGGTTTGTTCATTGAGTAAGTCTGTAAATGCAAATATCAATCTGCTAATGTAAGTTGGATGAAAGTATTATATTTCAAAACACTACCACTCAACAATGTCTTAATTTTTAATTATGTTTTCAAAGACCTTAATGAGTTTATTAATATAATTACATGTATAATATATTTCTGAAATTAATTAATCAGCAAATGAATCACCTTTCTTCATTTATTCTTGACAATTCTGTGAAATCCTGAATTTTCTTGTTAATATTAATCTGAATTACAGTTTAAAATACATAATTAATAAGTGCATACATGGAAAAAATCAATACTTTTCAAATTTCTTCATTAATAATCATCAAAGGCCTGATTTTTTTTAGAATTAACATTATTTATTTCTGTCTACTCACAATTAAATAGAAAATAATGAACATTGTTAATAATCACCACAGAATTTAAAAAAAAGTACAAATAAAAATTCCAGCCACAGAACTAGATAAAATATAATTTCACTCTTATTTGAACAAAAATTCCATACAATGTGTATTCTGCATTATACTGTGTATTACATAAACAAACATTACATCCATCATCTTTCACACACTCATTCTACATACAGCCTATGATATACATATATTTTATGTCACATTCCCAATGGCCTTCCATTGGTTAATTCTTAAGCCAAATGAATCCATTTCTGTTTTCTGATATCTAATTGTCTAAGATTCATTTTGATTACATTCCAACGCCTTATTCAAAATTTCCGATTAACATTATATTAAGATGCTTACTATATTAAATAAATCTATAATTCTCTACTTGTTCCCTGCCCATTATGGTGTAAAGTATAGGAAAATATCAGACAGTGTAGCAAATAAATATGATTATTGTTGTAGTGAACACAAGGAATTATACCATTCTACTCAGAAAATTTTGTGACAAACATGATCATGTAATCAGAAATTATAGAAATATGGGCTACTGAATGCATGGAAAAATCATGGTTAACTGCAAGTAAATAAACCTCCTGTATCAGTTCTCCAGGACATGCATGTATGGCTTTGTTCTACCTCAAACAGGCCATGATTGCTTATCTGGCAATTAAATAACATATCTATGTACAGAAGTGACTATTGAGCACTAGATCATAATTATGATTACTACTATTTCTACAGTAATAATATCAAATAAGGAACTGATAGCATAAACAAATAAATACTATAATAGTGAGAGAACACATGTACCTTAACAGATTTTTCTTTCTGTGTCTATCAAGAAACTCAGAATAATAAGAAAATATAGAATTTTAATTATGATGACACAAAAGAAGAAGGTGAATATCAAGATGATATCTCACCAAATTGTCTCGTGTCAGTTGTGTTAGTGTTGTCATGTGTATGGACAATGGTGATCATGATTATCTAAGTGTATTTGGTGATTGTGTTGTTATAGTATTGAAGTAAATTGTTTAGTCAAGACATTGATAATGGTTATGTTAAAAATGATCATTAGATACTAAGATCACAAATAATATGTAGATATAAATGGCAAACAATCTTGATCATTATTATATTATTTTTCACTTTAAATTCCTCTAAATAGCCTATATCCATGACATTATATAAAGGCTGTAATTTGGGTGCATAAGCACAAAATTCATAAAGTTGTTAAATTTGTAACTATAATTCATGATTTTTAAAATACATTACGAAACTCTGTTGAGGTCACTGTGTTAAAGTTTTAAGAACTGTAAAACAGTACCTGAGATCTCAGTCATCCTCTATAATCAACATACTTAGTACTAAACTGAAAGTAGAAGATGACACTTAAGTTATCCAAAGGACTCCTACAAAGCTACACTGCTGATGAGATCTCAGGTTCTGTTTTACATTTTTTAAAACTCTAATTATAATTCTTCAAGAATGACTGAACTTTCTGTCAACACTTAAATTGCTAAAACATAAATTTCACATTTTGTAACTCTAAATGAAGGAACTTTTCAAACGTGAAGATCTCATTTATGTCAGGCTTTATTACCAAGTCTTCTTAAGAAATGTAATCAACCTTCATCACCTATTCTTATGACATTTATAAGTGGATAAACTGGGAGTAAAGTAGTTTGCCTTCAAGTAGACACACTCCACTTAAACCAATTTATCTACTTCAGCAGGAATATGTGATCCTGTAGAAGATACTCATCTCAGAGCAAAATATTGTAAACAAGACATGGCTTCATAGATGTCCATCTACATCAACCAAATACTTATATCCCTCCTACATGGACAGAAATCACATTATAGAGTGCAATACTCCATCGTGTTCATATATATATGTTTATTTGTTTGTTTGTTCGTACTTTTTGCGCGGCCATACCGTTGATCCGATTGTGATGGGCTTCTTGCAAAATGTTCAGGAGATTTCCGGGATGAACATAGGCTATAAAAGAGTTGAGATACTCAACTCCTACACCCTTATAAAACACCCTTTGTAGTGAAAAATGCGAAAAAGTCCCTTTTTTACCCTTAAATGGCTTACGTTGCCTAAACCATAACAATTACACAAAAATAATGTAGGCCTACACAGAATTGAATATCTCGAAAAATTGTACAAAGAAATCCGCGACAGCATATGTTTATCCTTTACATATAACACACAATAGCCATTGTTGTCTTTCATTCATGCCAAGAAGATGGGGATAGCAACGCACGGCGGGTATTCTTTTATGGATAACTCAAAATAACGAAATTTGTCTTTCAGCTCATTTATGCCAAGTATATCGGGATGCGTAGATTCCCGGGCAACGCCGGGTAATCAGCACGGGATATCAAAAAATAATAACGATATAAATTTATATTTATTTTCCTGTTACTTATTTAACCAAATGCAAATACGCATAATCATTTATTTAGGTGCAGCAGCGCACGCAGGGTAATAACTAGTATATAGCCTATGTGTGTGTGTGTGTGTGTGTGTGTGTGTGTGTTTCTATTACGTTTATCAGTGACTCAGCGATATAGTGTGATATCTGTGCCTTTCTCCTTCCTATCTATCCCCTCCTGTGTCGCGTAACTGCCAGTAAGGATCGAAGCGGTACGCGATATCTGTCGATTCGAAGCCCGAAATATCAACAGTCTTCTTCCAGATTTGGTTGGATCCGTTAGGCGAGGGATTCCGAAGACGGGATCCCTCGGCCATTAGCATTGCGTCGTTCATTTGTTAAGCTGTGAAGGAACGAACTTGGATTTGGAATGGGTGTGAAAATGGTATGCAAGTATAAATCCTATTACGTAACTCATTTCAGAAGATTGTTCGAGACTTGTTTCTATTCATTATTCATAATTTATGTTATATTCAATTAACATAGCTACTTCTTTTATTAAACCATTTATACTTTAACTCTAATATTTTCTTTAAATATATGTCGTCTGATATTGATTTGTAGGCCTATATTTATAATACACCTACCACTGAACTTAAGTACAAAACAGAGTTTTACATAATTATAAATATGTTCCCGAATAGTGCTCATGATTACGAAGATATAAAGTTATATTTCCTAAAATGTATCTCTAGAATATTCCAGTATGAATATGACTTGTAGGCCTATACATTAGCTAGTAGTTGCGTACTATGAGGGATGAAACATGTCTATATATATATATATATATATACAATCGGCTTGTAGATAATACATTAAATATCTTTGTTAGATTTCTCTATTAGGTTCTCATATACGAATATATCCATCCATCCATAGTAATTCTGCCAGAAGGCAGGTCCTTCACTGCATTTTCATGCTATGCTTTCAGATTTACTAGGGAGTTGTACGTGTGGTAGCTTCCCATTGCTTTCCACACCGGTGAAGGATGATGATGATGATGATAATGATAAGGATGATAATGATGATGGCCATATGATTTCGGGGATCGTTTGGGCCTTAAAGTTTTCTTCGCATTTGTCTTATAGGTTAGGGAAAATCCGATAAAAACCTCACCCGAAAAAACTGCCCCGACTGGGAATCGATCCGGCCCCGCTGCATGACAAGGCAGCACGCTACCTCGAGACCACAGCGGTGGACTGATACGAATATATGTTAGTTAAGAATTGCTTATCGTATGGGTACACCAAACACTGCTATAACCAGTATGCATAAAAGGTTGTGTAGCAGCATAACATATATATTCACGGGTAACAGCAGATATTAGGGTGAACCTTAAATTTAAGGTGACGGTACAATACATAAGATATAACTCTAAGTTTACATTATTGAGATGTAAGAGGACAAATGCAAGCCTTCAAACAATACATTAAAGGAGGCTAGAAATGCTTATGGCAAGACCTGATCTAATAGCAAATACTTCACTTCCATTCTTTCAAGAGATATGCGAAAGAAAATACAAAAAAAAAATCCTCAAGAATGGGAACACAGAAAGATAGTTAAAATACAAAAAAAAACGGAATATATCCAGTTGTAACAAACATCTGGTGTGGAATTAAATGATTATCTACATCAAGTAAAATTTTCACCTATATCCTTCTGAACTAAATCAAGAAAGATATAGAAATTAAACTCAAGAGAAAAAACAAAAAGAGGTTTTAGACCACAAACTACCTTGTGTGGATCTTATAAATATAATTTAAATTATAATGGAACAATCACTCAAATGGTAGAGTCGACTGGATTTAACATTTATTTATTTTGCCACAGAATTTAATTCCATGATTAGAAAAGCACTTGGAGAAAGTTTAATACAGTGGAATGCATAACTAATTTTTTTCCAAATGCCCCAGGTTTGTCTTTCGACATTCCTGGTTTCTCTCCTGGCATGGCGTACTTGTAACCCACTTCTGAGGTTGGGGCGCCTGAAAGGCGGGGTTGCGTTGCCCCGATGATATGATGGGTGATGATGATGATAATGGTGCGCCAGGAGAGTCCCTGATCCTAAGCTTAACCTAAGATGAATATGAATGATGATGATGATGATGGCCATATGATTTCGGGGATCGTTTGGGCCTTAAAGTTTTCCTGGCATTTGTCTTGCAGGTGAGGAAAAATCCCGATAAAAACCTCACCCAGAAAAACTGTCCTGACCGGGGATCGAACCCGGGCCCGCTGCGTGACCACGCTACACCAAGACCACAGCGGTGGACATAATTAAATTATAGATATAATAAAAGACATAGAAGTTAGTGTAAATTATTACCTCATACTTTTGAATCTAAGAGTGGAGTAAGGCAGGACTGCTTGTCATTGACAAATCTGTTTGTTATAGTCTTGGATAGCATAATAGAAACAAATCGTTAGAAGTGATGTACAGGCATTCAATAGAGACTTACAGATTGACTGGAAAATGATGAACAATGTATATTCACTGGCACATAGATAATTATCAGACATTAAAAGTGCAGGACATATTGTGCAAGAGCTGCAGGTTTACACGAAAAAAAAAAACAAATGATGATAAATTATTAGGTAGTATCATATTGGATGGATGTGGATTGGGCGAAGATAAGGAAGTAGGAATTAAGAAACCAAAATCAGTTTAAAATAATTTAATTTGTAATGGAAACTTGAATAAGTCTCAATTAAGTTCCAACATTTTGAAACTAACATAACATCAGAATGGTTACAAAGTGACTGCAAGGAATTACAAGTTTTTTTCTAAATAGATATCTGAGATTTATGACGAGAACAGGATGGCCAAAAATCATTTCCAACAAAGAATAGCTGAAATCGAAAAATCAGTGTGAGACTCCCAAAAAAATTTAACAAAATAGAAATGGATTGGACACGTTCAGTAAATGAAAATGAAATATAGCAAAAACTACTGTGCAATGGTATAACCAAGGAATTCCTAGAATTACCTAGTGAAACAATGTGAGAAGAAATGCTGAGCAATCAAGAACAGATCGATGAAGTTAAGATTCTTGTAAAATATAGGCCTATAATTTGTAGGTGATGTTTCATTGACATCCTATGCTCATTCCGATTCCGATTGAGGGTCTTTCCACTTTTCAGCTGTTGCCCTTTTACCAGCCGGCTGCTGGCCCTTCACATCCACATGTGTCAATCACAGAGGTAGATGATCAACAGCCAGTGTAAGGGTGACATGTGGTTAGCATGTCGAGTCCCCCAGCCGTTATAGCTGGTTCCTCAACCTGGAGCCGCTACTTATTGTAGCTACCCAATTGCCTCACGATGCTGGGTGGGCACCGGTCCCATATTGGCCGAAATACCATGAGAAAATTTCTTTCCCCATGGAGACTCGAACCAGCGCAAGTCCCGTAGCTCTGCGCCAAGGCTTGCTACCTTAACCGCTCGGCTACGGCGCTCATTAAATAGGTAAATAAAATGGCTGCTTCTAAAAACATCTCACATATTAGCAACCAGTAACTAATCATATGTGAGTTGATTTATATAATATCAAACTATGAGCAAATTACAAAGTGTCTATTCATTTATTATGATAAAAAAAATTCAAAGTTTCAATGATATAGAATTAAATGCAATAATTGTATATAATACATCATGCACATAAAATAGTATAACAGTTTAACATTATATTAACATTCAGAGGGCAGGTAGAAAGCTGTTTGTAGTCCCAAATGAAATAAGTTAGGAAGACAGTTTTAGTTGTATGCATGCTTCCCTTTATTTTGTTTTCTTGGCACCGATAGTAACAAGAAAGAGAGTTTTAGTTGTATTCACGTGCAAATAGCTTACCTTTGATTTGTTTCGTTGGCAGTGAGAATAACAAAGATGGTGACTGCTCAACAAAAATAAATGTATGTTCTGTTTTAAATTAGTTATAACAGTTACTATGAAATTTGTATTCAGTTCAAATGTAATGGTAGAAATATTGTGAGTGGCATAAACAGTTGGCAATGACCAGTTGTCTGCGTAAAGGAAAAATGCACAACGACCAGAATATTTAAGGAGAATGGTCAACTTGGTCTGGACTCTTTCTTATGAAGTCTGAAAAGTTAGTAGGGAGACAAATTGTGAACTTTCAATGCCAGTGGTAGGTCTTACATATAAGTCCCTGCCACTTACAATAATTACATATTTAAAGCAAATGAAGATGACAAATTATCTTCTTGAAAAAAGATCAACACTGGAGTAAGACAGGGATGTGGACTTTCACCAGTGCTCTTCATTGTATATATATATATATATATATATATATATATATATATAGATTAATAAACGAATGGAAGAAAACACAACAGGGATATATACCCATCAATAGGAACCTCAAACTCGATGCTGTTCTTTTTGCAGACGATTTAGCTCTCCTGGCACTTTCCGAAAATGATTTGCAACAATCAATTTATAATTTACAAAAAAATAGGTGCCAAATTTAATATGGAAACATCAATTAACAAAGCTAAAATTATGGCATTTCTTGGGAAGGACCCCATACAAAGTAAAATCTGTCTTCAGAATAAAATTTTAGAGAGATCTAATCAATTTAAATATCTTGGATATTATATCTCTATCTGGGATGAAAAGGATATCCCTGAAAATATTACTAGTTATAACAAAAATTTGGGAATTATTAATCAAGTTATGAAACCATCCCTTGTAAAAAAAAAACACCAGATTACGTTTATATAACACTTTGGCTAGACCAGTGTTGACCTATGGTAGTGAAGCATGGACACTAAAAAGACAACATGAAAGCAGAATAACGGCTTGTGAAATGAGATTCATGCACAGAACAGAGAGTTACACCAGATGGGATCGGAAAAGGAACACCGATATCTTAAAAGAATTTAAGACTACTCCAATTTTGGAATATATTAAACAGTACCAACTAAATTGGAAACACCATCTTCAAAGAATGAGTTCAAATCGGATCCCCAAAGCTGTTTATCATTATATACCAAGAGGATGAAGATCTCTGGGCCGTCCTATGAAATGCTGGAGGAAAATTTTCTATAGTATTGTAACAGGCCTTGGCCTAATACTTGGAGGGAAGAAGAAGAAGACATTTAAAGCCTACAGAATATGCTAAATGCTCCAACTTCGCACTTGAAATGTCGCAAATGGAAAATAATGATTTTCTTGATTGTGTTTTGTTCAAAAATTGAATCAGCAATGTATATAAGTGGAAAAGACAACATGCACAATGCCAAAATCTGGGAATTTGAAAGCCTCCATGAATTAGTACAATCCGAACAAAATTTCCCAAATTTAATGTGTCTTGTGTTCTTCCCCGACTTAATATTTATGGACCATTTCTTTCTCAGTGAAGCTACAGTGGCTGGGATAATGAACCTGAATGGTTCTGTACTGAATTGCAAGATGAACAAACTTAATTAGGCAAAAAGATGGCACACCTCTACACTGACTTCAACTTGCACAATAGTGGTTAAATGTTGACTGCTGGATTGTTCCCTACAGATCCAATGACATGTTTATCTGAAGTTATTTCCAAGATCACCGGATAGCATACATGCAATTTCTTCTTTCGGAGTTTCGTAAAGGATAAAATCTACGTGCTTTAACCTACAGGTAAAAATGTGTGTTGTGTAACAAATGTGGCTCACATTGAACAATTATCAATTTATAATGTGAAGAGGAAATATTACTCTTTCATTTAACATGAGTTTTGTACTGTCACAGTTAGTTAAAGTACAATTAAACACCACTGAAATCACTTCTTTTTTTCACATTCACTATATATTACACAGCTCTACAAAAAAAAATGTTTGTTGCCCTGGATATCTCAGCGAATTTCTATGTTATCAAGTGCACAGTTTATAAATATATTCATGAAAGTTCTGAATGTGCTCTAGTTTTTAAGATTTTTGCGTATCTTATATCTTAAACAGTAAATGGCTTGTTACTAATAAAATTTATGTTTCCAGTCATGATTTGATTTCTGCGCATTTTTTCACCTATACAAACATCACGTCATCCCCACTCGCACACCCGTAACTCCACACATCGGCCGTGATCTCAGTTACTTGAAAAAAATTAAAGTACTCGTGACGTGCATTTGGATATGATAAAACAATTGGTTAAAGCGTTGGACAAGGAAGGAGAATGTTTCAAATACATTTGTTGAAAATTTCCTAACCTCAGTATGTAAAAGTTAAAAGGCGGAATATTTGATGTCCTCAAATTCGGCAATTGATGAGAGATGCAAATTTTATCAATGTTATGACTGTTCTGGAAAGTGAAGCTTGGAAGGGTTTCGTATTGGCAGTAGAAAATTTCCTAAGTAACTATAAAGCACCAAATTATAAAGAAATTGTGCAAAACATGTTGACAAGCTTCAAGTTTCTGGGAGCCAATATGAGTATAAAGTTATATTTTCTCCACAGTCACCTCGATACATTTCCGGATAATTTAGGAAATTATAGTGGCGAATAGGGAGAGTGCTTTCACCAGGATCTAAAAGTAATGGAGTAATGGTATCAGGGTAGATTGGAGCATCACATGATGACATATTACTGCTGGTTTTTAAAAAGAGATTATTCCCTAAAAAATTATAGATCTTATAAATGCATTTCACTGAAGTATAACATGGGTTTTCGACATTTTTCTTTCTATTTAAGTCGGTGCATACTAATTAAAAAAAACAACTGACATTATAAATATATCTGTTATATTGTTTTCATATTTTCCGATTTTTGTAGTGTAAAATGAAAATAAAGATTTAAAAAATACCAGAGGAAATCTTCCAAAATAATTGATAGTTTCATGAATTGTGAGCATAAATATATCCGAAATTAATTTTATATCAAGGGCAACAAAACCACTGTTGACCAGTGTAATGACATTATTTTCAACATTTAAAGCGTACACAATCTGCAGATAATACATTAGACAAAGGAAAATATCTGGTACTTTTTAAATTTCCCTTTAAGATTTTACCCTCTACTAAGAAAATAAGTACTTAAAATCCACATAATGGAATAAATATTTTACTGCCTGAGGACTGGTATAACTAACTAACTCACTGGCACTATCGAACCCATAGGTTCATGGCCGCGCGGACATAAGCTCTCCGTACATCCCTATCCTGAGCGAATGTTTTCAAATTATCCCCTGTATAATCAACTTCCCTTAAATCATAATTAATCTTATTCTCCCACCTCATTCTTGGTCTACCAACTGGGGGTTTTCCCTCTGGTTTTCCTACAACAAACTTAATCCACGTCTTTTATTCCTCATTCGTGCCACATGTCCTGTTCATCACAGTATACGAGACTTAACTGTTCTCATTATATCTGGCTTCCTATAAAGACCGTGTAATTCACTGTTAAGCAGTCTTCCCCATTCACCTGTCTGTTCATCTCTCTTTGGTCCAAAAAAATTTTCCTCAGAACTTTATTCTAAAATACTCGTTATCTCCTTTCCTCCCTTAAAGTAAGAGTCCATGTTTCGCATTCATATAATATTACTGGCAAAATGATAGTTTTACATATTTTCAGTTTAACGTTAGTTGAAAGCGGTTGGGAAATCAAAAGTCTCTGTAATGCAAAATAACACGCATTTCCAGAATTGAGCCCATGTTTAATTTCCTTGTGCATCTCATTCCTGTTTGTGATTATTCTTCCTAGGTATTTGAATTCAGCCAGTTTCTCAAAATTTCCTTCATTTGTCATTAGCTGTCCATTTCCATTATATAATGTATTTCTATGAGTGACCATATATTTTGTTTTATTGATATTTACTTCAGTCCCAATTTCTTAGTGTTACTCAGTAGTGCGTGCGTGTTGGCCTTTAGTATCTCCTCGCTATCGTCGAATAGTACTACATCATCAGCATAAACTAACAGCTTATTAATACCATTGAGTTGTAGGCCTTCCTCATCCTCTAAAGATTCGATGGCATTCTCTAGTACAAAATTAAATAGTAGAGGAGATAGTGCATATCCTTGCTTCAACCCATTCTGGATTTGAAAAGTATCCGAAAACTGTTTGCATACACGCACCCTACTCTTTTTGCATTTAGACACATTCGTATAAATCTAACAAACTTTTTAGAAATTCCGAACTCTAGCAGGATACTATATAACTTCTCCCTCTTAATTGAATAGTATGCCTTTTTTTTAAGTATACGTATAGTTGATATACAGTACCATTATATTCCCATTTCTTTTCTAAAACCTGTCTTATAATAAAAATCTGATCTGTTGTAGGCCTGTTTCTTCTAATCCATACTGATGATCTCCTAGAATGTCATCATTTTAAGGAGTAAGTCTGCTTACTAATATATTTGTTAGAATTTTGTATGAAGTTGAAAGTAATGAGATGCCCCTACATCAATTTTTCTTCCCCTGATTTTATCAGTTCTGCTGGGATCTCATCTGAATCGGATGCATTATACAGCTTCAATTCTTCTTTCGCCATTTCAACCTCTATGCATTTGGTTCTATGATTAGCTTTTCTGCTGTCTGTAAATTATATTCTTCAATATCCTGTTCTGGATGTACATTTAATAGCTGATTAAAGTAACTCTTCCACCTATTTAATATACTCCTTGAATCTGCAATCATATCCCCATTTTCATTCCTAATTATGTTTGTTCTAGCCTGAAACCCTTTCTTCTCTATTCTAATTCCCTGATATAATTCTCTAATGTTCCTATTTTTGGCATTAATTTCAAGATCATTAATCTTCTATCTCAAATATTCCCTCTTTTTACTCTTTAGTAATCTGGTGGTTTCCCGTCTAATACTACCAAATTGTTCTAAATTTACCTCATTTGGCTCGTGTAACCATTTCATTTTTGCTAGCTTTCTTTTCTTTACAATGTTGGCACATTCCTCATCAAACCATTTCTTGTTTTGCCTCTTTTTTAAATAACCAATGCTTTCTGATGCTGACAATTTAATAGTATCTCTTATAGCCTCCCATTCTTTATTTATATCAGTTTCTTCTTCGTTTGGCACACTGTCATCTGAAGATTCCAGTATTTCAAATCTATTAGCAATTTTCATTTGGTATTCTTGCTACATTTTCATCATTTTTCAAGTTTTTTTCTTCAATTTTTTCAGAATCATCTTTAGCGTTTGTTCCTCTCATAAGCAATAGCAGTTGTCTGATTTTCATCCTGACCAGATGATGATCTGAATTGCAGTCTGTCCCTCTAACTGATCTAACAACGATGATGCTACTGTGCCAGCGTTTGTCCACTAATACATGATCTAACTGGTTCCGAGTTTCTCCATCTGGAGACGTCCAGGTGTGTTAATGAATATCCTTATGCTGAAATGTTGTGCTCTTAACAATGAGATTCTTTGGTGTGGCAAATGTGACTAATCTAACCCCATTGTAGTTACTATCTTCATGAAGACTGAATTTGCCTATTGTTGGTTTAAATATATCTTCCCACCCCACTTTCGCATTAAAATCTCCTAAGACAATTTTCATACGATATCGTGAAAGGCTATCAAATACACATTCTAATTCTTCATAGAACTCATCCTTGATCTTGTCATCTTTATCATCTCTTGGAGCATGTACATTTACGATTACAAATGAAATAAATAATACAGTTCACTTTTGTAATAGGATTTAAGTGAATGATTGAATGAATTAAAATAATAATGGATGGATGTATAGATAAATAAAATAAATGTATACACATTTTGTACTGTAACAGGACCATGTATTTTAACCCATCTTGCTTTTGAGGAATGCCTTTAGATGAAACCTTGCTAAGTACATAGGAAAAATACATATTTACCATTAACACTTGACCTTGTTTTGAAACATTTACTATGCAGCATCCAAAAAAAATGCACATACCCACACAAAATAGTGAATCCAAATGACAAAAACCGTTATAATGGCTTGTGAAATTAAGTTATTATTATACTGCTGGATAACACTGGTATGCATAATTCTGGGTTTCCTGCAAAATATGTCTAATTTACTAAATTCAATGTCCTGATTCAAAACTGCAATCCGTTTTTTTCTAGCACAGACCTTTTTCTCAAATAATAATTATATCTAAAGTTTTAACATAGTTCCGTGCATAAAACTTGTAACATAAAGCTAAGAAATACTAAGAATTTTATTGTTGGAATTAATATGTTGGATAACAATGACACCAATATACCATACAACAATACAGACTCTGAAGACCACGTATAAAACATTCATCAAGCCAATACGTTTATACAACCAGGAGGTAATAATTACAGCAAATAACTCTAACCTGAATCGTCTAGAAGTATGCCAAAATCAGGCTTTAGGGCTTATAACTGGTGCAACAAAATCAACCCCTATCACAACAATGCAAGCACTATCTCAGAACCCCCCAGTATGTCTAACTTTAGAGGAAAAGGCAATAATACAACACAAAAAAATTGTTACTGTTAACAACATCAAAATGGGAAAAAAGACAGTTACAACTAACCAAGATGAAAACACAAGCAAGTTTCTTGTCCAAAGTAACGGAAATATATACAGATTTAAGTCTTCCTAAATCTAAAGAAAATATTTTGATCAGAGAAAACCCCATTACCTTTGAACCAATTAACATTCAGCTAAATCTATAAAAACGAGTTACAAAATCTGAAACTTCCACACCTGTGATAACCTTCTGTCGGGCACAATATTCTGACATTCAAGTTTAGGCGTAATGTGCCTGATCAGCACATGCTTGAAAAAATGATTTAACATACTCTTTGCAAATCTGAACAATGGGAAGTCGAACTTATGTTATTGTTAGGGATATCCAAAGGATAAAATACAGGAAATTAGCTGCTGGAAAAACTTTTTATTGGACATAACATTGATTAAACAAGTTTGTGACGAGCCTTCAAACAACATGATAAAAAAGTAAGAACAAGTTAGGTTCAGTTCAAATATACTTGAAAATAGTTCACATTATCAACATTTAGTCTATGGTTTTAGCAAAATTATTCAAGAGTCTAAATAAGTTTAGTCTAAATAAGTTAAATAAATAATTCTATTTTTTTGCAAATATTTTCAAAATACAGATCTTCAATAATGTAATGACTTCGGGCGTAATGAGCTTCTCTGAACAAAATATTTACAACCTGTTGTGGTAACAGTCGAGAGCAAACTGAGTGAAGTGGTTGTTTACAGCAGGTAAAAAGAAACAGCTAGTCAGATATCCAGTCATCAATGCTGTCTGATGACAATGGAATGGGACAAAATTGACAACCTATGTCTAGCTGATCAGATGCGCCCGATGGAAGGTTAAAAGCTCTAGCATTAGAAGCTGTGAATAAGATATATCCACCAGAAGAAGGGTTACATGTTTACACAGATGGGTCTAGTATTGATAACAACTCAGGATCAGGAATTACATGTGCATTATTTTCATTTTATCAACCAGCAGGATACCACAAAACAAATATTAATGTGGAAATAACAGCTATTCATATTTCACTCAACAATTAATATACAGAAGAAATAAATGTTAAAATACAGTCATACTCTCTGATTTTAAGGCAGCGATGTATGCAATAAATTTACAGAAAATAAAGTCAATCCAAATTAAAGAATTCCACAGAATGATTCAACAACGTTAAAAACTACAGAAATGAATTCAATTGCAATGGATACCTGCACATTGTGGAATTGCTGAAAATGACAATGCTGATTTTCTTGCCAAAACAGGCTCCAACTTAATTCAGAGTACAACTAAAAGCTTACCTTTCACATCCATAAAAAACCAATTAAAACAAATATAAAATTAAACAAAAGCAAGACCTATGTAATAAAACCAAAGACAAAAAGTGGAATATTTTAGTAAAGAAACCAGATATTATTCCAGAAATTCCACGTAAAATTGCAGTAGCAAAATTCAGAATACTTACAGAACATGATTATTTGGCCAAACACTTATATAAAATAGGAATTTACACGAATCCAAATTGTCCTCTATGCAACAAAGATGAAGAAATGAGTGAAGAATATCTACAAACCTGTGAAGTATTACCTGTTGGATCCACCATAGAGAAATATTGTAGAGCAAGAACGCTATGGCTTCATTGCCAAGGCCCAGCATTTGATAACAACAAGAATACATATATTATTTTAAATTCAGTCGCTATAAATTTACTTCAATCTGTAGTTGTTTTTGAATAGTGAGCATTTTTTTATACAAGAGACTGTGTTATGTCATACATTTGTGTCATTTGAAGTAACATGCCATCTAGAAAGTGTAAAAGTAAACTGATATATTTTGCCACATCTGTGGTAATTTGGTTGTTAGAAAGAGAGGGCGAAATATTACAAATTTGGCTAAAAAAGGCCTATAATGCCTATTTTTCATATGATGCTTGCAGATTTTTAAAAAAACTGGTTACAAAAAAAGGATGCCCTACTTGCGTAGAACTAAGGAGATAGAGTCAACAAAACAGTGAGTATGCCTTTTGCTATTCGTATGATTTGGCACGTTCGTCGAAATCATGTGGATGATTGCTATTCATGTATATGTGATGTTACAGGCTATGACGCAGGATATATTAAAGAAACCAAATCTATTGCCTGCAAAAGACCCATATCACATGGTCCTGGTATCCCTGTGCCTTCTCCATTAGATTCACTCAGAAAGGAACAATCCTCAGACGTTGAAGAAAATTCTGAAGACAGCAGAAGTGATTTAGATATAGTCCAAGAACAGGGTTTTAAAAAATTAAACAGTTCAAACAAACAGAACATAATGATTTGGTTAGCATCTTAAATCTTTGAAATTCATTGGAGAAAATTGTTTGACAACTCACCTCATAGATTTCATGTTTTTCAAGTTACTGCTAAGGATGAACTTGATTACGTTTCAAACCACTGTATCATGAAAAACATTAAATCTATGAAGTAAGTTGTCAAAAAATGTTGTCCAATGAATTTCAAAGATTATACCTCATAATGTTTACTTCCCCACATTAACTTAATATATCTTAAAACTTCCTAACGATTCTGTTGAAATATTGGGATTCAGGCTGAAAGGAAAAATCTCCCCTCTCAGGGAATATTATTTTCTTGGTACAGACATTGTGAAGAGGAATTTCTTCCATATTTCTCTCAGGAAGAGAAACTTAACATATTGCCACGAAATTCCTGGTGTAGTGGTTGGCTTGTGAGCTGCTAAATACATTATAGGTGATTGCAGCCCTGTTATAGATTCTTCAAAAATTAGTCTTGAAGGTGTACAGAGTGTATCTTTCTAAAAATTGCCAATTTTAATTTTAAGAAACCATCTTTACAAAGTTTCAACTTTATAGTATGTATACTTAAAATACAATTTGAAATTTTTTAATGTATTTACAAAATGTATTTAATCAATTTCAAAAATTAATTGTCTGTATCACGTTGCCCTTGTGGATTACCTCTGGTAAAAGTTAAATATCTAAAACATAATGACAGGATAATTAAAAGTTATTGGCATTACTTATTTTAGGAATTCTCACTATGAGGTATATTCATTAAGGTAGAATATTTTTATCACTCACCTCATATTGTTCTTCTTATTTGATTATAAACTAGTTTTGGAACATAGTTTCTGTTCCATCCTCAGTATCGTCACGACCATTGTTCTGTCGTCTTGAAGAGCTGTCCTTCTCTCCTTCCATTGGCTGACTGAAAAACCTCGAAACCAGGTCATTCTCACCGGGAATTTCAAAGTTCATTAATTTTTTCTTTTCGCTCTTTTGAATGTAGATCTTTTCCCGAACAGAAGTTCTTTAGGTTTTTCTATTTGTTTTAATAATTTAGCTTCTTTCTCGATAAGATGTTTTTCAGACCATGCACGGGCAGCCACTGCAGATTTTTCTACTTCCCCTTTCTTGACATTCCTGAGATGTTCTTTCACTCTAGTTTTCAAATTTCTTTTAGTTTTTCCTATGTAGAATTTCTCACATTCTTCACATTTAATTTGATAATTCCCTGATTTGTTTTCTTCTTTAATTGGCATTGCTACTAAGTCAGTAATCAAGGTATACTCAAATGTCACATTTTATATGTGAATGGGATAGTAGAGCGCAATCGATCACTAAAGAAGAAAAAATTGGAAGCAGAGAGACATTTTCGTTACAGGAATGAAAAATATTATTCATAAGATAATTGTGGCCTGGAAAAATGTAGTATTACCAACTTTGTCACAAAATAAGGCATAATAAAGCAATTTGTGAAGGCTATAAACAAGGATGCCAACTACTACAAATACATTTGCAAGAGATTTCCTGGAATATCTGATGATGTAATTAAAGAAGAAATATTTGTTGAGCCACAAATTAGGAAATTGGAGTCTGATACCTTGTTTGAAGTAACTATGACCGATACTGAAAAACAGGCTTTGAGGAGTGTCATTAAAAACTTTCAACGAAATTACGAGGATCCAAATTAGAAAAATATTGTAGAAGATATGCTTTCAAAAGCTGGGCTGCTATATGAGTTTTAAGTACATTTCCTACACTCTCATTTGGAATTTTTCATAAGTAATGCCACGAGAGATTTCCAATTTAGCAAGAGAATTTGGAAATCAAGAGTGGTATTTGTTAGGACTATTTAACGAATAAAATTAAACTGTTTACTCACAAATCATTATTTAAATATAGTTATTTTTAAATATTTATATATTTAATGTAAACAGCAATGTTTGAAAACAAATGAGAAATGTATATTATGTTTCATTTGTTCATCACTGCAACCAGATCATATTATTTATTGCCAAAGGACCACAATATTGTAAGAATGCTCCCTAGTAGAAAAAAAATGAAACACATCAATCTGTTTATAACCAACATTATAGGTTAATAATTAATTTCTGATATCCTATGACGTAAATATGTCAATTATATTCTTTTGGAACATGAATACCTGGCAAATAATATGTTTAAGAAAGTGCAAACAGTGGTTTCTTTTTTTTTCTTTTTTTTTTTGTGGTATAATCAATTGCTATAAATGATTTTCTATTATATCCCACAAGCAAAATCTGGTTACATTCTGCACTATATACAATCTGGGAGCCACTTGTGTTGTAGGATTCTTACTTACTTACTTGCTTACTTACTCACTGGCACTATCGAACCCATAGGTTCTTGGCCGCACAGACATAAGCTCTCCATACATCCCTATCCTGAGCTAATGCTTTCCAATCATTCCCTGTATAATGTACTTCCCTCAAAGCTATTTATTTAATGCAGGGCACTTGAAATACAGATCATTCACCCAAATGACAGACCTTATTAATATATTTACAATAACTATACACAATAGAAACAATGACATAAAAACACTATAAAAATATAAATAGAATAATCTTAAGTAGATTAGGAGGTTTGCAGTGAGATCATTTTCCCTCTTGCCTCCCAGTAGTGTTGATGGAGTGTAGCAGTTGTTAGTGCAGAACAGTGGAGTAGGTGGGCAGAATCCATATTGGCACCAGTCCTACACAGCATACAGAGAGGATTGTTCAATATTCCCAGACGATGAAGGTGGGTAGCGAGACAGTCATGTCCTGTTGCAATCCGAAATTTTGCGACAGCTTCTTTTCATGACCAACCTGGTACTTCAGAAACAATTTTGTTTCTCCATTGGCTTTTTTTGGTCCTTTCTAACAATGCCAGATGGTATTCAGATTTTATCTTGGCGTGGATAGCAGTGGCAGATCTAAGGTAAGGAACTCCTTTCATAGGTGCTTGTAGAATTTGAGTGCCTCGTTTTGCAAGAAGATCTGCAGCTTCATTTCCTGCGATCCCACAGTGTGATGGTATCCATTGTAGTGCAACTCGCTTTTGAAGCAAATAAGGCTGTTGATGAATTTCCTGCACTCTACAACTTCTTTGCTATAAGCCGCTGTTAGATAGTTTGCAATTGCACTAATTGCTGCTTGTGAATCTGATAGGATAACAACATTAGAGAAGGATTCCGGTCTACATGTGAGGTGGAAAAGTGCTGTTCGAATGGCTTCTATCTCTCCATCAAAAGGACTCAATATTTGCCTAGTGAAATATATGTTGCGAACAGATCACTGTAGATTCCAGATCCTGTATTTCCATTTGAACTGATTTTGGATCCATCAGTATAGACATGTAACCAACTGTCTGCTGGGTATCGGGTTGAGATGGTTTCTAGCGCAATGGAGCGTAGGATTTTAGATAGTGTTTCTGACTTGTTAATAATTTGAGTTAAGTCGAGATCAAATTCTATTTTAACAATTTCAAGTGGGTTTTCTATTGGGGGTAATTGTCCAGATTTATTTGAGATATCAAGCATGTTCTTTTTCTTTGTTGCATGTTGTATAATGCCTTCTTGTGTTTTTAATCTTCTGGGGGTGAGTTGATCTTGAGGGCAGTAAGGTATGTATAACTGTAGGCTTTCACGGCCGGCGTCTTGATCCCTATTAGGTTCGTCTTCCGAGCATATAGGCCGTGGTCCAGTCGTTCTTCTACTCGACGTTTCATCTACTGCTGCGGTAGACATCTTCAGGAGATACTGCTTGCTCTCTGTGAACTCCTCAACAGTCGGCTGCAGACTGGCTGGTAGTTGGAAACTCCCTCCCTATTTATAGGCACGCCCCTGGTGGAGAGGCAGTTTTCTGCGCGGTCCGTGTTGCGTGCTGTTTTGTCCAGGCTGTCGCTAGCAGAAGTCATAGGCTTCGTTGTCGTATTGTGCAGTGCCGGGATCCAGATTTTGTTTATCTTCATGGTTTCTTCTTTTTTGTTAAAGGAATTTTTGTGTTTATATATTTCAATGGCTTCTCTGTACAGTCTGGTGTAATAATGTGATGTTTGGGACAATACCTGTGTGTTTTTCTTCGAATCTTATTATATGTTCTTGGTTGTTCATCCAGTGTTCTGCTACGGCTGATTTTTCTTTTTGTTTTAGTCTGCAATGCCTCTTGTGTTCTTGCAATCTTGTGGTAACCATTCTTTTTGTTGTGCCGATATAAACCTGTCCACAACTGCAAGGGATGCGATATATACCGGCAGTACTTAACGGATCTCTTGTATCTTTGGCTGGGTGCAGTATATTGCTGCTGATTTTTTGTGTTGGCTTGTAGGTTGTAGATATGTTATATTTATTTAATATTCGACCAATTTCTCTCCGTTATTGTCTTGATATATGGTAGGTACACCTTACCCTTTGCCTCCTCCTTGTTCCCGTTTTCGGATTTGTATTTATTGGGATTTATGGCTCGGCGAAAATCTGTTTTGCTGTATCCATTGGATTGAAACGCTGCTTGGAGATGATTAATTTCTTCTTGTAGATACTGTGGTTCCGAAATCCTTTTGGCTCGTTCCACCAGGGTTTTAATTATTCCGCGTTTTTGTCTGGGATGATGGTTGGACCGCTTATGTAGGTATCTGTCTGTGTGAGTCTTTTTCCTGTATACCTTGTGTCCAAGTGTCATGTCTTGGTTTCGAATTACTAAAACATCCAAAAACGGTAGACTGTTGTTCTCTTCTCTTTCCAGGGTGAATTGGATGCTGGGACAAATACCATTTAAATGTTGCCTGAAGTTATCAAGTTCTTCTTCACCATGCTCCCAAATGACGAATGTGTCGTCCACATATCTCAGCCAAACTGAAGGTCTTAATGTAGCATTCTCCAAGGCCTGTTTTTCAAATTGTTCCATGTAAAAATTGGCTATTACGGGGCTTAATGGACTTCCCATGGCCACGCCATCTATTTGCTCGTAGAATATTCCTCCCCATTGGAAATACGTTTCTGTGAGGCATATGTTATACAGCGCTACTATGTCTGGGGGAAAGAGTTCTTGCAAGTATGTCATAGTGTCTGGGATAGGTATCTTAGTAAATAAAGAAACCACATCGAAGCTTATTATTTTATCGTTTGGCTTGAGTTTCAGAGCGTCTATTTTTTCTATGAAGTGGGTGGAGTCTTTTACAAACGTGTCAGTTTTTCCAATAAACAAGCAGTATCTCCTGAAGATGTCTACTGCAGCAGTAGACGAAACGTCGAGTAGAAGAACGACTGGACCATGGCCTATATGCCCGGAAGACGAACCTAATAGCAGTAAGGTATGTTAGGTAGCCGTATCAATTTTTCATGCACTTTCAGTGCATTTTCAGTAATTTTGGATTCTATTTCAATATTGTTAGTGAGTAATAGCATTTTATCTACATGGGTAGTTCTAACAGCACTAGTTATTAATCGTATGGCTTGATTTTGAACTCTCCCCAATTTGTTTATATTTTAACGAGGAGCAGTAATTAACAGACCACAACAATATGTCATGTCTGGTTTTATGTATATTTTGTATGTCTGATTCAGTGCAGAAGTAGTGCAGCCCCATTTTCAACCTGCTAGACGTTTTAATATGTTAAAGCGACTTTGGGTTTTAACAGTCACAGAAGTGATGTGTTCATTCCAAGAGAGACGGGAATCAAATATAACTTCCAAATATTGGAATGTACGGACATTTTCTAATTGGGCGTTGTTATAGAAAATGTTTGGTTTCAGTTGGTTGTGGCATAGGGAAAATGTCTGGCATGCACTTTTGGATGTATTGACTGTCATTGAGTTTTCTTTACACCATATGTGCAAATCTTTTAGGACTGTATTCAAAGTATGTTCAATCCGTTTTCAAGCCTCCTTTTTGGGTGCAGAAGTCCAAATTACTAGATCATCGGCATACATATGGGCATGTACATTAAGCTGTTTATTGATGACAGAAATTAAATCATTAACATATATATTCAAAAGAAGACAACTGGTGGTAGTACCTTGTGGAAGTCCTATTTGAAGTTGCTTAAATTTAGACACTGTGTCACCGTAACGTACTTGAAAGTATTTCTGGCCTATGAATTTTGTTATCCATTTAGCATTATCCCCATGATTCCATTGTTTGTCAATTTGAGGAGGAGGTTGTCCTTCCAGACTGAATCATATGCACTTTTAAAGTCAATATACACAGCATAGGTGATCAGGTTTCTATCTATATTATCTTTGATATGCTGGTTGAGTGACTTTTCTGAAACCAGCTTGATTTGGATGGAGTGTGCCATACGTTTCAAGGTACCAAGTTAGTCTCTTGTTTATCATTCTCTCCATTGTCTTAGAAGTGATATTTGTGAGAGAGATATAGGCCTGTAATTGGATATGTCTGAGGGAGGTTTGCCTTTCTTTAATATAGGGATAACTATAGCCTTTTTCCACTGGGATGGTACTGTGGAGGTCCAAATTTTGTTGAAGAAATATAACAATGTTTGCCTTGCATTATTTCCCATATGTTGGATAAATTCGGAAAAAATTACATATCAGGACCAGATGACTTTTTTCCGCGAAGTTGACTTATTGCTAAATTCAGTTCATAAATTGTGAAATCTGCATTAAATATATCATCAGCGGATGTGTCACTTTGAATCATTTTCAATTGTTTTTTTAATCTGTCGGTTTTGTATTTTCATTTTAGGAGTTTTCTTTTGTGACTTCGAGTAGTGAGTTGCAAAGGCATTAGAAATTTCATCATCAGAGACAAGATCTGTGTTCCCATATTGGATAGGTTGTTTTCTAGTCATTATATGTTTGTTCTGTAGTTTGTTGAGGAAATTATATGTCTTGGCACCGTCCTTCCTATAGTCTATTTTGGATATAAAATTATTGAAACAGGATCGTTTGGCTTCTATAATAGCTCTTTCAGTATTAGCTACAGAGCACCTCCATTGATGCACATCTACAGGGTCATTTGTTTCTTCTGCTTTCTTTCGAAGATCACCTCGTCGTTGTTTAAGAGAGTTTAATTGACTATTCCAGAAGCATTTATACCGTCTTTGTTGTCCATAGAGAACATACCTTCTTGCATTTCTTAATATTATACTATTGATTTGATTGAGTATTTTGTCAGGATGTTGTTCAAAGTTGAAGTTGCTAATATCTAAATCAGGGTCTAGAGCTGTTTCATACCTAGACCAATCAGCCTTTTTGAAATTCCATGATGACTTAACTTTGGGACATATATTATTCCGAGATGGGATCTGTATGTTTGCTAAAACTATCCTGTGGTCACTTCCTGGATCTTCAATAGCTGTACAGCTCGTAACATTTCTGATGTCAGAAGAAACAAGTAGGAGGTCTGGGTTTGTTCCAGTTCCATTGTAGTGAGTGTAAGTAGGAGTATCAGTGCTGTTGTAAATGAGTTCCACATTACTGGTGTCAATGAAATCTTCAACAATTTGGCCAGTGGTGTTTGTATATTTGCAGCCCCAAGTTTTTGATGGTGCATTGAAATCTCCAAAGATGATAGTTTCATTGCTCAATTTGGGTTTATTATTGGGAGGTTGATCTTAAAGTGTGAATCTGCTTTCCAAACGTTGAGGTGTATTAGTTCCAGTTTATCAGTTGAATCACCCATTTCTTTTACAAATCATAGTTAATGTTATTCTCCCACCTCATTTTTGGTCTACCAACTGGGCGTTTTCCCTCTGGCTTTCCTACAAGAAGCTTCCATGCAAGTCTTTCATTCCCCATACGTGCAACATATCCTGCCCATCACAGTCTATGAGACTTAACTGTTCTTATTATATCTGGCTTCCTATAAAGACCATGTAGTTCATAGTTATGTAAGTCTTCTCCATGCATCTGTTTGTTCATCTCCCTTTGGTCCAAAAATTTTCCTAAGTCCTTCATTCTCAAATACTTGTAATCTCCTTTCCTCCCTTAAAGTAAGAGTCCATGTTTCGCATCCATATAATATAACTGGTAGGATTATAGTTTTATGTATTTTCAGTTTAACATTTTTTGAAAAGAGTTGGGACATCAAAAGTCTCTGCAATGCATAATAACACGCATTTCCAGATTTGAGCCTATGTTTCATTTCTTTGTGCATCTCATTCCTATTTGTGATTATTGTTCCTAGGTATTTGAATTCAGCCACTTCCTCAAAATTTCCCTCATTTGTCATTAGCTGTCCATTTCCATTATATAATGAACTTCTACGTGTGACCATATATTTAGTTTTATTGATATTTACTTCCAGTCCTAATTTCTTAGTGTTACTCAAGAGTGTGTGCGTGTTGTCCTTTAGTATCTCCTCGCTATTGGCCAATAATACTACATCATCAGCAAAAACTAACAGAGTTGGGACTTCAAAAGTCTCTGCAATGCATAATAACACGCATTTCCAGATTTGAGTCTATGTTTAATTTCTTTGTGCATCTCATTCCTATCTGTGATTATTGTTCCTAGGTATTTGAATTCAGACACTTCCTCAAAATTTCCCTCATTTGTCATTAGCTGTCCATTTCCATTATATAATGAATTTCTACGTGTGACCATATATTTAGTTTTATTGATATTTACTTCCAGTCCTAATTTCTTAGTGTTACTCAATAGTGTGTGCGTGTTGGCCTTTAGTATCTCCTCGCTATCGGCCAACAATACTATATCATCAGCATAAACTAACACCTTATTAATACCATTCAGTTGTAAGCATTCCTCATTCTCTAAAGATTTAATGGCATGCTCTAGTACAAAATTAAATAGTAGAGGAGATGGTGCATCTCCTTGCTTCAACCCATTCTGGATTTCAAAAGTGTCCGAAAACTGTTTGCCTACACGCACCCTACTCTTCGTGCCATTTAGACACATTCGTATAAGTCTAACTAACTTTTTAGGAATTCCGAACTCCAGCAGGATACTATATAACTTCTCCCTCTTAATTGAGTCATATGCTATTTTGAAGTCTACATATAGTTGATGTACAGTACCATTATATTCCCTTTTCGTTTCTAAAATCTGTCTTATAATAAAAATGTGATCTGTTTGTAGACTTGTTTCTTCTAAATGCACATTCATTATCTCCTAGAATGTCGTCAATATAGGGAGTAAGTCTTCTTACTAATATATTTGTTAGAATTTTGTACGAAGTTGAAAGTAATGAGATGCCCCTGTAGTTGTTGCAATCAGTTTTATCTCCTTTCTTATAAATTGGTACGATAATTGATTCCTTCCATTCATCTCGAAGAGCTTCTTTTTCCCAAATCATACTAAGTAACCAGCGTATCTTGTCCTTCAATTTTTCTCCCCCTGATTTTATCAGTTCTGCTGGGATCTCATCTGAACCTGAAGCTTTATACATCTTCAATTTTTCAATCGCCATTTCAACCTCTAATGCACTTGGCTCTGCGACATGCATTTCTGCTGTCTGTAAAGTAGCCTCCTCAATGTTCTGGTCTCTATGTACATTTAATAGCTGATTATAGTAACCTTTCCATATATTTAATATACCCTGGAAGCTGCAATCATATCCCCATTTTCATTCCGAATTATGTTAGTTCTAGCCTGAAACCCTTTCTTCTCTATACTAATTCCCTGATGTAATTCTCTAATGTTCCTATTTTTTGCATTTATTTCAAGATCATTGGTCTTCTCTCTCAAATATTCTCTCTTTTTACTCTTTAGTAACTTGGTGGTTTCCCGTCTAATACTACCCATTTGCTCTAAATTTACCTAATTTGGCTCGTGTAACCATTTCATTTTTGCTAACTTTCTTTTCTTTACAATGTCGGCACATTCCTCATCAAACCATTTCTTGTTTTTCCTCTTTTTTAAACAACCAATGCTTTCTGATGCTGACAATTTAATAGTATCTCTTATAGCTTCCCATTATTCATTTATATCAGTTTTTTCTTCTTCGTTTGCCACATTGTCATCTGAAGATTCCATTTACTTCATATCTATTAGCGATCTTGATTTGGTATTCTTGCCACATTTAATCATTTTTCAAGTTTTTTAATTCAAATTTTACAGAATCATCTTTAGCGTTTGTTCCTCTCATAAGCGATAGCCGTTGTCTGATTTTCACCCTGACCAGATGATCCGATTTGCAGTCTGTCCCTCTAACTGATCTAACATCGATGATGCTACTGTGCCAGCGTTTATCCACTAATACATTATCTATCTGGTTCCGACTTCCTCAATCTGGAGACGTCCAGGTGTATTTATGAATATCCTTATGCTGAAAAGTTGTGCTCTTAACAATGAGATTCTTTGATGTGGCAAATGTGACTAATCTAACCCCGTTGTCGTCACTATCTTCATGAAGACTGAATTTGCCTATTGTTGGTTTGAATATATCTTCCCGTCCCACTTTTGCATTAGAATTTCCTAAGATAATTTTCATATGATATCGTGAAAGGCTATCATATAAGCATTCTAATTCTTCATAGAACTCATCCTTGATCTTGTCATCTTTATCTTCTGTGGGAGCATGCACATTTACAATTATAAAATCATGTTGTTTACCCTTTAGAATTATGTATGATACCCTATCACTAACAAACTTAATATCTCGGATAGCGGATAGGATCCTCCTTCTGACTCAAAAACCCATTCCAAATGCAGGTCTTTCTGCACCCCGTAGTATAATGCAAAGCTTCCTGATTCCTGACTACCTTCTCCTGGCCACCTAACTTCCTGTAAAGCGACTATATCTAAGGGCGATTTATCTAATTCTCGCGTTAATATCTCTAGTGCCCCGCTATTGTATAAAGTCCTAACATTCCATGTTCCTAGGAACATGTCCCTGTGTTTGAGCCTTTGGCATGGGTTCCCTGAAGCAGTCCTCACCCGGTGATCCGAATGGGGGACTATTTGACCTCCGGAAAATTTTACCCCAGTTGAACCCGTGTCCGCATTTCTTGATGGTTGTACTTTTACGGTGAAAGATCGTCACTCTTTCGACCAAGGTACTTTTTTCATCTGGCATATCACCTTCGACCAGTCCAGCATTGGTAACCCTATCGGCAGCAATGCTACCGTCGGCATAGTTCTCGGAATCATTTAAGCACGCAAGCCACTCCACCACGACAAGGTAAAGATACCATGGAGGGATTCTTACATCTTAATATATAAAATGTTATATTCAAAGTATTTCTTAGGGAGTCAGTCACTGCAAAATAATGCTCTGACCTATTCAGAATGTTAAAAACGAGGAGCTTGATTTTAATGTGTTAAAATGAAATTGATAAAATCAAGGTGAAAAATGACTGTGAATGGTTGTAATTCAAAATTCAGTGAAATGTGATTGGTCATTGACTCCCATTTGGGACATGAGTTAAATAGTCCCAGAAAATACTGGATGTGTCAACAAGAAGCACGGTGAAATAATACACCAGGACATAAAGGAGATGGAAAGATGTTACCAGGGAAAGTTGAATGTGCGTATGATAGCTTACTATTGGTGGATGCTGAAAAGAGATGAACCTAATTATTTCCATAGTTCATTTCAAAGCAGCATGTAAAATAAAATTGGGCTAATGACCAAATTTAAGTGATTATTAATAACAGAGGTGAAATATTAGTTAATTCTGAAGATTTTACTTATAGATTCATGGATATATAAATTGGTATTTAATGATACAACATAAAAAAGTATATTATACTACTTCTTATATTTTAAGAGATGGGTACGTGATAGAGACAAACCAAGTTCATATTCTGATTCAGCAAGGACAAACTAGGATAATGACATATTTGAATAAAAAAACCTGGACAAAAGCTAAAATTTGCATATCAGTGAAATCGTCCAACTATTTATAATACAAATAAAAGTGAG
This sequence comes from Diploptera punctata, assembly GCA_030220185.1. Classification (NCBI taxonomy): domain Eukaryota; kingdom Metazoa; phylum Arthropoda; class Insecta; order Blattodea; family Blaberidae; genus Diploptera; species Diploptera punctata. Next base: position 2,029,898 of record JASPKZ010006848.1, read on the forward strand.
TTAGTTTATGTTTCTCTCGCGCCATAGCCGAGTGGTTAAGGCAGGAAGCCTTGGTGCAGAGATACAGACTTGCACTTGTTCGAGTCTGAATGGGGGAAGAAATTTTCTCATGGAATTTCGGCCATTATGGTACCGGTGCCCACTCAGCATCGTGAGGAATTTGGGTAGCTACAGTAATTAGCAGATCTAGATTGAGAAAACTAGCTATAATGGCTGGGAGACCTGTCATGCTGAACACATGTCACCCCTACACTGGCTGAATGATCGTCTACCTCTGTGATAAACAAATGTGGATGTGAGGCCAGCTGCTGGCTGGAAGGCCAAGGGCCTTTTAGGCCTGTCACACCATGTAGTGGTAGTGGTTTATGTTTATATCAGTTCTGGAGAATTCTCTATTTTTTTATGAATAAAGTACAAGGATGTTCATTAATAGACTACTCAAGGCAAAGGCACTTCTTTTATTTAGATTAATGTCCCCTTCCCATAAGATTTGTACATACTTTCTCTGGATCCTTAGAAACTTCTCTACAATAAGAGTCTAATGATCAGAGAATAGAGATAACGGAATATATCATTTAAAATATATATTATATTGTTAACTAAATGACATACATACATTTTAGTAGAGAGAAAACAAACATCGCACCAGCTAGACCTTAAATTAAAACTTTCAGTTAAACAGCTACTAATAATGGTTGGATTTCATTCATTCTTGAAGAAAATCTTTGTCGTTCTACTACACTAGCATAAACCTAATTACATTCAAAAGATTTACAAATTCTTGTCGAAAGAGTGGTGTTATTATTTTCATTTTAAACTCCTACTCTTAATTATGGGAAACAGCTGGTTAACGAATTTGACATTAAATTTCTTAATCGATATGTCAAATTTGGTTCCAAAAAAAATGGGGATGCTAGAGCATTAAAGTGTATGAAATGTATTATGTCGCCAAATGTGTTTTAAAGCATATTAACCAATGTAACAGTTAAAATTGTAATAAGTGGAAACTTTAATTTTGAATAACTGTACTAGAATAAACTATATACAATATTGTTATTCATTCGATATAATTTCAGAGTGTATAAAATTGGTATTAAGATGCTTACTATATATTCATTACAGCCATCAAATGTTTTTCATGCTTCCTGTGAAATATTCTTTCTGCACTTAATACAATTTGAATCAATACTCAACAAGTTTTCAAAGTATTGCTGTAAGCAGAATCTGCCATAGCTTATCAGAAATGCAGTGTGGATATAGTGAAAAATAATAATGTATTAACTGCTGTTATATCATTCAGAAACTTACGATATTTCATATTAATATAGCTCACACAAGAATAATCACTTATCAAGCTACATAAAAGAATAATCTAGTATAAAAAAAAACTCTCTCAATGTTTATTCATGTGAGGCAAAAACTGATTCCTGGATAAGTTTTGCTGCCAGCTAATAAGTCTTCTAGAGCCCTTACATGCTTGGAGTTTTACCATTTAGCTTAGAGTTTAAAACATTCAATTAAAATAATTACCTCAGGTTTCAAATCCTCAAATGCAAGCAATTCACAAACTGGATATGTCTCACTTTTAAAATAAATTCTATTAATTTGATTATCTTCTATTTCCATTTTCATCTGCACGTCCTGTAACATAAAATCACACAATATCATCAAGATGTCTAATGAAGGTAGATAACTTACTTCTTTCCAAATCCAGATGGTGATAGATGACCTTATTTAATTCAGTTCAAACTCAAATGTGTTATTCATATCAAGTAAAGACTAGTTTTACAGAAGTGAATGTTAAAGTTAAAATAAGAAATTGAATTTATGGACCCCTCTAACTAGATCACCATATTTAATATCTTTCTGAGAGGTAGATCCTACATAAAGATTTAATAGGTATTATTAAATTGACTTCAATATTGTAAATAACTTAATGAAAAACAATTTGTTATATTTAGGTGTTCCCAAAATGAACGTTAACACTCAAAGAAAAATTCTTAGATTCCCATAATTCAGCAACTATGGATAAAGAACTATTTCAAGCTAAATTTGGAAGTCTGGAAGACATACAAGGCAAATACGGTGAGATACAGTCATGCCTAGAAGTTTACTCTGAGATCATCTAAGACATTATGAGGACAGAGAACAATTTATTGAGAGATTTGATATTGTTACGGACAGATTATTTAAAACAAATTTAGTGATACAGAAAGTATACATGTGAAATCAGAAAAAATCTACCCGTTCAAGTCGAACTAGCCCTACTTTAAAATTTCCAACCAACTACATAAGAAAAATTTTAGTAAGATAAACTATAGTGAAGATAATGAAAATGTAAAAGTAGTATGATTTTTGCTAAACTCACACATAAAAAAATCTTGCTTTTTTTAACTAACTTTTCTGAAATCACAGTAAAATCAACTAGACAGCTCTATAATACATTTTTATTAATAAATAAATATTTACAAGACACCATTATGAATTTAGTACTGACAAAATTCCTAATCACAGATATAGAAGTAATTATCTCCCTCTGATTACAACCAAAATTTCATAAAAATACATTCTGTATCATGGTGTATGTATACAGAGAAAATAAATTTAACAGCACCAGTTTAAGAGATGAGTATTCCAATGTAAACTGTTCACAACTTTAATCATAAAAGATTGAAACAAAGAGCATAAAAATCCTAGTTGTGCAAAAGGCATAGCTACATGATAACACAGAAGGACCAAGTTCGCAAATACAAGGTTAGACCGCACTGAAGACTACAATGGATTCCACATCTGTGTCACATCCTAAGATGAAGAAACCTTTCACACATGCATTAAGGTGCACCCCGATAACTGACAATGTGGAGAAAAGAAAACCATGTTCCATAATGAAATATGATCATAAAAGCCCCTAAGTTAATATGAGGTGTGCTTCTGCTTGTGATATTGTGATCGCACCTTAATTTATTGATAAAAGCACACAATACCCAGATATGCTGAAGATCTGTGCAGTTCCGCTGATAGCAGATGACTTCCTCTTCCAGCAAGTTGGAGACTCTCCAGTTAAACCAATGAAGTTCAAATGCAATTTTCAAGAATGTTGAACAGAAGATACTGTCCCATTGAATGGTCTCCAAGGTCACCATACTTGACCACATTAGATTCCTTTTCTTTGGGGATATGTAAAGAGCACTAAAACAGAACTCCTGTACAGAACCTGGCTGACATCGAAAGGTGATACGAGATGCCTGTGCTTCCATCACACCTGTAATCCTTAGTAAACATGGAGGAGATAGAACACCATCACATTATTCAGGTCATCAGAGGCACAAATATGGATATCTATTCAAGATCTGAGTTTCGTAACATAAAATCTAATTCCAGTTATTGTGTTACTTTAGAAGATATTAAGATTGTATTATAGTAGTGAATAAACGGACATACTCAATATATGCTGTTGTTGGACCTCAGAGATTTTAGTATTTGTTATTACAAAACCTGTGTTTCAAATTACATAATTTATATGCTAAAAAGCTGCATGCTATGGCATATAACGGGGTCATATTGTTTTTTATTGGAAGCGCCACAAAAGAATAGCATAACAAATTAGAAATGCTATCAGAGCTCTGTTGATTGTTAGGATTATGCATTTGATCACACAAATTTTATGCTGACAATCATGACACAGTTGGAAAACACTGTTCAAAGGTAACAAATATGTAACAAGACACTGGACAGACTGTTCGAACACAGATTGTAAATTATCAATAAAATGTATATTTATAGAATTGTTTTATTCAGTGTTCAAAGATTACTCAAAAACTTATAATTTGAGACTATATGAATATTAAGTAAATGAAAATCTAGATGGATATGGAATACTTTACTCCCAGACGAGCCATTCATAAGTATCGTTAAAACAGATTATAAAATACAGCTAGATATTCTTAAAAAGCACTTGATCGTAATATAAAATACAAATTAAATATTTGCATATGTACAACCTTTGAAAACAAATTGTGGCGCAATTCTTGACGGTGGGGAGTTAATGTTTTGAAGAACAATTCACAGTAGTAAATTGTTAGATGTGCTATTTTCTTTGAGATCAAATCCGGCAGCATAAGTCTTTCTTCATGCAGTGTTCATATTGTTTGCTTCAGTAGAGCAGTCGGTAAGATGCTCTCTAGCAACAACGCAGGTCCAGGTTTGATCCTGGTCAGGAATTTTTTTTTAAATAACATTGTTAATTTTCATAATGCCTATACATTATCATATACTTCAACCAAAAATCTACAACTGCAGGAAATATGATTCAGTAGTAGATGCATTTCTCAGAGGAAAACATTGTCCATCAGCTTCGCATTAACATATACTACTCTCCAAGAAAGAAGTGATAGGTATAAATTTGTGAATTTCAGAGCATAAGGAAATATAAAAACTACCTGTAAATTGAATTATTTTTATATAAGAAAAATGCAAATCTTCAAACACTTATGTCTTAGCAATCAATAAGTGGCTAAGTGCACGAAAATATCAAACTACTGATAAATTAAAAAGTTCTATTCATTTATGGCTAAAACAATTCTAGCAGATATCAAACTGCATCATTACACTGATAAACCAGCCATAGATATCTCACATCATGTTTACTTTTTCAAATGCAGTTTTTCGTGCTGATTCCAAATGTAAAAACTGTTTTGCTCTATCGGGTCAAGTTTTCAAGATATCAACAAAAACGTTATTTTTATGAAACATCTTTCGTCGGATTTTTTTTTTCGTTCTTTGTTTCTTTTAATGCAAAACCAAATTTTTCCGTTGACTGTGAGTAGTTATACTCAAAATAATAGTGTAGATATTTTTGAGATCGCAATACTGTTCTTTCAATTGTTTCTTTTTTTATTTTCAGTGTAAAACAATGACATTTATAGGTTGCATCATTTAGATTTATTTCGCTATATGTGCGGCTATCTGACAGACAAAGCCCTTCAGAAGACATTTACACCATTTCTGAGGAGAGTATATGAACTATACTTTGATTCGAAGGTAAGTTGTGGGCACCACATTTCATCTGTTTGACATGTGCATGCAACGTAGGGGTTGGATAAGGAAGGTGAAGAACAATCAAGTGGCATTCGAAGTTCCAATGATGTGGCATGTGTCAAGCAACCACACCACAGACTCTTATTTCTGTTTGAAAAATGTCACTGGATTCTCGTATAAAACTTGTGCATCTGTGAAGTATCCAGATGTTCTCTCAGTTTCTAAGCCAATTCCACATGATCCCGTCACTACACACCACCTACAGAACACAGAATCGACAAAGGAACGCGAGAATAAAGTTCTCCATCTTCTAGCAACAATTCAGACTCTGACTATCATCCTGGTAAAGATATTCATTTGAGGAATAATGATGAATTTTGCGACCTCGTACGGGACCTGGCACTAACAAAAGGCCAAGCTGAACTACTAGGTTCACATGTTAAAAAAATAATTTGATAGCACCTTGTACAAGAATTTCACAATTTTGACACAGACACAAAGAGTGTGTGCAGTTCTTTGCAATGAGTGACAATATGTGCTACAGCACGAATGTCCAAGATCTCATGTCAAGCTTCAGGGTAGAACATGGCGACTGTATATTCATTCCTCTAAGACAAGTTTGAAGGCAGTATTATTACACAATGTAAACAGATATCCATCAGTACCGGTTGGATATTCTGTCCATCTAAATGGGAAGTACTAAACCATGTCACTACTTCTCAAAAAAATGTGCTATCGCGAGTAAAATTGGAATACCTCGGGTGATTTAAAAGTTATCACTATTCTCATGGGAATTGCAGACAGGATACACCAAGTATTGCTGCTTTATCTACAAATCTGCAAGAGGAACAGCAGAGATAGGAAGCTCCACTATATAAAGAATTGACTATCAGAAATAAAATACAGCCAGGTAGTAAAAAGTCCTTCATGGGCAGTTGGTTGAGCATAAAAAAGTTACTATGCCTCCACTTCATATAAAGCTGGGACTCATGTAGAACTTCGTGAAGGCACTAGACAACAACTTCGATGCTTCTCGGTACCTGTGCAACAAGTTTCCAGATTTGAGTTATGCAAAAGTAAAAGAAGATGTGTCCACAAATAAGGAAGATCATTGCTGACAGTCACTTCGAAGACTTACTCAGCAGTACTGAAAAAGATGCATGGCTAGCATTCAAGTCAGTTGTAGCCAATTTCCTTGGATATTATAAATCTCCTGACTATGTACATGTTATGCTGCTGAATGCTTCAGTGCGACATGCCAAATGCTCAGCACAGACATAAGTCTACAGCCAAGAAATTTAAAGCAAATTAACTTTAAATTGAGGAACTATGTATTTTATATGTGTAGGTCTACTATACCTTAAACTAGATGATGCTACATAGTATAATATGTTACTTAGTACTCCATTCAGCAATATGTGCTCTACTGAAACTTTTGTTTATGAGTTGTTTGCCTCGCTACAATGTTAAACATATATAAGTGGTTAATGTCATATATCTCAAGAATGGTGGGTGATAGAGACATGCGGTTTGCATATTTTGAATCAGCATGTCTCAATTCTCTTTAAACAAGTGTTGGATACAAGATATCCGCCGAAAGTTTTTTTTGTTTGTGTGTGTTATCAACAATTGTACTATTAACAATTCTACATGTCACAAATGTGATAGAAAGAAAAAATCTTTATTTTATTTTCTCTATAAGATTGAAGTTTTTACTAACAAAATAAGTAGTTAAAAAACTGCATAAAGGTAATGAATATTTGACTATGCAAGAACTGGTAAAAGATGAAAGAAATAATTAAGTTACTTTTGTCAAGTCGCTGAAATGAATAAGTGAATGAATGGAAGGATAGATATAATAAAGGTATAACACACATTGTTCAGCAAAAGAGATTAGTGGTATAAGCAATCTTGCTTTTCTGCAAAGCTATGAGAAGCAAAATGACAAAGTCAAGAAGGAAAAATATATTATATCATAATATTAAGTTGAAGATTTATGATCATTTTAAATTGAACTTTACAATAAATATATGTGCCTACAAGTTATAGTAAACGGCTGAAGGTAATATGCGGAAAATAATTTACTATTATACAGGTGATAATCATTCAGCAATATATGGGTAATATGAATAAAAGAGACTAATTAAGTTATGTAGATAGGAAATAACACTATGAGGTTCTTTAATATTGTTTATTTTTTATTATTTCACTCACCTCATACTTAATAATTCACAGCAGACCCTGGGTTTCTTCACGTAATTTGTGACATTGTCAATGCTGCGTCACGTTCACAATTGACGTCCAACGGCCTTCTATCCTGCAGACTGACCTCCGCGCCATCTGGTGGCCGACCGAAGAATTTCCAAATCAGTCCTCTTTCTTTATAACCGGGTATTTCAAAATTCATAGTTGTATTTTCATTCTTGCATATGTAAATTTTTTCCCAAATTTTTTTCACAATTTGGGAAAAAATTTACATATGCAAGAATGAAAATACAACTATGAATTTTGAAATACCCGGTTATAAAGAAAGAGGACTGATTTGGAAATTCTTCGGTCGGCCACCAGATGGCACGGAGGTCAGTCTGCAGGATAGAAGGCCGTTGGACGTCAGTTGTGAACGTGACGCAGCATTGACAATGTCACAAATTACGTGAAGAAACCCAGGGTCTGCTATGAATTATTAAGTATGAGGTGAGTGAAATAATAAAAAATAAACAATAAAAGAGACTAAGTTTATGTTAACATCAGTAGAGAAATGTATAATTTCTAATGAATAAATTTGGAAAAGTACATGAATGTACTTTGACCAAGCCAAGGAAACTACTTTTATCTAGAGCAATATCTCCTTTCCAAAAGAGAAATGATCATACCTTAACTTAAAAATCTCTTTTAAAATCTAGTCTCTACTTAGGAGACAGAGTGGATTGGGGGAAGATACATAACATTTTATTTGATTGCTTTTAGGTACTATATATATATGGATTTATGCACTTCATATTGAAACATATAATTCTATAAAGTTTTTGAAATTGTATATTAGTATCAAATTGAAAATATTAATTTCTATGATTATGTTAAAGATTCATTATTCTTCTTGCAAATTATTCATTTTTCCCCAATTAAGTTGGGTAAGATAAATAAAATAATTATCACATATACTAATGTGTTTATTTTATTTAATCTTGGTTTTCATTATCACTAAAAATAATGCAAACTAATACTAAAGACGACTCATCTCAATTTTTTTAAAACTATTTATCCATTCAAGTATTGCACACATTTTGTACTGTGTGCAAGACTCATGAAGCCACTTCTGCACATGACACATTAAATCCAATAAAACTGAAGTCCTTCAGGCTCATATTAATTTACATTACAAACAACAAAATAATTTTTATTTCCTCTTCTTCTTTTCTTTGTTGTCCTTCTGTTTTTTTTTTCTATTGGAATTTGGCATTTTTCGAATAAGCTAATATGTCTGCAATAAAATAAGAAAATATAAATCCCATAAAAGATTGGCATCTTACCCTGAAAATATTTAGTCATCATCTTCACAGAACAAGGTCAATGCTTGTTGGCAATAGAAACTTTGGAATCTCTACTGCATCATATTCGTGAGATTTTATACAATTATAACAAATTAAAGAGGCATAGGAATTTTATAATTATCTTTACAATAATTTCAGTACTGAAAAATGAACTTCTTTCCTGTATTTTGTTCTCTAACAACAAGAATAAGCGACAAAAAGTTATCATATCCATTTTCCACAAACACTGTTGTCACAAAGCACACACAGTCAAACACATGGGATTCTCTCTTGATGGATTATATAATTACAAAGAAATAGGCATCTTCCCCCCATTGTCATCCTACCCCAATCCACTCTACTACTTCATGAAAATTCTACTGGCTGCACATTTTTAACATAATAAAACTGTAATATACAAGGAATGAACACACGTCTTATTGTTATAATAGGGAATGTGCCTAGTTGGACCGTACTTCATCTTGTGAAAATAATAGTAATCCTTACAGCCACTATCGTATTCTACTACTATCTAGCGGACTTGTATTGAAGCACTGTTAATGCTGGATTGATATATCTGTGGAGCAGTTATATTTCATATGCTGGCTATATAATTCATATGCTGGCTATATTAGGAAGTAAACAATTTCACTGAAATAATAGTGATTTTTTTCCAATCAGGTATTTATGGTTTCATTTAAAAACAAGAAGGCTACTATTGTTTACGTACTTAAGTGTTGCCAAGTTTCATAAATAATAATTTATATTGTAAAAACTTAGAGATTATTCTAATGTTAATGCATCAGGCCACAATCTAATTTCTGATTCACTGAAGGATCTTGGGCATTTTGTAATCCTCATGTTTGTTTTAGAACAATGGACTCTATGAATGGAAAAGACATTTTCTATCTCGGCAAGGTATGGAGGCATATAGTCACTTTATAATGGTAGCATTCCACTTAGCAAAGTGCTAATTCCATATGTAATTGTTCATTACACTTCAGTAATGAACTGGTATGTGTTTTGTGATTTAACTTAATGCTATAAACAAATTGAAATAAAAGATTTGACTTCAAATAAATACAAAGAAGTGCACAGATATGTTCACATGTGTATTCTTACAAAGGAAACTTAATTAATAGTGTGAAAGGAGAATTGTCTTATAAAAAAGTGTTAACTTCTATTCTCATCTTTATAAATTCAGTACTGTGATTAATATGTTTTATTTAACTTCGTTAAAGTTTACTTGCTCTAAAATAACTATGTGTGAATTGAACTAGAGGAATTGCTAAATTTAAATAATTAATCATGTCCTAAAGGATCGTATCTATGTAAAAAGATTGTTGCATCAGTACCTAAATACAGGGGTAGCACTCTATATTTTCTGGGAAAAAGACCAAAATTAGAGGAGTTCAATTGAATGATCGGAGGATGTGCTATTTCTTACAATATATAAGTGAACCAGGGAAACAAAGTGCAGTTGTGGTAGAACTTAATGAATAATCGTTTTAAGGTAATAGATATACTGACCCAAAATCTTATTTATGAAACATATTTCAACCAGACTCACTTAACAGCAGTCTGTAATGAAAGTGTGACAACAAATATATAATTTTTCTTGTGCTTTATATGTTATTGTCTATACTCGAGAATAAATTATGGAACCTTTCATTCATATATGTCACTATATCAATTGTAGTAGTAATCATGTAACATACAACGCTGAAGTTAAAGACTCACTTATTGACAAACATTAACGGCTAAATCGATATATCAGAAATTACTTTTAACATTTTAGCTAATTTAAAATATCCCAATGTTTCAAGGCACATGACAAAATTATGTAACCCCAATAATCACACTACCTGTTTCATTATGAAACAGAAATAATTTAAAGGTGATTTGGATATATGATAACTAGAGGGCGGATTTACATGCATTAAAAACCATAAATATATGCATGCAACTATGCAGCAAAAAAGTTGAAAATACACTCTTAAAATTAAAAACTATGCACATAAATGAATTGTCTTCTTATAGTAAAATATACTATTTTCTGACATAATTTTATTTACATTTTATGAAGCAAAAATTTTAATATTTTAACTTTTTCGTTCCTAATTGGAGTTAGTAACTGTATTGTATAGTGTCATTCTCATTAATCTTGTCTGTTTTATGAAATATAAGTCAATAATCATTTAACGACCACTTATCAATTTTTGTTACAATAAATAACCAAATATGTTTTCTAAATTTTCTGGTAGAAAGCCCTTCTTTCTGTCACTCAAAGTGTGTTTTTACGAAGAGAATGATCTCCACACTTCACATGAGGTCACAGGACAGTATCGCAAAGAGGCTGTCACTCACAAATTAAGAATAAGAATTATATTAATTTAATAATGTGACAAACTGATAATCCATTCATAGCAATTCTGCCCGAGGGCAGGTCTTTCACTGCAATCATAGCATTTTCATGTTATGCTTTGCAACTTTACGAGGGATTTATAGGTGTGATAGCTTCCCGTTGCTTTCCACACCGATGAAGGACGACGATGATAATGATAAGGATGATGATGATGGCCGGATGATTTTCGGGGACCGTTGGGCCTAAGCTTCCTGACATTTTTCTTACAGGTGAGAAAAACCCCAAAAAAAACACCCAGTAGCCTGTCCCGACAGGGAATCGAACCCGGGCCTGCTGCGTGAGAAGTCAGCATGCTACCTCGAGACCACAGCGGAGGACAAACTAATAATAAGTTCGATGTTTTTATTATTAATTTCATACATCTCAATGATGGATAAATCATATTTAAAGAGAAAAATTATACGCTCAGACCGGGACTTGAACCCGGGACCCTTGGTTTTCTAGTCCAAGTGCTCTACCATTTGAGCTACCTGAGCAAGTACCGATCTAAACGCAAATCTTTCTCTATATACGTTGTAATTCCCGCCCCAAATGCTTTGAAGCCTTTGCTTGAATTACAACGTATATAGAGAAAGATTTGCATTTAGATCGGTACTTGCTCAGGTAGCTCAAATGGTAGAGCACTTGGACTAGAAAACCAAGGGTCCCGGGTTCAAGTCCCGGTCTGAGCGTATAATTTTTCTCTTTAAATATAATAATAAGTTATTTAAAATACTCACATGTTTGTCGCAGACTTGGCGTAGGACAATTTTTCCATTTGTTGCTAATGTAGGATTCCCACCAATCCATTGATGAAAGATATTTTACTAGATTCTTCCTTCGGCATTGAAAATGCTCGTCTTGGTCCACTAACACTCACAAAACCGTATTTGAGAAAATAATTTTAATTTCGATTCCCGAATTGTTTTGTCACCATGGTCAATAATGTACAACAGGCTTCCTTTGTGTGAAATGAAGTATATTTTGCACACATGAAGGTATATTTCAGGAATGTTTTTTTGAGTTTCTGTAGTGTATGCCGACAGTCTCAATAAATCTGATGTTCAAAATTCAAAGAATATCGCCGATTGAAAACAAAAACAAGGAAATTACCACCAATAAACTGTGCATTATTAGCAAGCAAGTTCATCTCTTCCGAAATCTTCCTTTCAGGAAATGGTTTAGCCCAGATTGTCATATTGAACCTGTTGAGATGTAAAACTGCAGACTCCCTGCTCGACATTGTCACTGTTGTGCGAAAATGCGAAATAGGGATTCTGGCTTTCTATGAAAACAAGACTGTCCTCATTTGCAAGAACATGACAATAAAGCAGAAACTTGTCACTTTATGGGGTTACAAACTAATATGTTAACATTAAATGGAGAAAAAAGTATAATGTATGCACTCATATGCACATATTAGTGAAATATGTGCTAATCCCTTGAATATGTATTTATATGCACCTTCAAATTTTGCCAATTGATTCCAAATGACAAGAAACACATTTTCCTCTTCCATGCATATTTTTGTCTTTGAAGGAATAAAACATGCAAATATGCAGAAATCCGCCCTCTAATGATAACAAGGTTATTGATCCTGCAAAACCAAATAGGGTTGCCAACCAGAGAAAAACCCTTCAGAAACTTAGCTTATTTTGTGCTTTACAACATACCCGAATATATGGGAGATGTAGATTTCCAGCATGATAATACAAAGTGTTAAAATCATCATCATCAGTCACGAATTAGGTATTCACAGACCTGTTTAAGTGCCATCTAGCAGTCTTTGAAGAGGTCTTCCTGGTCGACGATAACCTTTGGGTTTATATTGCATCATCATTCTTGGGATCCTTGAATTATCCGTTATTTTTACAAGGTCTAGCCAGTTTAATTTATATCTGTTGAGTTTTTCGTCTACTGATTCTACTCCTAATACCTAAGGGTAGAATATAAATTGGAAAATATCTATGTTGCAATTAATATTTAATTTTAGGAAGTTATATTTTGAGGTTATTTTAATTATATTATTTTTGGTCTGGACATCTTACCTCAATATTCCCAGCTGAAGATAAAACAGAGAATTGTTTTGAAACATGTCCAAGAACAAATCAACATTAATATTGAGGTAAGATGTCCAGACCAAAAATAATATAATCTATGTTGCAATTTGACAGATTTATATATAAAAGGCTGTCACACACATGAGAAAAACTTTAATTTATTTTTTCTACTGAATTGCCTATACTACCATTTACATTGAAATATCAATCTGATCCAATGAAGATGTATACATAATATTGTTGCAAGTAGGATCTGATGTTGTTATTCAAAGAACTACAGTGCACACAATGAAATAAGTAAGTAATTCATGAACAGATATCTACTCTCACTGGAAAACAATATAAATGTTTCATTCATATATAATCTTGGAACTCTCTGTTTAAGTCTTATGATTCTAAGCAGTGGTGCCAACTTATATGGGCCCGTGGGGCCCGGGTCCACCCAATAATTTCCTGATTCAATATGTTTTATTAAATTTTTAATACCATTTTTGGGTTAAGTAAATGTCCCGCTTAAGGTAGGAAGCCTTGGCGCAGAGCTACGGGACTTGCGCTGGTTCGAGTCTCCATGGGGGAAGAAATTTTCTCATGGTATTTCGGCCAGTATGGGACCAGTGCCCACCCAGCATCGTGAGGCAATTGGGTAGCTACAATAAGTAGCGGCTCCAGGTTGAGGAACCAGCTATAACGGCTGGGGGACTCGACATGCTAACCACATGTCACCCCTACACTGGCTGTTGATCATCTACCTCTGTGATTGACACATGTGGATGTGAAGGGCCAGCAGCCGGCAGGTAAAAGGGCAACCGCTGAAAAGTGGAAAGACCCTCAATCGGATCGGGTTAAGTAAATATGAAAATAAGACAAGTGCAGTATAGTGGCAGCCTAGATTAATCTGCGGTATAGTAGCATCAACTTTTATAAGATTCATGAAGTATTCCGTTGAGGTATTATTCAAAATTAAAATATAAAATTATGGAATATTCGCCTGAAAGGTCCGTCTCCTCAACTTAATTAATTATTTAACTGTAGCGCTTTCGGGACTTGTCCCCTGCCGATGATGGGACAAGTCCCTAAAGCGCTACAGTTAAATAATTAATTAAGTTGAGGAAACGGACCTTTCAGGCGAATATTCCATAATTTTATATTTTCATTTAGTATAGTAGCAGCCTAGCAGGTAGTCTGAAGGGGTCGGGTGACAGTCTGTATAAAGTTGCGCCGCTATCCACATAACCACTGGCTTTGATTCTTTGATTCCGCGACAATGAAAATTCAGTCTATGTGCTTGTTTGTGATATAGGTCGGGACTCAGGTACCGCAAGCTGACTAAGGAATGGCTGAAAGTCTGTCTTCCGTTTGATTTTAGATGTTAATGTGAAATATGAACAAACTTACTATTGTATGTCTGACTTAACTTGGAGATATAAGGGTAGATCCTTGACCGCTTACAAAAGAAAGAACCCACCTTCTTGTCAGTTTTCGTCTTCTCCCTTACCCCTATTAATATCTGATGAAAAACACTGACAACACTCGTGCGCACATCTGTCTCTTTCTACAAATTCCTTGCAAAGTTAAGCCAGACGAACTATACTTAACGGCACTTTCAACAATACTGAGAACACTTTAGTTGCTTTTTCACTTGAATGAATGACATGCAGTGCAGCCAATAAGCATATTTCAAACGCGTGTAAAAGTTCATGTGTGTGAATTATAAAGTGAAATCTTAGTGTCGTCATGGATAAATTTATAATCAACCGACCACGACGTAATAACTCCGACCAGTGCGCGGAAACTTCTAATGTCCCTTAATTCAAGAACAAACGAATATTTGAAAATTATCTGTTTCTGACCGCGAATCTGATTTAAAATCCAGTGGAACTGAAAGTGCTAAAGGGGGGAGGAAAAGCAAAAGAACTATTGAGAGTGCGTGGCTGGTTACATATCCTTGGATATTTTATGACAACAATAAGGACGTGGTGTTGTGCAAAACATGCAAGGAAGCCGAGGAAAATAAATCACTATAGTTTTTCACCAAAGTAGATTCTTGTTTAATTTCTTCTGGTTTTCCACTGGAAACACGCATTCAGAAAATCCAGTGCTCATGAAACATCTCACTGCCATAAAGAATCGTGTAGTAAAACTGCGGCTTTGCAAAGTGGAGTGAATGTCGCATCAAGTTTGAACGTTTCCAAATTGCAGGATCAACAACATTCTCGTGTCGCGTTATATAAAATTTTCTCATCTTTGTTATATTTATCAAAACAGTGCATGGCAATCAGGGGACACACAGATCCAATTAGTAATTTTCACCAGCTTCTTAAACTCCGCTGTGAAGATTCGCCGGGGCTTAAGCATTATTTTGAAAGAGAATCATATAAGTGGGTGTCGCACGATGCGGAAAATGAAATACTTGAAATTATGGCACAAAAAGTGCTTCGTTCGCTAGCTAGTGAAATTCAGAGTGCAGTTTATTTTGGCCTGCTTTTGGACGAAACAACTGACATAGCAGTGAAAAAACAAGCTTCGATATATTTCCGTACTGTTTCTCAAAAACTTGAAATTCGCAAGTATTTCGTAGGGTTTTATGAAACTTCAGCAACAGATGCGGCAACTCTATTCAACATTGTATGTGATGTTTTGTTAAGGTTGAAACCCGATATAAAATATTGCCGGGGGCAATGTTATGATGGAACTGCAAACTTAACCGGGAAACATGCAGGGTTGCAGCTAGAATTTTAGAGGTCAGTGTAAAGGCGAGGCATCTGCATTGTTTCATGCACTCTTTAAATTTAGCGGCGCAAGATAACATAAGACACATTGCAACATGTAAAAATGTGTTGAATATAGTGAAAGACTTAATCAATATGATCAGGGAGTCTCCAAAGAGATTGAATTGGTTTAATGCCATCAAGAAAACGGAAGAACATAAACCATAGCAAAACCTGAGACCCTTATGCCAAACTCGATTCACTGTCAGAGCACTTAGTTTGAGATCCGTAATACATAACTACCAGGATGTACTTTCCTTCCTTTCAGAATTTTTTGAGAACGATAAAGGTGATGCTGATACCAAAGCCTGCGGATATTTATCATTGATGGAATCGTTTGAACACTTCGCATACCTAAACATGTTGGAAGGATTTTTACCCCCCCCCCCTGGACGCGACAAGTACACGACTTAAAAGTGTGAACCTTCACTTTCATGAAGCAACATGTCACATACAGACACTACATGCAATTCGAAATTACTTTGAAACGTTCTGGGAGCAAACGACAAAGAGAGCATCCGAACTGAACTTAGCAGAGCCACAGATTCCCAGGCAAAGGAAGGTACCTCGACGCCTGGATGACAGACAACACACACAGCATGCATTTACCAATGCGAAAACATTTTTTGAGAGTAAATTTTACGAAGTTGTAGATTCTGCCATTGTATCCGTTAAGAGGCGCTTCCAAGAAAACGAAGTATTAACCAGAATAGAAGACTTTGTTATCAGTAAAACAGACGATGTTACGTGTGTTTTCGAGAATGACATTTAAGTTATGAATTTTTGCGAGCGCAGAGATATATGGTATTTGAACGTGAGTTTTAAAAGTTTCGGAGATGTAGTAGAATGTTTGAAAACTAATGTTATTTCTTGTATTGTTCCTGAATTTATTAAATTCATACGTCTCACTCTGACAATGCCCGTTTCCACGGCCACTGGCGAAAGATCCTTTTCTGCTTTGAAAAGACTAACAACATTTTTGCGGTCAACAATGTCACAAAAGACTTAATCACATGGCCATATTACATGTGCACAAGGACCGCGCTGAAAGTTTGGATTTACAAGAAGTCTGTAACGAGTTAATAGGAAGAAGCTCAGCTAGACGTCGCGCTGTTTAATGGTGAGTAATAACTACACTGTAGTAGTGGTTATATTAGTTCTGTAGGTCCTACTCAATAGACATTTAACAAAATTAATTCACAGTTATTAAAATTGAAGCAGCATTTTTCATAGAGATTAAAAGTGACCACTGAATTACCTAAATTTTCTAGTGTCAATTTATTACGTCCTTCATACTTCGTTTAAACATTTTTATAAGTGAATAGGTATATAGAGTATTAACTAAGATGATTGATTTGTATATTTTATATTCTGAATTCAATTTTACATTCATTTCACTTTGAGTCCACCCATTATTTTTAAAAAGTTGGCGCCACTGATTCTAAAATGGATTTCTCCAAAAGGTTTGCCAACAGATAATGAACCTACTAGAGCTATTGTGTACTTGCAGTTTGCCAACGAATTTGTAAATCAGAACATAACAACAACACCATTATATGTGTGGATTCCAACATAAACTTTCTAACAACTGATAAATTTGTATCTGAATGCAGGTCATTAATTCACTCCCATAATCTAATTGAGACTATAGATACTCCTACTCGTATAACTTCCACCTCACAAACATGTATTGATCAAATAATCATTGATCACAGATATTTACCACATACAGTAGAAAATACAAACTTTGGTATCTCAGATCACAATGCAACATTTATCCATATTCCATTAGAGACAATCATAGCCATGAACTCTAAACTTAACAAAACCGTAAGTTATAAAAGAAACTTTAACAATGAAAATATTGAATACTTTAAATCTTTACTACAAATTGAAAGCTGGAATGATATAATCAATAAAGTTGACATAGACGAAAAATCAGTGGAATTCATAGACACCATAAAATATTACTTAGATATTGCCTTCCCAATTAAGAAATTTGTAACTTCACAAAACATGAGCAAAAAATCAAACTGGATAACAAAAGGAATAATAGTATCATGCAAAACAAAACAAGAGCTGTATAAACTGTATAAAAATACTAGTAATCCTTATATTAAATTATACTTTGAACTGTATAGCAAAATATTAAGGAAAGTAATTCATAAGGCTAAACAAAGGTCCAACAGGGATTTTATTATAAAGGCAGAAAACAAAGAAAAAGCTATATGGGATATTGTAAAAAAATAATCTGGAAAAAGTAATGAAATACCTTAAAGTTAGAATGCAAATATCTGTCAATGGCAAAGTAATTAAAAATTTGTATCAAATAGCTGAGATATTTAAAGAATACTTTGCAAATGTTACACTGAATCAAGTATATTAAGTCATAATCCACAACCAATTTTAAACCACACGAATATCAAAAATACTATATTCTTAACACGTGTAACACCAGAAGAATTATTTTAAATAATTAACAAACTGAAAAATAGTTTATCTTGTGGAATTGATGAAATACCAGACCTTATTGTTAAAAGATGCTCCAGTTTACTAATAACACCACTTCTAGACATCTCAATTTCATCACTGATCACAGGGAAATTTCCTAAAATTTTTAAACAGCAAAAGTTCGTCCAATATTCAAGAAGGGTAATAAATTAAATATTGAAAATTATAGACCTATATCACTACTATCAGTTTTCTCTAAAATTCTTGAAATAGTTATGTATAATAGACTGGTTCCCTTCCTGGAAGCTAATCATGAGCTTTCTGGTTCTTAATATGGATTTCGTAAAGGTACAGGAATCATCAATGCTATACAATCATTTACAGAATCAATATTCAAAGCTAAAGATATCAGAGAACAAACAATAGGGCTTTTTCTAGATCTTAGTAATGCATTTGACATGGTTAATCATGAAATTTTAATCAGAAAACTAAATAAATTTCGTATTAGGGGACTGACAGAAAATAGGTTTATTTCATACTTCAGTAACAGAACACAAATAGTTGAAATTGGCAATATCCGATCAAATTCAACATCTATGGAGCATGGGGTACCCCAAGGATCAATTCTGGGTCCAATTCTTTTTCTTATATATATTAATGACCTTCCTATTATTATGCCCGAAGCCAAAACTATATTATTTGCAGATGACACTAATATCATTCTCAGTGGCGTTGATAATAATGATCTACAACTGAAGATAGATAAAACATAAAAATCTAGAACAATGGCAAATAAACAATAAACTCAAACTAAACGTAAACAAAACAGTGTACATGTATTTCAATCAAAATCTCATCAACATTATGCTTAATGACGCCTTAATAAAAGAAGCAAATTTTGCCACATTTTTAGATGTATGGATTGATTCCAATTTGTCATGGGAATGCCATATACAATACTTATCTGAAAAACTTAACTGATTATGCTATGCGATTCGTGTCCTCACTAGAATATTACCAGAAGAAGTATTAAAAACTGTATATTTTGGATAGATACATGCACAGTTAACATATGGTATAATACTATGGGGATCATCATCAAAATCTGCTCAAATACTCAAATTACAAAAAATAATTATTAAAATCATTATGAAGGCACCAATCCAAACAGAAAGTAAGAAACTCTTCAAAGAACTCAACATATTACCTGCTCCTTGTATTTACATTTTAGAATCAGTTTGCTTTATTCATAAAAATTTAAAACTCTTCAAAATAAATTCAGATTTACATGAACATAGCAATAGAAGATCTAATAATATACACCTAAATTGTCACAGGCTTACCAGAAGTATTAACAGCCTATCACATAGAGCAGGGCCAACCAAACTATGGCCTGCGGGCCACATCCGGCCTGCCATGGCTTTTCGTATGGCCCACGTAAGCACTGAAATGAACAAATTAATTTTATATTTTAAATTTAGATTTTAAAATGTAATATCTAGTTTGGACATCCCTGTGTGAAATTCACTTATCTGGAATGTGGAGTTGAGGTGTCACTGCTTCTCTTAACAAAGTAGTAGAGATGATTCATCCCTTATTTACCGTTTTCTCCCCCACTCCAAACTTGAACATTAATGGTTTCGGTTGTTGTATTATCAATCAAACTCAAACAGTAGTCTGAGCACGGAATAGTTGTAAAAATAGTGTTAAAGTGAGAAAATGCTTTCAAAAAAACGCAAAGTTCATTCCGAGTGTAGGACGTTTAACGAATCCTGGACCAGCAAGTACTTTGTGAAGGAGCATGGAAACAAAGTGTATAACTTTAAAAGACATTACCAAACAAAGCATAGCTATTTTGATAAATTTAATGGAGATGAGCGTACTGAGAAAGCGAACGAGCTCCTTTCTAAAGATACGGCACAACAGCAGTTATTAATTCAGGGTGGTGGTGTTACCCAAGCGAGTTATGAAGTTTCGAAACTAATTGCTGAGAACGGAAAACCGTTTTCTGATGGCGAATTTGTGAAAAAGTGTCTGATTGCTGTTGCCAAAAAGTTGTGTCCCGATAAAATTGATTTATTCAATTCAGTGTCCCTATCAAGAAAAACTGTAAGTAGGCATGTAGAAGAAGTAGCATCCAGTGTTCTTCATCAACTTGTAGAAAAAGGAAAAGAATTTGAACATTTGTCCATTGCATGAGACGAAAGCATGGACATAGCTGATACTGTTCAGTTGTTGGTATTTGATAGATACATAGATACCGATTTCAAAATAACGGAAGAACTTATAGGGGTAAGAAGTATACATGGTTCGACGAAAGGTACTGTAGCAAGATTTTATACTCTGAAAAATGAAATCCGCCAATTTCTTAAGGAAAAAAGTATGAATGTGATATGTTAAGTGATCACGATTGGCTGTCCAGACTAGCATTACTTGTCGACATGACAAAACATTTGAATGGCCTCAACATAATTTTACAAGGTAAAGACACATTAATCAACCACGTTCACAGTGCAACAACTTCCAAATTTAAACTGAAGCTATCGAAAGGCACATGTCTGTGAAAAACTGGGTACATTTTCCAAGTGTAAATGCTCTGCAAAATGAATATCCTGAATTGTGTTTCAGAAGTGATTCTTTTGTGGAAGTTATTGAAAGAATTGGAGAAGAGTTTTCCAATAGATTTGTTGATTTGAATAAAATGGAACCAGACATTTCTTTGTTTTCGTCTCCATTCCCCTTCGATGTTAACAAAGCACCAGCAATTTTGCAATTTGCACTAATAGATTTGCAGTGTAACGACACAATGAAAGGAGTTTTTGATCCTACAGATCTCATTAAGTTCTACAAGTTACTACCGGAAAAATATTTAGGGTTGAAGGAACACGCCCGATGTTTAATCTGCATGTTTTCCTCGATATACTTGTGTGAATAAACATTTTCTAAAATGAAAATTCAAAAATCACAATTGAGGTCAAGCTTGAGTGACGAACATCTCCAAGACGCCTTATTTATCAGTACTACTCAGCAGACACCCGATATCGATTGTTTGTTATCTTTAGGAAGCCAGCTTCACTCTTCTCATTAGGTAAATATATTCACTTTTGTAACATTTTTTTTAATTTAATTGCAGCATGGTGTTAGATTCTTCTGTATGATAATGTAATTTTATTTAGTAATAATAATAATAATAATAATAATAATAATAATACAAGCAGCAGTAGCAACAATAATAGTAACAATATTTATGTTCCGGCCCGCGTTCAATTGCACAAACAGTTATTGGCCCAGCCCATTAAAAAGTTTGGGCGGCCCTGACATAGAGGTATCAATCTATATAATCATCTCCCTTCCAATATTAAACTTTTTTACGGGCAGACAATTTAAACTTGCTGTACATACCATTAAGTGTGGGTGAATACCTCAATTTAAAATTGTAAGTAATATTTGATTGAAATTGTATTGCTATCCTTTCTCGTGAAAGTGCTGCCCTTGATATTATGGTGTATTTTAGTTGCAATGTAAATTGGTTTTATTATATATTTATGTATTATGTGTTATATTTTATATTACTGTTCATGATCTGGACATGTCCTAAAGCATCTACGATGCTCTAATGGATGTTATATAAATAAATAAATTACCTCAAGTTCTGGATACTCAGTTGGAAGTGGATCAACAATCTCACATTTAATATCAATACTGCTAATTTGTTCATCTTCATTTTTTCTTTCCATCTGCATGTCCTGTAAATTAAAAATTCATACAATATCATCAAAATGTCAACCTATGCTTCTAATGACAACAGATAGCAAAATAAATGTGTGAATTGTAACTTACTTCTGGTCAAATTATAGACTGTAATACATGACTTTCTTTTTCAATATCAAACTGGCAATCCATTTATAATCAGAGATCTGCAAATGTTAATTGCAACATTAAAAAGAGTAAACTCATTCATGTTTCAGTGCATAACATTTCTCAGTAACAGAATAACAAAATAATTTATAGAAAAGACTGAGGAGTTAAATGTTATACCTATTAACACTACATTACATTCCAAAATTTCAGTAATTATACGAGGGTGATCATTTAATTATATACCTATAGGTATAATTTTATAAATGAAGAATTGATTTTCTACAAGTGATATACTGATTTTCACACATAATTAATAATTCAACAAAGAAATTTTTTAACATGAATCTACTGGTATCTGATTAAATTATATTATAAAAAGATACTACTTTGGTGGGCAAAATAAGAATAAATGTATTGTGATCATTATATGAAAAAGAAAATTAATTCTTGGAGTGTTAAGAATATTTTTGAAACATTGAAAACTATAAAAGAAATACAATAGGCGAAGTTTCTGTGGCCAGTGAACGAAGTTCGACAATAGTTAAGAGCCAGTAAAAGTTTAAAGTTAATAAGATGACCCAACAAAATTGTATTTGAATTATTGGAATGGATACCTTAAGGAAGGGTATAAACAAGAATGATCAGGGTGAATTAATGAAATGGATTAGAGTGAAAAAATGGTTCCCCAACCATGTATTATAAGTCCAACACTGATGAAGACATTGGTACTTATTTAATTTCTCTTTTGAAAACTTGACCACTGGATAATATCACGTTGTAACTATTGAATTCCATGGTAACTGATGTAACAATTGCAACAAAATAAAATAATACTTGTATGGATTGAGTTTTAGGTGTATGGATTGTTTCCAATTTATCATGGGAATGACATACAACACTTATCTGAATATCTTAGCCAACTCTACTACTCAAGTTGGATCCTCACTAGAATATTGCCAGAGGAAATTTTAAAACCTATATATTTTGGATAAGAACATTCACTGTTAAAATATGATATAATACTCTGGGGCACATCACGAAAATCTACTCAAACGCTCAAATTACAAAAAAGAATTATTAAAATCATGAAGCAAGCACCAAACCGAACAGAGAGTAAGAAACTCTTCAAAGAACTAAAAATATTGCCTGTTCCTTGTAATTACATTCTAGAATCAGTCTGCTTTATTCATCAAAATTTAAAACTCTTCAAAATGAATTAAAATATACATGAACATAGCTATAGAATCTCTAACAATATACACCTAAATAGTCACAGGCTTACCAGAAGTCTTAACAGCATATCACATAGAAGTAGTCAATCATATCTCTTCCAATATTAAACTTTTTAAAAATAAACAATTTAAGATTGCTGTAAAGAACATCTTATTATCTCACATACCATTTAAAGTGAATATCTAAATTTAAACATATAACTGGAGCTGAACAACGTGTAAGCAGGAACGAGACTTGTATAATTCTACTTGTGATTTGGAGGAGGCTGAGTAGAGACAACTAAGCATCTACCAGCAATTCCACAAGTGGATAACCATCTCAGGATGACTATTTAAAGATTGTTATAAAATGACTTTTTAATTATGTGTTTTAGTTGCATTTTATTTTAATAGTTATAATGTCATTATATTCCAGTTAATATTTGTATCTATTAAGATCAAATTACAATGTATATTAATTTCACTATGTGTGTGTGTGTGTTGTTATATTATTGTCTTTGTATAAATTGTAATTTAAACAATTGCAAAAGCATCTATGATGCTCTGATGGATAATAAATTAAATAAATAAACATTTAATTTTTTTGCAATCTCATACTTTTTGGGATAGAGTTTATAATAATAGGAGTATATGCCATAAATGAGGATGCAACAACCATAGAGAAAAATGAATTTTTTGACAAACTGTCACACATTTTGGACAAAATAAAAAATATCAAGAAGTAATTATAACAGGAGACTTTAAAAGTCGAGTAGGAAGTAGAATGAAAGTGAAGTGATTGGACCATTTGGGGAAAAGGTGGAAAATGACAATGGAGATAGATTGATAAGTTTATGTAAACAACATGGCTATATGATAATGAATAGTTTCTTCCAACATCGGGAAATACATAAATACACATGGGAGCAGCCAACAAAAAGTCTCAAATCAATAATTGATTATATAATTGTGAAACAAAAACGTGATATGATAGTGAAAGATGTTACACTGTATAGAAAACCAGATTGCGGAAGTGATCATTATATGCTTTTGGGAAAATTCATATTAACAAATAGGAAAAAACAAAATATTGAAGTAAAGGAAGACAGAATAAATAAAACCCCTTTGAATAAACAAAGATATAAAGTAAGTTTACTCTATGATGAGAGTATAAAATATCTTTTTCAATCAAGATTAAAGCAAATACTTAATTTAAATGTAAATAACTCTGCAGTGGAAATGTATGATCAACTAAAGGAAAGTATACATTCAGCAGCTTTAGAAGCACTTGGGACAGAAAATCGAGAACTAAAAAGAAATAATGAATGGTTTAATCATGATATTAAAAAAATAGTAGAAGAAAAAAAGAAAGCACGGATGAAATGGTTATCAGATCACTCAACAACATCTCGAAATTAATATATCACTTTAAAACATAAAACAAAGGTGGAAGTGAGAAGAACAAAAAATGAGTACCGGGATAATATATGCTCGAATACAGATCATTCGATTGGATATGCTAGATCCAAAGAAGCTTGGAAAACATTACAAAATATCAGGAAATCAGAAATAAAGAAGATAAATATTCAGTTGATAAGACCATCAGAATGGATGCAACATTATAAAGGTTTACTTCAAGAAAATAGAAATGAGTTTCAACTTCAAGATACGGATGTAAAATATAAATTTGACATTCCAGAGATAACAGAAGATGAAGTAAAAAGAGTTTTGAAAGAGGCAAAAAATGGGAGAGCACCAGGACCAGGAAATATTCAGACGGAACTCCTAAAACATTGAGGAGATATTTTAGTAATATTTTTAACAAAACTTTTTAATAAAATTGAAATTGGAGACGATATCCCAGAAGACTGGAATTTATCGTACATTACTCCTATTTTTAAAAAAGGTGATAAAAAACTGTGTTCCAATTATAGAGGTATAAGCGTTATACCTTCAACAGCTAGGATTTTTAGTAAAATTATAAATTTTAAACTTAAGGAGATAAAAGATACTTAAGGGAAGAACAATGTGGATTTCGGAGTGGAAGATCATGTATTGATAATATTTTCTGTATTAGACAATTACAAGAGAAAATCCTAGCAAAAAATAAAGAACTACATATGACCTTTATTGATTTAGAGATGGCATATGATAGTGTTCCTCGGCAATGAGAAATCTGAACATCTGTGATAAATGGATTAATATTGTTAGGAGGATCTATAGTAATACAAAAGCTAAAGTAAAAATACAGAATACTTTAACAGAGGAATTCACAGTGAATAAAGGCCTTAAGCAGGGATGCAGTTTATCACCAATTTTTTTTTAACATTTATTTAGACCAGGCTCTTAACTTGTGGTATAAAAAAAATTCTGAAATGGGTATTCCTATAGGAGGAAAAGTACTGCATTCATTGTTGTTTGCAGATGATCAAATCATTTTTGCAGAGGATGAAGATGATATGAAATATACGATAAATAAACTAATGGAAGAATATAAAAAATGGGGACTAAATATAAATTTACAGAAAACAGAATATATGTGACTGGACTTTATCGTACATTACTCCTATTTTTAAAAAAGGTGATAAAAAACCGTGTTCCAATTATAGAGGTATAAGCGTTATACCTTCAACAGCTAGGATTTTTAGTAAAATTATAAATTTTAAACTTAAGGAGATAAAAGATACTTAAGGGAAGAACAATGTGGATTTCGGAGTGGAAGATCATGTATTGATAATATTTTCTGTATTAGACAATTACAAGAGAAAATCCTAGCAAAAAATAAAGAACTACATATGACCTTTATTGATTTAAAGATGGCATATGATAGTGTACCTCGGCAATGAGAAATCTGAACATCTGTGATAAATGGATTAATATTGTTAGGAGGATCTATAGTAATACAAAAGCTAAAGTAAAAATACAGAATACTTTAACAGAGGAATTCACAGTGAATAAAGGCCTTAAGCAGGGATGCAGTTTATCACCAATTCTTTTTTTTAACATTTATTTAGACCAGGCTCTTAACTTGTGGTATAAAAAAATTCTGAAATGGGTATTCCTATAGGAGGAAAAGTACTGCATTCATTGTTGTTTGCAGATGATCAAATCATTTTTGCAGAGGATGAAGATGATATGAAATATACGATAAATAAACTAATGGAAGAATATAAAAAATGGGGACTAAATATAAATTTACAGAAAACAGAATATATGTGTTTGGGAAAGGATGTGGATGACCGCATACTTGGAACAGGGAAAATAAAAAAGTGTGCATTTTTTTAAATATCTTGGGTCAATAATTACAAGTTTAGGTACCTGTGAGAGAGATGTACAGACTAAAATGCAATGGCAAGGGTTGTAACGGATAGTGACGTGTGTATAACCTCTCCTACCCAATACTCATCCTCACCTTCTCGTGGTACAACCCGTTTTCACAAACGAGGCTCTGAGGACCGAGTCCGGTGGTATAAACGTTCCATCGGGTACTGAGTAAATGCAGTATCCTAATGTCTGTCCAGAGACTAAAAGGTAGCAGCCCTACCACTGGACTACTTAGCGTCGAGCCAGTCCTAAGGAAATTCAAAACTACTTTCAAGTCTCAACACGAAAAAATCCGGAAGGATTGCTGCCACCTATCCCCAACACTCTTTTCAATTTATATCAATGAAGTAACATGTTGCTGGAACAAAAAATATAAATTTGGAATAAGAATATCAGAAAATAGAAAATTAAACACCATATTGCTTGCAGATGACCAAATAATAATAGCAAATTCCGAAGATAATCTACATAAAGGTCTGTATGAACTTAACAAAATTACAGAAGGATATGGATTAAAGATATCTACAGAAAAAAACAAAAATTATGGCATTTCAAGGTGTGGATCCTGTCAGAAGTAAAATTGTACTGGACAATAAAATTTTGGAGCAGGTGAATAATTTTACATATCTAGGATGCAATATCTCATATGAAGAAGAAAAGGATGTACTCGTACATGCAAAAATATCTAAATTTTTAAGAATTTTAGGGTTAATAAATTCTATCTTCAAGCCACAGTTAGTCCAAAAGCATTCAAGACTGAAAGTGTATAAAACACTGGCTCTTCCAATTCTTTTGTATGGTAGCGAAGTATGGACGTTGAAACAGAAGGATATACAGAGACTTAGATCTGCTGAAATGAGATATCTTCGGAGGACTGCAGGATACACACTACTAGATCACAAAAAAAATGAAGACATCTTAGAAGAATTACACATGGAATCTTTAGAAAACAAAATTTCTGATTATAAGTCAAGATGGATGCAACATTTTCATCGAATGGAAGATCACAGAATAGCCAAATAAATGTTAAGATATCAACCTGCAGGAAGAAGAAGATCAGGACATCCACTCAAAAGACTTTTGGATGGTGTTTCTCTTGAGGCCGAAACAGGCCAACAAATGGCCTAAATTCGTGAATGTACTACGATGATGATGAAAATGCAACTAAGACATTACATGGAATAATTTGGAATAAAAATATCAGAAAGGAAACTAAAATGAAAATTTATAAGAGCATAATACAGAATATTTTGTCATATGGAAGTGAAACTTGATCTTTGACGGAATTACAAAAGAATAAAACTAGAACAGTTGAATTTGATTATTTTAGAAGAAGCCTCCAAAAAACAAGACAAGATAAGATAAGAAATTAATTCCTTTGGAGAGAAATGAATGTCACCACATCTGTTGTTAAGAGGATTGAAAATCAAACGCTTAAATGGTATGGCCATGTACAAAGAATGGAAAATGAAAGATGGCCAAAAAATATATACCATTGGTCAACCCCTGGAAGAAATAAACGTGGCAGACCAAGATGGAAATGGAAAACCTACGTCAGAACCATAATGGATGATAGGAATTTGGAAGAGGGAGATTGGAATGATAGAGATAAATGGAAACTGAAGACGGGAAACCGATAAGTGGGGGAAAGCCGAAGAAGAAGAAGAAGAAAAAGAAGAGCATTCAGATAGTAGGACACTACATTTTTCTATTAAACATTCATATATAGGATTCAATGTCTTTAACAGAAAATATGGAGTTTGTATCTATAATAATTGTACTTAAAATATATGGCTTTATGTCAGTAAGTGATGTAGATGTAGAATGATTTCAAAGGTTTACAAAGTCACAGTAAAATAATAATGTCTGTGAAGTTTTCAATTTTACTTCAACAAGTAACTATAAATGTATATATTCATAAAGGAGCAGTTACCAGATAGATGTTATATGTTCTAATAAGCTTTTAATCACTAACTAGGCTATACAAAATAGAGTAATTGAAGTAACGACTAATGCTTCTGCATTGTGAAAAAAATTTCATTAAAATAAATAACAATATTATGTTACAAATGAGTATGCTTATATTCTACAAACATTTTGAAATATATGCACTTGGAAATCCATTCAATAGTTCATATACCACTTTGGGAAGAAAGAAAGACTTTTAATTTGCATGTATTGTCAAATTTTACATGTAATTTGCCAATTTCTTTATATTAAAACTAATTAACATATACATTATGGAACAATTCACAGGATAGTCCTATGTTTTCATCACACTACAACAATTTATAAAGCTTCATAAAGCTCACTGGTCCAGAATTAAGGGGAGGAAACCCTAAAAGAAGGAATGTGCAGTTGTAACTGATCATGCAGAATGTTATATGAAAGTTTTATTATTGTTGCAGTTCTGACAGAAGACACAATTTCACAAGACCATCCAACAAAATGTAGAATATCTATGCTTATAGGTTAGAATTGTGATGATTAATATGAAATTGACCTTAACTTTGATGATAAAGGATATTTAATGTAAAAGTACAGATATATTATTATAATGTATTAGCAGGGTGAAGAGTGCATCCTGAAAATCTGTCTTTTAAGTCCCCTGAGTAGCTCTGTCCCGTTTTCCTACTTCCTTGGTATTACTTCATTCCTTAAGTCATTCCCATGTGTCCGCTTGCGTCACTGGACAAGCTTGTGCTTCATATATACGCCAGCCATGTTTGCATGGATTCAGAACGACAACGCTACAAGAACAGTCCGTTTCATTATTTTGTTTGTTCATATCAGGGAGCCATTTGAGCTCTCTGTACCTTTTTCTTTATAGCAGTCGCGGATTGATGTTATGTTAGTATGGGTATCTTATAAGAGTGAGTGTGTATTTTATATTTTCTTCTGTAAAGCTTTGGATTGTTCTATATGTTGTTATTTTGTTAAAAAAACTAACGATTGCATTTAATATTATATGGTTTATATCATCATGTTTAATCAATTACAATTATTTTATTTAAAACTTATTAATATTGTTTGTATTGAGTTACGTAGGAATCCTGTCAGGCATTAGCTTTGTTTGCAATCTCATTCCCTTCGTAACTTACTGGTGTATACTTAATGTTTATACAAATACTATTCATCCACCTTGCTCCGTTGCCATTTAAGTTGAACATTAGCCTTACCATTATTGTAACCAAGGTAATATTACTTGCCTACGTGAGGTTGCTTATTTTTCTGGTCCATAGTTATATCTTTAAACATTAGCATATTATAGCCAACAAAACACCCGCCGAATGTAACTCATTGCTGACATGCCTTTTGGCGAGCACATAACTGTTTCTCTGGCATTCCGACAATTTCATACAGTCAATGTTGTTTTACATACTGATGTTAAAAGCAACTATGATCATTTTAAAAAAGATATACAATGACTGATGAAAAATATTTGTTGAATAAGTCTTCAATTATGACAAGAGTATTGTAAACTCAGGACAAGTAAGAAGAGGTCCTACACTAGCTTTCCTAATGTAATTATTTTTGCAAATTAATTTAAGTAAATTGGGAATGCTAGTGTATTCTAAACAAAAGTATAGAAATAACTCATCTAATGTATATTTACAAAAATTGTATGAAATTATTAATATGGTTGGTTGGTATCTAATGTCGAGCACTTGATAATGAAATCATTCGCTCTCTTGCACTCCAATATTTAGCAGAAAGGCTGGTCTCTTCTACAAAAGCTGGACAACGGAGGAGATGGTTTCTTTCCATATCTTCATTTAAATTGCAAAAAGGGCATTTAGGTGAATCTGTTATGCCAATTCTGTGTAGGTGTTTATTCAAGGTGTTTATTAATATAGGATTCTACTTTAATTTTGAATTTTTACGAAGCTTCCAAAATTGTTAATTAAAACAGTGTATAACTGAGCCCACAATAGTATAAGAATGGGTTGCAAAGGATAGTGAAGTGCATTCCATAACCTCTCCTATCCAAATCTCAACCTCAACCTGCTCGTGGTGCAACCTGCTTTTACAAATGAGGCTATGAGGACCGAGTAATGGCGGTATAACCACATCATCAGAAATAGAGGAAATGCTATTTCAACACTTACGCTGGCATGCCACGGCGTAGAAATGGTCCACAAATGGTGCTTGTGAGAATGGTCGGTGGATTCAAATATATAGATCCTCCCGGCAAGGTCCGATGGACCCATTAACCAACGGCATGTGTGGCCCTCCAGTCATACTGGGGGTTTATGTGAGTGGGTGATGTAACCACCATTACAAATAAAAAATTGGTGCCCTCTTAAAAAACGGTTACATTTATGCTGAACAATGGCAAATCCTTCAGACAAATTTTCCGGAGGTAAAACAGTCCCCTTTACGGATCTCCGGATGGGGACATCTGCAGGACGTCATATACAGAACATCTTTAAAATTCTCCAATGGAACGCAGGAGGACTTACACAGAGTAAAAAAACCGAATTACAAACAATCATAGAGGAAAATGGGATAGATGTATTTATCATACAAGAAGCTAATGTATCAAGAGACCAACTAAAATATTTTCAATTTCCTGGATTCAACATACATATCCTCCCCAAAGCACGGCAAGTAGCTAGTGGAATTCTTGCAGGCGTCAGAACAAATATTTTATCAAAATCTAAAGTTATAAAGGAAATGCAACAAGAAGACAAAGTAGAAATCATCCAAATTGAAATCTGGAAAGGAAGTTCACATTACAAACATATATGGAATATACAATCCACCTAATAACAACCCCTGTCTAGATATAATTAATATTTATCCAAAAACAATTCTGATTGGTGATTTTAATGGTCATTCACCTAAATGGGGATACAAAGACTACAATCCTAGTGGCAAAACTATTGAAGATTTATTAAATTCAAACACTTTAGAACTTATCTATAAGAATGATGACTGTCCTACATACATACATTATAATGGCCAGTGTACAAATCCAGATCTCCTGTTAGTTTCATCTGACCTGAAAGATAAGACTACACGTGAAATCATTGAAGATCTAGGATCGGAACATAGAGCAGTTGTTGCATCTATAATACATCAGGACAAACAAAATAACAGTAAAAAAAAAAACAAAATACTCTTGGAATTTTAGAAAAGCTAATTGGGAAAAATTTACAGAAGAAACTGAACATAAAATTAAACCTAATTCAGTACGAAGTATCTACAGATAAACTTAATAATACCATCTCAAACATAATTCTTGAAGCAGCAAAAAATTGGATCCCAAGAGAAAAACTAAAAACACTACAAACCCTTTTGGAACGCAGACTTATCCAAGTTAAAAGAAGAAAGGGACACAGCAAGAAGAAAAGCAGAATTGTCCAACAACCAAATAGATACACAAGAATGGCGAAGAAAGGCAGCAAAGTTTAAAGAAATCTATGCAGCAAAGAAAAATGCATTCAGTGAATTTATTGAAAAAGCTGATTACAGAAAAGACTCAAAAAAAGTATATAGATATATAAGTAAAATCACAAGTCAGAGAGATACAAAGAAAGAACCACTCAAATTTAATGGGAAAACACTTACTTCCAACAACTCTATTGCTGAAGCTTTTAATAAACACTACAGCTCTCAACACAAACTCCCTCCTAAAGCTAAAAAGAAGCAAAGGCAAATTAAAAAAGATCTCAAGACTTTTAAGAAGCATCAAGAACAAAAGAATGATATATTCGGCAAAGAATTTACCATATGGGAACTAAATTCTGCAATACACGAGTTACAAGACAACAAATCTCCTGGTCCAGATAAAATACATGTTGAATTTTTGAAACATCTTGGCCAAAAGGGAAGGAATACACTACTGAAATTATTTAACCTATCATGGACCTCTACTGTACCTACAGAGTGGAAAAAAGCAATAATTATTCCTATTTTAAAAAAGACAAGACAGCTGATGATATAAATAATTACAGACCAATCTCTTTAACAAGTGTCATTGCAAAAACAGCAGAACGTATGATTTCAGCGAGACTAAATTGGTTCTTAGAAAGTAAAAACATACTAACAACAGCACAAACTGGATTCAGGCAACATCTATCTACAAAAGAAAATACAATTCAACTTTCTCAAGATGCCAAAGAATCTTTCAATAAACATCAAGATACGCTAACAGTTTTCATTGATTTTGAAAAAGCATATGACTCGGTATGGAGATATAAATTACTTGAAAAACTCACAAAACTAGGCATTCAAAACAATATGTTAAACTGGATCACCCAGTTCCTTTCACAACGTTTCTGTGCTACAAAATACAATGACAGTACTTCCAAATTCCGACAAATAAAAATGGGCCTCCCTCAAGGTGCAGTACTAAGTACAACCCTGTTCAACATCTACATCAACGATCTGCCACCAGCTATATCAAACACAGAAATAAAGACAGCTCTTTTTGCAGATGACATGATTATGTGGACATCTTCCTCACAAATAGAAAAATCTAAATCATCTATGGAAAAGGCTCTTAACCTACTAGAAAAGTGGACCCACAACAATTTAATGGCCATTAATACAGACAAAACAACGTTTCAAATATTTAGCTTGAAGAAAAAAATTCCAAAACTAAATCTACAGTTCAAGAAAACAAATCTGAGACAAACAAATGAAACAAAATATCTAGGAACAATTTTTGATTCAAAATTATCATGGAGAAAACACATTGAAGCAGTAGTAAACAAAGCAACGAAAAGATTCTCAATCTTAAAAAGATTAGCCGGAGCAAAGTGGGGCAGTAATCGCCAGACTCTGAACACCACATACAAAACATTCATCAAGCCAATACTACTATACAATGGGGAGGTAATAATCACAGCAAATAACTCGAACCTGAATCGCCTAGAAGTATGCCAAAATCAGGCTTTACGGCTTATAACAGGCGCAGCAAAATCAACTCCAATCGCAGCAATGCAAGCACTAACTCAGAACCCTCCAATATGTCTAACTTTAGAGGAACAGGCAATAACACAACATGAGAAAATGTTACGATTAACAACAACAAAATGGGAAAAAAGGCAGTTACAACCAAGCAAGTTGAAAACACAAACAAGTTTCTTGTCCAAAGTAATGGAAATAAAAACAGATTTGAATCTTCCTAAATCTAAAGAAAATATTTTGATCAGAGATAACCCTCTTACTTTTGAACCAATTAACATTCAGCTAAATCTAGAAGAACCAGTTACAAAATCTGAAACTCCCACACTTGTACTAAAAGCTCTAGCATTAGAAGTTGTGAATAAGAGATATCCACCAGAACAATGGTTACATGTCTACACAGATGGATCTACTATTGATAACAACTCAGGATCAGGAATTACATGTGCATTATTTTCATTTTATCAACCAGCAGGATACCACACAACAAATTTTGATGCAGAAGTAACGGCTATTCATATTTCACTCCAACAATTACTATACAGAATAAATAAATTTCAAAATGCGGTCATACTCTCTGATTCTAAGGCAGCAATATATGCAATAAATTCACACAAAATGAAGTCAATACAAATTAAAGAGTGCTACAAAATGATTCAACAACTCCAAAAACTACAGAAAAGAATTCAATTGCAATGGATACCTGCACATTGTGGAATTGCTGGAAATGACACTGCTGATTTTCTTGCCAAAAAAGGCTCCAATTTAATTCAGAATACTACTAAAAGCTTGCCTTTCACATCCATAAAAAGAATAGTTAAAAACAAATATAAAATCAAACAAAACCAAGACCTATGTAATAAAGCCAAAGACAAAAAATGGAATATTTTAGTAAAGAAGCCAGATATTATTCCAGAATTTCCACGTAAAACTACAGTAGCAACATTTAGACTGCTTACAGAACATGACTATTTAGCCAAACATTTATATAAAATAGGAATCTACACGAATCCAAATTGTCCTCTATGCAATAAAGACGAAGAAATGAATGAAGAACACCTACAAACCTGTGAAGTATTACCTGTTGGATCCACAATAGAGAAATATTGGAGAGCAAGAACGCTAATGGCTTCGGTGCCAAGGCCCAGCATTTGAAAACAACAACAACAACAACATAGTATAAGAATAAAACTTTATCTTGGGTTCTGATTATAGTTTTTGACATAATAGCATATTTCTTATAAGATTGAAAAATGTTGTTGGAAATAATCACTTCTTTTAACTAAACACTCACATATTTAATATAAGATATCGGTAATATTTTTTTATGTGGGACCAAATGTCATGTAAATATAAGGATTAATAAAACACAATTATTGCAAATGATATAAGTTCACGCACAGGTAGTAGATTTTATCACATGGGCATATGCAACAAATTATTAATTTTGTTTGGGAATTTCGAATGATGCCATAATAAAAAAAATATCAAAAGAAGTGGCTTTTACATGTTAACTGTGTATCCCAATAAAAAATTCCTACAATGTTTTAATTTACTAGCCAAGTGGGAAAAGACCTTTGATTCAACGACGGAAAAGATGAATAGAAAATACTGACAATAAAAGTGCTTTTAGGACCACAAAACCACAAATGATAGCCAATAAGTTAATTGAATTGGTAATATTGATCGTAAAAAATTCTCGTCTCTTTTGTTATTCAGGTTATTGAGTTTTGTTGCAACAAATGACTAAAGGTAACAAACTAGACATGAATGACAAACATTATCTCCTCAGGAGAGCCTGATTCTATATAAATTGCCTCATTCTGACAGTGAACAACTTGAAAAATAACCTAAGGTAATGTCTGAAGGGTTTTAGTGGTATGACATATTCATATTTGTCAAGAGAGTTAAGGTAATTTGAGAACAATGAATAGGCTCATACAGATTTGGACAGGAAAAGAGATGAAAAACAAAAAATAAATAAAATGCAGTGAATCAAAATTAATAGCGCAAACTAAAATGGTTGAAAGTATAAAAAAACAGATGAAGAAATTTCTAGCAAACATACAAACATAGGTCTGCTAAGGAGACATGTGTGAGACAATTGCAAACGTGTGGCTAAAAGCCGCCACAGACTTCATTAAGAAACATCGTCATTATTAGTACGAATTAATTTGAAAAGTAGACTTTTCGTTCAATTGCCAGTTTATGTTGTCTCAAAAGTTAACGAGTACAAGTATTACTTTACTTTTATACAGTAGTTCTGTACACTTGTACCCGTTAAAGGTGGTATTCAAAGTGTCGTCTGTGGATCTGGTTTCAATAATGGGCTCGTCTCTACAGCAAGTATCAATTCTTTCAAACACCGCCGGACCTTCTCGGAATTCTTAACAAACATATACGATTTTCTGCTCCAGTACTTCAACAGTATCAACGGAAATGCTGTACACTACACTTTTGAGATGACCCCATACACAGAAATCCTTAGGATTGCGATCAGATTATCGTGAGACAAGGTACAGGCCCTCCTGGACCTACCTATCTGGGACCATGACTTCGCGTTAGATGTCTTCTTACAGGAGCAGCAAATCGTGCCGGTGCTCGACCGTGCACATACCACATATTCAGACATTGCTGAAGTGAAACATCTTCAAGCAAATCTGCAAATCTGGAAGATTCCGCCGCAGACACCGAATATAGTCTGTCCATTGAATTTTCTTCGAGAATGTACGGCCCAATGAGACAAACACGTAGTACCCTTAACCACACAGTCAATGAGAAACGTTGCTAATGCGGTGACTCGTGAACAGCAAGTGGGTTTATTTTCCTCCATACAAGTGTAATAGCATCGTGGTGAACTACGCTTCGTCGGTATATAAAATATGATTTGTGAAATGAGGGTTCACTACAGTCTGTTATTGCATTCAGTGATAACAATTCGCGCTAGAATAAAACTCCAGATCACTGAGACATTGAACTCTTTGGAGCTGGTAGGTGTACAGTAAATTGCGATGTAAAATCCTCCATACACTGTTTTGGCTTAGTACAGGCATTTCTGTGGCAAATCATCCGGTTGAAATTCCTGGAGAGATGTATACTGCTTCCGACTTCAGGCGAAATGCCTGCAGGCCTTCCTGCTTCCCTGCCACGTACGAGACTACCCTGTTACCTTAGGCGCTGATGGATCCTTGTAAATGTGCGACTTTCCGGGTGTCTTGGATCAGGGTAACATTGACTGTCAAACGTGCAGCCTCCTGTGCATTGCCGCTAGTCCTAACAATTGAAATGCATGACCGCATACTCTTCGTTGCTGTATGATTCCATTTTCAGTATGTAGAGTATAGAGTTGAGCACATCTGACTGCTTCGGCTCTGTACTGTTAGTGTCTGTCGTGTATGATTAGTAGAGCTAGGAATTTTAGGTGCAAAATTTTGGTGAAAAAGGTGCAAAAAAGGTGCTTTAATTTAGCAGAAAAAGGTGCAAGAAAAGGTGCAGTTTTTTTTAAATAGAAGGTGCAAATTTCCCATATGAATTATCATTAAAGAGTACCAAAACCAATTACACGACACAAAATTCAGTCATGTTGTCATGTATTAAAAAGTTTGAGTAAGACAAGTCCCAGAACATTATGTTATTGAAATCACAACTTCAGAAAACTGTTAAATCAGATATTATTCAACAACTCAAAAGTTTAGAACATATCTAAAAAAGTTCAATATCTCAACTGCCTATCAGTGGTTTCGTCTAATGTAAAATATACTGGTTTTCACCTTCTACTTGACTGATCTGTTTTAATTTTTCTTCGTACAGAGGTTGAAGATATGATTTTCATCTGGGACAGACTTCCCAGTATATTTCTCCAAATATGCTTTCATAATAGGGTTATTAAGTTTGGAAAGAGGAATGCCATATGCCACAAATTTCTTTGCTGTATCATTAAAAAATATATTTTTAGTATTTATTAAACTTGAAGAAGGCAGCGCCTCGCCAATAAACTGTTGTCGCAATACTCATTTACCGCTTTGTAGTTCCTTATTTTTCGTGTTTTGCACTACCTATAGGCTGCATAACACGATTGCGTTGGTGTTTTTAATCAACTGTTATTGAAATATCACAAAGAATGCACCTCATAACAGATCTGTCATTCTGGATTCCATATGCACTAAATTGTTTTACAAAATCACATAGTTTGTAGGAGTTCACATTCAGTTTTGCATACTGTATATTGGACACTCAGGAAAATAGCAGACCGCAAAGTCAAATATTATTTTGAACTGAAACATTTGTTTATGCACTCAACAACCTCCCTTGCTTAAACAATAGATTTCGAATAACTGTGGTGCAAGAAGGTGCGAACTAATTTAAAAGGAATAGCCTAACGGGACTGCATTAAAGTGGAAGTAATGTGATGTGGACTGATACCACACATCGTTACCAACCCTTGAAAGCGTATTTGAAGAAATGTAATATATATTTATATATATATATATATATATATATATATACACATTATTTTGGGAATACAATGCTGCTAAGAGACAAAAAAGGTCTAAAAAGTGCAAAATCTGCTTGCATTGATAAAAAGGTGCAAAAAAGTACTAGCATTGAAAAAAGGTGCAACTAAAACACATTTAGGGACATTTATTTAATGTTTTCTTTACAAGACAAGCTAATTTGAGCATTTTAGTAACAAAATAAAATTAAGGTGCAGCACCTAATATTCCTAGCTCTAACGATTAGATTACAGCTACACCTTTTGGCAAAGTCAAGTTTTATAAACAAGAGCACATCGCCGATCACTTCTAAGTGCGCAACCAGTTAAGTATATGTTTGCAACTCAGGACGTCAGTGGTAGATCGTAACCACTTATTCGCAATAATAAATCCCGCACACGGTTTGTTTGCAGACCCATGTTTAATGGAACTCATTTGCTTCTATTACCGTATACATTCAACAGCTTCAGTTTGCGCTATTAATTATGATACACCCTGTAAAAAAGACTTAAGGAAATACTGTTCAAGAGTAGTAATATGTGGGTTCACCATGTAATGGTTAAGTAAAATATAACAAATATACAATATGTAAATGAGGGAGTAGAATATTCATGTTAACCTACTAAAAATTAAGGTGTAAATACAGATACACTTTCATTATCAGACACAAAATATGTTGTGAAAAAGAAATGTAATTAGAAACAAAGTTGACTTCTAAGCATCAATATGTAAGAATGTAAAAATATATATTCTTCCTCTTCTTCAAGGCTGGGCTATAAGCCTGTCAACTCAAAGCATATACCTCCATCTGGTTATGGTGCGTCCAACGAACATTTACGTCTTGGATTATATTGTGTAGCAAGTTTTGATACACGAGATGTCTCCATTCTATTTATATGTTGAAAACATTTTAAATTGTTGTCTGTCAATTTACTTGTTAATTCATATATTTGTTAATGTTCTCTAATGTCGATATTCCGGATATGATCTCGAGTGTGTCCTGCTATCCTTATTAAGAAACGCATTTGTGTCATGCCTATCTTCCTTTTTTTCCACATATATTTAAATCTCCAGTTCCATACGTTAGGAATGGGATTGCCAAGACCTTATAAAATCTCATCATTGTCTTTTTCCTGGTTATATTAAGGATGGTTCTTTGAATTGTGCCACCCATATGCTGGAATTTTGATAATTTATTATTTACATCTTTCTCTATTTTATATTATAATAAGCATCCTAAATAACTGAAGCATCCTTGATTTTTGTTTTGTTTTGTAGAACTATTTTTGATCGAATAGAATATTTTTCTTCAAATTCTTCCTTGATATATGTAGATTATAATGTAATATAATTTCTTGCATTTAATATATCTATGTTTGTAATTCACCTTCAAAAAATTACTTGGTCGTCAGCAAATAAAATAGAATTTAAAACCAATTTCCGTAATTTAAAATTATAATATAATTGTCTTTGCCACTTATTAGTTATGCACATTGTTGTGCGATTGTACAATTACTCTTATTGTATATCTGGGATACTCTTTGTCATACAATATTTCCCACAATTTTTGCCTGAGAACCTTGTCAACAGCTTTTATATAATGAACAAATAAAATATGAGCCTGCAAATTGAACTCTCTATGTTTCTCTATTACTTGTTTCAAAATGAAAACACAATCAGAGCATAATCTTCCTCTTCTATAGGCATGTTGTTCTTCATTTAATAAAGCTTCTGAAATAACTTTCAATCCTCTTGCTATTATTATAAAAATATTTGTATCCAATAATTGTAAATATAATCCAAAATAGGTTAATTGACTTTACACAAAATCCATAAAGAAAATGTTGTGAGATATTTTCTGTAGGACTAATGGTTTCCATACTCTTTCAACATTCAACTGATCAGACTTTGTCTGCATAAATAGAGACTGGAGAGAGTAATTGTCCTATAAAAACTTTTTACAGAAAACAAGTGAAACCATAAAATTTTCTTAAAACATTTACAGCACATTAAAATATTTGAAGCCTGAAAAAATAGAAAAACGAAATTTCTTAGATTCTCATGCCTTAATTTTAATTGGTGTAGTAATTGCCTGAATTATTAAAGGTGTCTCTGAATAAAACACTAACAAATGTTGCGAACTAATATAGATAAACATGGTTAATATTAACTTTATAATACAGTGTGTCTTAAAATAAAATTTATAATTCAATTTCAGGACAATAAGAGCCCATTGATGCATTTTTTGAATACAGCACAACAAGTGCACCATTGTTAATGAAATAAATAAATAAATAAAGCCTTAATGTCCAGTGGAACATATTAGCCATCAAGCACCATTATCGGTACGATATTGTGTGAATTATATAATTTTATCACAGTGTGTCATGATTTACAGACACAGTTTATAAGAAAGAATTCAGAAGTGAATCCCATTACCAAAATCATCAAAGAGTTTGTTTAATGCTGATGATAGTAATGAAAATAAAATATGTTTACTTCCTGGTTTCAAACAAGTGCATTACAGAGTCACCATAATCAACACAAACAAAATGTGTAGTGTTCTGCCTTCCAAAGAGTTTTAAAATAGACTTCAATCTGCCAACTAATGTGGATTACTAAAAAAAAAATCCTAGTAAATTTAAAAACAAAGATTACATGAGTTGAACACAGTCAAAGAACACATGGATGCCAACTTGAATTTTGTCATAAAAGGCTTCGCAGCAAAATCTGTTGTGTATGTGATGACAACTGATAACATAAAAAAGCTATAACACTAATAACCCAACTTGCTAAAGGTTACCATTAAATAAAATGACAAATAGTAGGTT
This sequence comes from Diploptera punctata, assembly GCA_030220185.1. Classification (NCBI taxonomy): domain Eukaryota; kingdom Metazoa; phylum Arthropoda; class Insecta; order Blattodea; family Blaberidae; genus Diploptera; species Diploptera punctata. The sequence continues at coordinate 2,070,783 of JASPKZ010006848.1, forward strand.
TGCAATTTGAAAGTAGGATAAAACACGGTGGAACCTTAGAACACACATGTGAATTCTTGCACCATAATTACATTTACAACTTGTAGCTTTAACCTCTGGAAACTGTTGTAATAAATTACAAAAATCAATGTACTACTAGCAGTGTTGAATATTATTCAGTTGTATTCAATACTATAAATAAATTTGTGTCATAACTAGAGAAAGAAAAGGATGTATACATTCCAAGAAAGATATTTCAATGAGTTTATTTTAATCCATGCTTGAACCATTTAATGATTAATGTATTCTTATTTATGGAAGCTTGAAGATATACCATCTCTCTTCTGCTTTCTATATCCGTAATGGTGGTATTAAAATATGAATACAATAAAATGAATTTTAATAATAAAATTTCAACTAAGTTTATACCATGAAAATAGAGGTAATGCATGATAATACTGTAGAATGGCCAACACCTGTTTTAATCCAGGAACTCTTCCTTAAAAAATCTCAAAGTCAGCTGCTTCAATCAACTGATTCATTCCCTTAAAATATGTTTCATATTGCTTTTAATACTATTTATATTGAAAGAGAAGACCTTACATTTTAAAATGATTATTATTTTATTTCGTATAATGCCATTCCTTACTGGTTTATGTTCAGAGGCCACTTTTTGAAGCAACATTTAATTGCTATTAATTTATATCATGGAACCCATGGCTTTTGTTACCATCCAAGGGAAACCATGCTCAGGAAGTTAATGGTCTCAAAAATTCATTGACCCTAGTGAGGGTTGAATGCGCAAACAAGGGGAAGGAACCATGTTACATATTAAGTAATAAAGTTTCACTAATAATTTATTAACTTTATTTGGTGACTTGATTTTCAGACATACCATTAAATCTAATTTCAACTTATGAGTGATTGTAAGGTAATTAAAAAGATGTGTCTGATTTGGGTGCTCACAAAATCAACATTGTGTTTTGTTGTTATTATGTACACAAATGAGACCAGAAGAAAATTTAAGCCACATAGAAATTGTTCCTCTTTCTACACATAAAGAATGATATTTGAGTTTTACACTATGATTACACATATTGGCCATAAATTCAGATGTAAACAAAAATATCTTGCATAAAACCTATATTTTTGTCTTTTCTTTTGCATAGGGTTTTAGTTAAGTTCAATATGGGATACAAATCATTCCACATCCACAATTTTTCAATATACTTTCACATAAAAAAAATAAAATGCCAGGAGTCCACCTATACTCATACTTAGTTAGGGTGACACAATGGACAATGTAGTTTCACCGCAATGATTTAGAGTTTTTGGATAATCTGGTGCAATGATTTAGAGTTTATAGGAAAATCTGGTGCAATGGTTTAGAGTTTATAGGATAATTTGGTGCAATGATTTAGAGTTTATAGGATAATCTGGTGCAATGATTTAGAGTTTATAGGAAAATCTGGTGCAATGATTTAGAGTTTATAGGAAAATCTGGTGCAATGGTTTAGAGTTTATAGGATAATCTGGTGCAATGATTTAGAGTTTATAGGATAAACTGATGCAATGGTTTAGAGTTTATAGGATAACCTGGTGCATTGATTTAGAGTTTATAGGAAAATCTGGTGCAATGGTTTAGAGTTTATAGGATAATCTGGTGCAATGGTTTAGAGTTTATAGGAAAATCTGGTGCAATGATTTAGAGTTTATAGGATAATCTGGTACAATGGTTTAGAGTTTATAGGATAATCTGGTGCAATGGTTTAGAGTTTATAGGATAATCTGGTGCACCATAAGGAAAAGTTGGCTATTCCGTTTGAACACTTTCTAATGTAGGTGGACTCCTGGCATTCAATCCCCAAGTTTTCTCATGATGCACCAGATTATGGAATAAAAGGATAATGTTTCCAACATCTTCCACTATTTTTTTTCTTAGTTCGAGGCAGACAGCTGATGAAAGTGGATACGGTTTTTAATCATGCTATGCTGCCAACATACACAATGATGTTTGTATAATTTTATAGATAATATTTTTAGGCCTAATATAACCTAGATGCTAACCTAATGCAATTTTAAGTGCCGTAACAGTATGATGTAGAGTGGTATGTAATGCAACGCCTAAAAATGGGTACTGTAAATAGTAAGTTCTGAAATTCTGAAGTATATGGTGGCTACATTTGAACAAAGAAAAATTTGGCTGGAAAAACAATATGGCTGCTACACCAAACAGTATATACTATTAAATATTTCATTAAAATATAGCAGAAAAATATTTAGAAAATGTTTAAATATGTTTTAAGTGACTGTTAAAATAAAAAAGAAAAATCCGTGAAAGTAAAATGAGATTAATATGTCTGACAGTTGATGGAAATTTGAGCCACAATAAATTGTTAAATAATCCGACGTACAATCCAATGTACACTAACTTGCCCATTTCTCATGTAACGAAGTAAGAAAAGTTTGGGTAGACATCTGCATGGGACAGCCAAAGTTGTGAGAATCATTTTGATTCCTTAACTTCCAAGTATTTGAAGCTATGTGTGTAAATGCAAAATAAATTAAAATATAACGGCCACGGTGGACCAGTGGTTATTTTTTAGGACGGAAAAATCCAAGGAGCAAGTCCTCCGGGAGGGACTTTAAGCCGTGGGCCCAGAGTCTGAAGATTTCAGGCTCGTAAAAGATCCTTAAGCCTGAATGAAAAGGCCTCTAAGCTTTACAGACTTTTCCCGTCCTAGTACTACCTTGGTTTCCTAGATGTCAGTATGAGGCGGAACGCTGACCACGAACCACTCAAATTACATCTACACGAAAACAAGTGTAACTAAATTAGCATGGTTCAAATTCTTCCCTGTAGGGGGAGAGCGCCTAAATCTCTGTTAAGGGAAACATGGACTTAGAAAAAAAATTAAAATATAATTACTTATTGTGGAGTTTAGCTAAGATAATAATACTGACTCGGGAAACATGATTTCAAAACGGTGCAGTTCAAATGGTATTATTATATCATGTAACAAATACATAATGGCATACCGTTTCTTAATAATCCATCGATAGTAATTCTGTCTTTCACTGCAAATGGCATTTTCGTGCCATGCTTTGCAGCTTTACTTACAGAATTATAGGTGTGGTAACTTCCCGTTGCTTTCCACACTAGTGAAGGATGATGATAATGATAAGGATGATCATGATGGCCGGATGATTTTTGGGGATTGTTGGGCCCTAAGCTTCCTGACATTTGTCTTACAGGTGAGGAAAAACACCAAAAAAGAACATCACCCAGGAGCCTGCCAGGAATCAAACCCGGGCCCGCTGCGTGACAAGGCAGCACGCTATCTCGAGACCCCAGCTAATAAGATTATCATGATTACAATGAAATAGTTAACATTTGATGGTTCATTTTAACGAAATACTTGCTAGACCACTAATAAATAATTACAAAAATGTATGAGTTGGAAAAACTGCACTTAAACTTACATGAAATATTTTCAAAGTCCTATAGAAGAACAGTGCGCATGCGCCAGAGTTTATAGAGCCAGCAATAACCCACCATCGAACCACAAATCGATTATTATCCTCGATTACTATCGATGTCGCACTACAGTTCAAAAATCTTATCCTAGATGGCAGCATGTCGCTATGAAATTTTAATGACGAAACTTTGCAATAAATCCCCAAATCTACGTTAAAAATATGTTATCAATATTAATTTTACCAAACGTTAATTAAAAATGGGTGTACACTTACTTATCATTCCCTAATGCCAATTCAACTAGCGATAACCCAAAACGGCGTTAGAAAAGTCATACACTAAGTAATATACTCTGTGAAGAAAATAACAACATCAGAATATTGTCCAACGGTCTCATGGTATTGTGATTTGCGTATTTAAATAAATACTTGAAAATTGTATAATAATGTTATAAAAATTGTTTGAAAAAAAGTTTAAACTATTAAAAATGTTAGTAAATACAGAAGAAGAGCTATAGTTTACAACAACAAACTAAAAATCAAGCGTAAGTAAAAGTGCAGTTCAACCAAAGAAAGAGCTATAGTTTTCAACTAAAAAATCAAGCGTAAATAAAAGTGCAGTTCAGCCGTATAAATTTAGTCGAATAATTATACAATATAAACAAACAATTATTAAAACAGTAACAAATTTACTACTTTATTACCTGTACACGGCCCCCTTCGACGCTAACTATTCCCTTTTCTACCTAGATTAAAAGAAAAAAAACACTTTTCACTGCTAACCTAATCATTAGCCTCTTAACGGCTCTTTTGTGTATCTACCATGCCGTTTCAGAATTTTTTTTTTTTTTTATTGTATGTCTTTTAACTTAGCGAAATGATATTGTTTCTTATAATCGTTCGTTAACATAGAGAACGAATAGAGTGGTCTCTCTGTGTTAAATTTTGGAAGTAATTTCATACCGCTGCGCCATCTGAAGATGACCACAGTACTACTTGAGCATGAATACGGTGGATCAATCGCAAGAAATGTACCCTATCCTTTCCCATTCTTTCAAAAATAAAATTTAAAGCTAAACACAAGCAATGCTACTTTTTAAACAATTTTAGCATGTTTTATTCTTACTGTCTTCAGAAGAAAATTACAAGAACTTTGCCAACTTTTCAGATGTCTTTAACTTTTTCAATTTTTTTTTTTTAATTCATCAATTAGTAAGTCGACTAAACTGATTTACACAATTTCGTAAGTATTTATTAAAAACCATTCCACTTTTGGATGAACATAATGAATATGGGAAATAGCTATTTATTAGAAAGTAATTGGAAATGTTAGACCTATACAACAAAAATATTGGCAAACTTTTTCTAATAATTTTCTTAAGTAAAAATGAAAAATGCAAAATTGTTTACAAAGTAACATTTCTTGTGTTATTTCCATTAAGAAATATCAAACAGGATCTGGATAATGGATATGCTAAGGTGGCACCATTTGACAAGCCTGGTCTAAAAAGTCTAATATGCTATTTGTTTTTGTGTGTTTTAAGAACAAGTTTTTAAATGTTCTTAAAATGAAAATTCAAAAATACCTTAGGTTTATAAGATTGTAGCAAAAAGAAATTCAAATTAAAACCTATGCATCATTTCTCTATTCTGGACTACTCATATGTAAATGCACGCACATCAACTCTATTTAGTAACCAGACACATCTTGATTAGTTTGTTTGCTTTTAAAAATGAAATAACATTATTCATTTATTGCCTTGTATTAAAATTAATATTTTTAAAAAATTATACATTTTATAGTTATTTCAGGATGTACATTATTCAAGATGAACAGAATTTTCTCAATGAAACTTCAGTCAGTTTTAAAATGCTATAAATTAGTAATTATTATTGAAACGTGTAACCTTTAATATCAGTTACAAATTGTATGTATATATAATATATATATGCTCTTTTTAACATGGTGAATGTTGCTATAAATTCAAATTCTTTAGGAGCATCCCAATATTAGTAAATATTTTGCCATAACTAAACTTAGAAAACAATAAAGGCTCAAGTCTAGTATTTTTGCTCACGATTTTCCCTAACCTCTTATGGCATTATTGTATTTGTACTACATACTTTTACAGTTCGGTACGACATCCGAATTTCGATATAATTTTGGTTGGAAAATGAAGCTTAGGAACATCGGAGATGAGAATATAAAAAATGCGGAACATTCAGAAACAAAGCAGGAAAATAACAATTTATAAAGCACTATTTCCTATCTTACTTCAAGGAAGTAGCGGCCATTGTGGGCGAAAAGTCAGATTCGATATTCTAATGTTAGTCCAAGGTGGAAACATGTTTTCTTCAATAAATATTCGAAAATAGAATAAATATTGTATTGTAATAAAAGTGCATTGCTATATTTCCAAAATTACATAGCAAAGAGTATGAAATTCAATAAAAATCATATCCTCACATACAGTTTCTTACGAGACAATGGTGTAACTGAATCGATTGTCGATAATAATCGATACGTCATCGTACGTATTTCTCCAAAATGAACAATAGTAAATTTGCCCTTACAAAATATTCAATAAATTAATGCCACTTATTAGTACATAATCTTCGAAACTTGTAATATATTTTATTAGAATGCATGTATAATAATCTAAAAGCTAACCTACTTATTTCAATTACTCTAACCTGTAAAGGTAATAAATAGAATGACATTTAGACAATATTAAATTACAGGAATATAAATAAAACATACTAAATGTATAAGGAACTAGAAGCTAACCTAACTTAATTAAATTACTCTAACCTTATAGAAGAAATAACTGCACTAATTAATTTTATTATTAAATATGTAGTTACACTTTCCAAAAAAGGGTTTCGTGAGAAACTTTTACCAATCTGTTACGCTTGAGTATATATAAAGGCATTTCTGTCCATTGTATCACAAGTTTTTTTTTAAGATGGACACATGTAAGTAAATCGTTTTACAACCCGGGACTAATTCTGTCTCTAATAATACGGCCTCGCAGCTGGAGACGCAATGTCCCTTCTCCGGCTCTGGAAGTCTCCTTCCAGAGAGATAAATGACGGTCACTCTTTAGTGTCGAAGACCACTAGACCGCCTGTTGGGATGGCGACAGTAGCCAAAAACTATGTCCATCTGTTTTCAGTAAAATAATGACCGAATCCGGCGTCATTTAGCGAACTCTCACCAGCCGTGTGAAAAACACACCCTGGAAATACATAGACCAATGATTGTCCCGAGATTCTGGTTTAACTATAGTGGGAACCATAATGCCCAATCAGAGTCCATAAGTCAATAGTATTCTGAAAGTAAGGCGTTTTTTATATATGTTAATTATATGTTCGGCCAATGAAAATATTGGTTTTGTAAATTGTATTTGTAAGATGGAGTTGGATATATTCCGAATATCGTGAAAGTAGTCTACTCCGGGAAGGGTTCCCGGGTGGAACAAAATTAACATAAGACTCCGCGCAGGATTAATTGTTTGAGTTCCGCGGCAGTGCGGACTCGTATATTTCGCCGGTCGCAGGCAAGCGACCGATTAGATACACTAAATGTGTTAGGCCAAGTACGGCAAGTTATAAAAGTTCATTTTAAAAGCATCAGTGTGCTGGTGTTATATCACACTTTAGGTCGAGTGAAGACCGGTAATTATCAGTGTTTCAAAACGCGATAGATTCGCCACGATATTAATAAAATTGGTCCAGTATCGACCGCTATTCGCACTTGTACTATTCCGAAGTGAAAAATGCCGGAATATATCCAAATAAATCCAATGTTCTGGAATTGGAACTGTAACAGGTTATCGCCTTGTGCTACATGTTGATTAATAAATATTATACAATTGACATCAGTATTGTCTTGGTAAGCCTCCTTATTATACTCAGTTGTCCTTAGCTCGCTCCTCGCCTTATCCCACGGTGAAAATCCACAACCCTGAGATACATATAGTCCATGCCTTGCCCTGGCCTACCGCCTTAAACCTTCCTGTTATAACCTGTATAAGTAACGAATGTAATGACATTAATCAATAAATTACTGGAATGTAAAGAAATTATACTCCATGTACAACAACCTAGAAACTAATGTAACCTAACCTATTTTAATTACTCTAACCTGTAAAAATAATGAAAAGAATGACATTTAGGTAATATTAAATTATATTAATATATATAAATTATACTATATGTATAAGACACTAAAAGCTAACCTAACCTAATTCAATTACTCTAACCTGTAAAAGTAACGAATGGATTGATATTTACACAATCAATTGCTGGAATTTAAAGAAATCATACTACATGTATAAGAACCTATAGGTTGACATAGCAAAATTTAATTAATCTAACCTGTATAAGGAATGGAAAGAACGACATTTAGACAATAATACATTACAGGAATGTAAAGAAAGTATATTACATGAATATGAACCGAAAATTAAACCTAACATAATTCAATTACTCTAACCTGTAAAAATAACGAATGCAATGATATTTACGCAATAAATTACGTGGCCTTAAATAAATGATACTATATGAATAACGACATGAAAGCTAACCTAACCTATTTTAATGAATCTAATTAAAATAACGAAGAGAATAACATTTAGACAATAATAAATTACAGGAATGTAAAGAATGTATACTAGATGTACAGAAGCCTAAAAGCTATCCTAACCTAATTCAATTATTCTAACCAGTAAATGTAATAAATAGTAGTAAATGTATACATAAATCTTTGTTCAAACGGCATTTGTTTTTTTTTTACGCGGTTAATTCTGACATAAATCTTTGTTACAGGCAGAGAAGCACTGTTATTTAATTTAATATCAAGAATTGCGCATTAATGTGCATATCGTACCATATTATTATATGTTGAGTAAATTATATAAAGATATTTAAATTTCTGGGCTAAATTCAATTAATATATCTTACTCACTGGTACTATCGAACCCGTAGGTTCATGGCCGCGCAGACGTAAGCTCTCCATACATCCCTAACCTGAGCTAATGCTTTCCAATCATTCCCTGTATAATCTACTTCCTTCAAAATCATAATTAATGTTATTCTCCATTTAACTTGGTCAACCAACTGGGCGTTTTCCTTCTGGTTTTCTTACAAGAAGCTTCCATGCACGACTTTCATTCTCCATCGTGCCACATGTCTTGCCCATCGCAGTCTACGAGACTTAACTATTCTTATTATATCTGGTTTCCTATAAATACCATGTAATTCACTGTTATGTGGTCTTCTCCATTTACCTGTCTGTTCATCTCTCTTTGGTCCAAAAAAATTTCCTAAGAACTTTATAAAAAAATATATTATGGATTTTTTCCATATACGTTATGTTTAAGTGTATAAATAAATATATTGTTGGTTACCTAATCTCACCGCTTCGCGTTTAAATTGAATTTCCTGCATCTCTAATTTATCTAAATTCACCTCTTCGTGTTATATTGAACCTTATGTTTCATCCGCAAAGAAATAAAGAATGTTGCTCGGCGTGATATTGTAGCAAGGAATTCGATGGAACTTATAGTAAATTAATGGGATCCAGATTGTGTAGTGTTTTAAAAAAATGTTATTTTGTACGTTTCTGTATATATTTATATACATGTTCCATAATTTTTTTTCCTGTTTTCATCTTAGGTGATCCAAAGCTTCATTTTAAATGCAAAATAATATCTAAATCTGGACGTCCCGTATAATATTTTATCTAGATGTGTATTGTGTACTGCTTAAAAAAAACCTTATTCAAAAAATATTATTTTTTTTTTAGTGACGGTTCACAGATTATCTAAGTGTTTTCCATCTTTGGCCATCCTAAGCTTCATTTTAATACCGAAATTACATCGAAATGTGGATGTCTCGTATTGTAAACTAGTGAAAGGTGTATGTTGTAGTGCTTATAAAATGTTATTTTACTGTTTATTTCTGGATTGTCCGCAATTGTTTGTGTGTCCTTAAATGTTTAGTGGCCCTAAGCTTAATTTTAAAACCAAAATTACATCGAAATTCGGATGTCCACTTGTAATTACGTTTCATATTATTTTAGGACATTTATTTAAACCTTACTTACGCTTTTTAAGCATTTATACAATCATGGAAATACAGTGAAGTTCTATTTCACTTTGAAAATCCACATTAGGTTGAAGCAATGAGATGCACTATCTCCTCTACTATTCCATATTGTACTGGAGCATGTCATCAAAACTTTATGAAGAAGAACTATAACTCAATGGTATTAATAAGCTGTTAGTTTATGCTAATGATGTAGAACTACTGGGCGATAGGGAGGAGACACTAAGGGCCAATACGCACACACTCTTTAATAACACAAATAAATTGGGACTGGAAGTAAATATCAATAAAACTAAATGTATGGTCACACATAAAAATGCATTATATAAAGGAAACGGACAGCTAATAACAAATGAGGGAAATTTTGAAGAAGTGGCTGAATTCAAATACCTAGGAACAATAATCAAAAATAGGAATGAGATGCACAAAAAATTTAAAATAGGCTCAATTCTGGAAATGCATGCAATTACGCATTACAGAGACTCTTGTCGTCCCAACTCTTTTCAAAATACGTTAAACTGAAAATATATAAAACTGTTATTCTCCCAGATATATTATATGGATGCGAAACACGAACTCTGACTTTAAGGCAGGAAAGATTATTACGAGTATTTGAGAAGAAAGTTGTTAGAAAAATGTTTGGACCAAAGAGAGGTGAACAGACACGGGAATGGAGAAGACTGCATATGGTATATATGGTATATATGGGAAGCTAGATATAGGCCTAATAAGAACAGATAAGTTTCGTAGACTGCGATAGGCAGGACATATGGCACGATGGAGAATGAAAGTCGTGCATGGAAGCACGTTAGATACGAAATAGAGCCGCTACTCCTTGATCAGAACGATTTTTTATATTCCTAACTGCTGGCACTATCGAACCCGTGGGTTCATGGCCTCGCAGACATCCCTATCCTGAGCTATTTTTTTCCAATCATCTCCTGTATAATCTACTTCCCTCAAATCATTGTTAATGTTATTCTTCCACCTCATTCTTGGTCCACCAACACAGGGCGATTTCCATTTGGTTGTTCTGTAAGGAGCTCCCGTGGCTCTCTTTCATTCTCCATTCGTGCCACATGCCCTTCCCACCGCAGTCTACAAGACTTAACTTTTCTTATTGTGCCTGGTGTCCTATAAAGACCATGTAGTTCAGTGTTACGTAGTTTCTCAATTCACCTGTCTGTTCATCTCTCTTTGGTCCTAATTATTTTCTTCTTCTTCTTCTTCTTCTTCTTCTTCTTGTACGAATTTTCTCGTCCTAGTACTACCTTGGTTTCCTAGATGTCAGTATGAGGCGGACCGCTGACCACGGAGCACTCCAATGACACCATATGAAAACAAGCGTAACTAAATTAGTATGGTTCAAATTCTTCCTTGTAGGGGGAGAGCACCTAAATCTCTGTTAAGGGAAACATGGGCTTGGTCCAAATTTTTTCTAAGAACTTTATTCATCATCATCATCATCATCTGCCTTTCAAGTATTAGGCCCAGTGGCCCGTTACGGTCTCCCGCCATCTCCTAAAAGGTCGACCCACAGATCTTCTGCCTCGAGGAATGTAGTGAAGAATTTGTTTTGGTATTCTGTGACGATCCATGCGCTGAATATGGGCTAGCCAATTGTTTCTATATTCTTGGAGGTATTCAGATATATGTACGATGTTTAACTCTCTGGCTATTGTTGAATTTCTTTGGTGGTCTAGAAGGCTATAACCTGCAGTTCGTCGCAGAAATTTCATCTCCGTGGCTGTAATATGACGGTCATCCTGAGTTCTGATGGTCCAAGCTTCACTGCCATAACAGATTATGGGTCTAGCGAGAACTTTATAGATTTTCATTCTTGTGTGTCTCTGCACTTTTGGTGGTTTAAAAACTTGGTTGATAATTCTTAAAGCTTTATTATAGTTTTGTATTTTAAAGGATATAGGCCTATCACATTCCTCATTGTAAGTTAGATTATATCCTAAGTATTTAAATGAATTTACTTGCTCTAATATTGAATTCTGAATACAAATTTTACTTCTTACTGGGAATTTCCCTTCAAAGGCCAAAACTTTAGATTTTGTTGTTGATATTTCCATGTTAAATCGTTGGGCTATTATATTAAGATGATGAGTGGAATATTGTAATTCATCTTCATTATTGCCGAAAATAATCTTATCATCTGCATATAAGATTGTGTCTAAAATTGTGTGTCTTGAGAGAGGAATATTACCATGAACTGTCAATCTCCAGTGTCTGATGATAGCATTAATGCATACATTAAATATAAGTGGTGATAGAGGGCATCCTTGTCTGACTCCGCAATTTATTTGTTTCCAATCTGACAATTCTGTTCCTATTTGTACTGCTATGATGTTATTTTTATACAGATTAAAAATTGTTTGGATCAGTTGATTTGGTGTTTCATCATCAGTTAAGATATCTAAAAGTTTTTGTCTGTCAACTCGATCAAATTCTTTAATAAAATCTATAAACGCTATATGTAGTTCTTTATTGAATTCTTTGTGCTTTTCGATAAGAAGTCTTAAGGTAAAATAACCATCGGCACAGGATCTTCCCTTACGAAAACCATTTTGTTCTTCCCCTAATAAGTTTTCATAGTGTTTTTGTAATTTAGATGCTAGAATTTTTGTAAAAACTTTATATCCACTGTTGAGAAGGCTAATGCCTCGATAATTATTACAATCTTTGAGGTTACCTTTTTTAAAAATTGGTATGATAATGGCTTTCTGCCAAGATGAAGGTAGGTCTTCTCCCAAGATTATTTTGTTTAGTAAGTGAAGAAATTTTTGTTTAAGAGTTTTGTTAGAATATTTAAACAATTATATATGAAGTCCATCCTCACCAGGTGCTTTATTATTCTTACAGGACTCTAAACTTTATTCTCAAATACATAAATAAATATCCTCAACTCACATCCAACTTAGGGTCGTGTCGAGGGATGAAGCCCCTATATAGAGGTCTGTGAATGACAAGGGTGACGGTCGACCACGCCTGACGCACCATCACAGGGGCAGATGAACCAAATGAAACGAAATGGATGAGATGAGTGCGGAGAAATTGTGGCAGTGGAAAACGGGATGACCCCGAGAAACACCTGCCCAAGCTCCGTTTTGTCCACCACGAAACCCACATGGAGTGACCGAGACTCGATCTCGGGACTACAGCGGTGAGAGGCGAGCGTCTAACCGCTTGCGTCACGGAGCCGCCAATCTCATTTAGAAGTATATTAAGGTATTAATGTGTTTGTCATTTATAGAAATTTTCCTTACATTTGGGTCATTTCCAATAAAATCCATTACTTTAGTTTTTTTTTTGCGAATGTTAGGTATTGAATTTTCAGGCAATTTGTTGTAAATTTTATGCCGTTGTTTGTAAATACTAATAAATGTGCATTTAACGAAAAAATAAATGTAGAATGAACACTTCTTAATTAAATTACTAATGAAGGTACACTTAGCGACAAAAAAAAATGAGCCGCTTCAAAATGCAGAGTCCCTGTTATGGCCCACTGCGCATGCTCAAAAAGCTAAAGCTGTGATTCACGAGGTAACGCACTGTTAAATGTTTTAAATACGTTGTATTTGGTTTTAATCGTCTTAAATAGTTGAAAAACGGTGAAGAAGACGTTTCTAGACATTTGCAATATTACTCTAACTGCGACGTTTCAAATAAAGTTAAACTCTCGTTCATAGTGCAAAAGTACAAGAAACCCTATATTAAGACAACTAGTATCCGACGTTAGAGTATCGTAGATCGTTAAACCCCTTACAAGAATATGTAATATGAAAGAAAGGCACGGTTCGAACCCTTCAACAGTGTTTTTTATTAATTTGTATTTTCGCAAAATAATCCTATAAATGCTATAACATTTAATTACTGCCACGCAGCTTACGTCAATTTTACAATATATTAAGTAATATCCCTACCTTCGTAAATTCTATAACACTATTTAGCTACTGGTATAAATTTAATTTCGTATGCAGTACCACGTTTTAATAATAATGCTATAAATTTATGTAATAAAATATAACATAGCTTCATATATTTATGTGTTTATTTAATACTTATTACTGAGGAAAAAGTGTCACCCTTCCATTAAGATATTTAGTTTATATATGTCAAGCCCAGCATAATAATAGCCCATAGATGATGGACAATAATAGAATATTATTATTATTATTATTATTATTATTATTATTATTATTATTATTATTATTATTATTATTATTATTATTATTATTATTATTATTATTATTATTATTATTAGTTAACTGTGAACATGGGTACCGGAAAAATGGTTATTCATTGTAAAAGCCGGAATAATAAAAATTATTATTATTATTATCCACCATCCATAATAATAATCAGCTGGAAAATCTAGAATGGATAGAATACTTAATAAAGAAATAAGGGAAATTATGGGTGTAGAATAGAAGCCGGACATCATAGATATTATAGAAAAGAAACGATTACAGTGGTATGGCCATGTCAAAAGAATGCCAGAGCAAAGATTGGCTAAAATTGTTATGGAATGGATCCCAATGGAAAGGAGGAAGAGAGGAAAACCGAAAAAAACTTGGATAGATGAGGTACAAGCAGCTATGAATATCAGAGGAATGGAGGAAGATCAATGGATGGACAGAGAGGAATGGCGTTTGGTTTCCGGAAGACGGCGGCAGCTACCATGATACCGGATGAATAATAATAATAATAATAATAATAATAATAATAATAATAATAATAATAATAATAATAATAATAATCGGATGTATCGAAGGATGTGAAAAATGTAAATAACTGGGTATCAAAATTAACTCAAAATATACCCAAGTAAATTACATAAAATTACAAAAAGGCAGATCAGTGATAACAATGTTAAACGGCGTTTTGAGAGATAAGAACATATGAATGGACACCAAATTAGAAATTTTTAAATCCATAATTTGAAGCACGCTAACATACGGTACAGAAACTTGGTAGTTGAATAAAAATTTGAGTTTAAAGTTTAAGTCTACTGAAATGGATTATTTCAGACGCTCAACTAGACATTGTAAATTGGGAAAAAAAATCAGAAATACAATCATCAGACAACAAATGATACACGTAGGATGCCAAAGAAAAGATTGCCCAGACAAGCCTTTAAATGGATTCCAGCTGGGAAAGGGAAGAGAGGTCCATCTAGATTTAAATGGATGGATGATGTAAGATGAGGTATGAGGGAGCTAGATCTGTAAGAATCGGAATGAGAAGATAGAGAAGAATGGAGAAAGAAAATAGAAATGTGTAAATCTTTGGGCACAGGAAGGTGTTTTATTACATTGTAAACCTGTTCATAAATTAATAAATAGTTTAAATGGTAATAGTTGCAAATAGTATGTTTTTTTTCTTTAAGAATGGACAGACAGAAAAAAATAGAAAGTATTTTAACAATTAAAAAATGTAACCCCATCGGGAATCTACTGTGACGTTTTGCACACGAATCAAGCCACTAAGCACTGAGCTAAGCGTACTCTGGTTAATTGCGCTTAAAAGAATACTCTTCTACGTAAGAAGGGAAACGTATTGTAACTCTACTGTGCAATTAATTTGCTCGTGTGAATCGCGCGTTGGAACTTATAATATTCAAGAGTCGGCCCATTATTTTTGTCGCTAAGTGTACGTAGCTTGAATAGGTTATTTTTGAGAGTGGGATGAAAAAAGTGAATTAATGCGATTAGATCGCAGCATCGCGTTGACAGCAGATAGACCAGGAATGTGCACGATATCAGCTGAAACAAAAAAAGTACTCACAGTTTGCTATTAACATCTGCGGTGTTAATTCAAATACTACAGGAGACCACAATGCTCCAGCGAACAGTTCTGTTCCATGGCATCCACTATGTTATCAGAGTAATGTGTTTAGAGTGCATTCATAAAAATAAATGAATGAAGCCGTAACAGAGCATGGATTTATTAAACCTCTGCTTTTGTAAGTAGTCCATTTTTTTGCGCCATAGTGCGTTTTGTCGTACTTACAGCACTGGCGACCATGACTGAAAGTTCAACTTCCTACATTTCGGGGTTGCCAACCTAAATAACTGTGCTATAATATTACATATTACAAACCTCGTGCGGGAAGTAAAATCGCTGCTCTCTATGTGTATTAATAATAATAATAATAATAATAATAATAATAATAATAATAATAGCTTTATTTTACCTGGCAGAGTTAAGGCCTTAAGGCCTTGTCTACCACTCAACCAGGTTGTGTATTACGTACAATGTAGCCTATATGCAAAAATATATCCAAAAGGTTGTGTTAATACACATTATACGAAATAAACCACTGCATTTTAAAAGAACTGAACTTTATTTGAAACAATGTAAAACAATAAATACCTACTTGCGGCCATTTAATAACTGATTGGTGTCACGGCCTGCTGTAGTCTCGACTAATAAACATTGCCCACACTGTTAACGTTAGTCAATTGTTTATAATTAACGCAAATATTTCCAACAAAGATGTTATTATTTTACTATAATTTATTATTTTGAAAACACATTTGTGCAAAAAATAATGTACAACGCACGTTTGTGAAGTGTTTTACAGAATATCGGAAATTAAAAACCTCGCTGTCGTTCAGCTTTTAAACATTTTCGTCCCTTCTGTAAAAACCATTTGTTAACCTCGCATCGTTATATACTATTTTGCACGATATTGCGTTCTGTCGTACTTACAGCAATGGCGACCATGACCGAAAGTTCAATTTCCTAAATGTCGGGGTTTTCAACATATATATAACTAAATAACTATACTCTAATATATTACAAATTACCTACCTGTGGCGGGAAGTAAAACCACTGCCCTATATGCACACTATGTACAATGTATACACAAAAATATATCCAAAACGTAGTTTTAATGTACACAATACGAAAAAAAACACTGCATTTTAAATGAACTGAACTTTATTTGAAACAATATAAAACAATAAATTCTTGCCGCCATTTATTCCTGATTGGTGTTACGGCCTGCTGTATTATCAACTAATAAACATTGGCCAGACTGCTAACGTGAGTCATTTGTTTATAATGAACGCAAATATTTCCAGAGATGTTATTATTTTACTATTATTTATTATTTTGAAAACACCATCGCGCTAAAAATAATGTACAACGCACGTTTGTGAAGTGTTTTGCAGAATCTCAGAAATTACAAATCTCGCTATCGCTCTGTTTTTAATAATTTCCTCGCAAAAATACATACGTGCATTTTTATGCATTATAGTCTGTCCGTGCAATGTGTAGAGATATTCGCCACTGTCCGATAGACACCTCTCTCGCTTGAAGCTCAAGGGCGAAATGAGTAATGTTACATGATATTTTCTCCCGCCTGCAATTCCTTACGTGGCCTAATTGCCTGTGTTTTTTGCACGCCTCCTGCGTAGATGGCTTGTTTCGAACAGCTTCTACGGACAGACTATAAGGCCGGTATTCTTGAAACCAACTCTCGTCTCTCGACTCTCGTTTTGGCCACGCCTTACTCACTTTTAAATGTCAAATTTTAAGTCGACAGTATTCCCGTCTTTCCCTTTGTTCTGCTCCACAGTAGAAATGGCGGAATTCCAAAAGTAAATAATCTTTTGGGTTTGGAGGCACAGAAATTAATAGAAGATGTGGAAATTGAACAAAATCTACGGGATCAAGCGAATCGCCATCGCCGCCTGTACTTTCAGGATATTCCCCGATATACAGGTAAGTCATGTAATATATGCTGTATGATTCATTATATTCTAACTTCTTCAATATGCATCGTGAGACTTCTTAAAATCTAGTGTTGTTTAATACAAACGTGTATGGAAAAACTATATAAACCGATTACAAATAATTAATGTAGAGAAATAAAATATCACTCTCGTGTATAATCATTAACATGATCGTTTTTTTGTTTGTATATTACACGCAAAAAAGTGAAATTTTTATTAACTCCGGTCACATAACGAACAAAATTGGATAATAATTAGTAACTCAATAGAACGATATATATGTGTATGTATATATATATAATATAAGGAAAATGCAAATAATGAAACATCTTCATTCAAACTACTGTGGTAGAAATTAATAAAACAATATTTCTATTAATTTTTTAATACTTAACATTATTATTATTTAATTTAAAGAAATTAACTTCATTTCGTGTGTTTTTGTTGGGACAAGTTAGTATACGCATGATTAGTTTATTGAATAATATGCAAGCAATTTATTTTGTTAGGTTAGGAAGAGTGTAATGGGTGTATGTCAGTTTCTCATAAACTGTTTGGGAATTTATTAAGAAGGTTAGTTATTTCGATTTCACATTTATATCCTGCCACCTGGTGAAGGTTACATTAAACATTCGCGCATGTGCAGTGCGATTCTGTAGAACTTATTATTGAATAGATGAGAGTCAAATACTAAAGTTTACCATAATTGCTTCACTCTTTAAATTATGCACATGAAAGATTATCTGATAATGCTTAATTTAATTTTATGCTAAACTCCTCGATTCAGGAACAAATACTTAATCAAGGTGTGGCCAGACAAATATTAATTTATTATGGCATAAATATTGTGTCATACCAATTGTGAATTTATTCAATTTGTTTATTAATTCTATTCACAGGAAGTATGCAGCTTGTAGTGGCAGACCTCCCTGGCATCAGCCAAAGTACTGTGTGCACCTGCCATCAGAAAAGTATCCACCTCTATTGCAGAATTGAAATACAATTTATAACATTCCCTAATGGAGATGAGGTTCGTCATCTCCATTATGAATTTCATAGAATTGCTTGTTTCCGTGGTGTAGTTGGATTCATCGATGGCACGCATATAAAAATAAGGAATCCTGGAGGAGAATATCCCGAAATCTTCAGAAATAGCTTGGGCGTATTCTCCTTCAACTGTCAGGTATGTACAAAAACTAGTTAAGCAAGTATTTGTGTGTTATTATTATTATTTTATTTCACTCCCTCTCTCCAAGCGCAACAGGCCTAGAAGGCCCTTATGCTCTTTAATTGACATCATTAGAGTTGTAATTCAAAACTGATAATGAAAGATCCAACTAATTTTTTTTTTAGAAGCTTTATTTTAGAGTTCAGGTTCTTCTACGTGTCGTAAATCTACGACATGTGATCCATGGCTTCAGTTGCCTTGATCAGTATTGTAAGAAAATTGAAATAAAGCCATTAGTTGCACTGTCTTAAATATATAGCACTAAAAGCAGACCTCCAAGCAGCATCTGTGAACCATGTTAGGTGAATACTTGATTTATGATGCTTTTTACCTAAATAATTTGTGCCAAGTAGGAGATTTTGTAGACCAATATCAGTGAGAAACATTTTGAAAATGTATTGTGTTAATATTGTTCTAGATTACTACCTCATACCATTTATCCCATAACATAACATAGATTTTTGCATAAATAACAAATAAAATATAACCATATTTTAATTTTTTTCATGTTTTTATTAAATTTACACTTTCCAAACCTTAATTTTTCTTCCTTAATTAATCTAGGTTGGAAAGTGTTAATTTAATAAAAACTTCAAAGTATAAAGCTTTACCGTTCAAAAGTAATGTATAAATTCTCAATAAAAGTACTTCTGAATAAAAGATTCCAATTGGCATGTTGGTATTGATGGTCTTCGGACGAACGAGTATTGTATAAGTAGAAAGAAATGTTGACATTCTTATCAGTGCTCAGATGGTGTAATTGGTATTGTATTAATGTACTGAATCAGAGATCCAGGATTCAAGTCACAATTCAAGCATTATTTTTTCTTTCTTTATTAAGGTACAAGTAAATTTACGGAAAAACTGCACTTAAACTAGCATGAGATATTTTCAGTCCTATAGAATAACAGTGTGCATGCGCTAGAGTTTGAGAGCCACCAATAACCCACAATCGAACCATATTGATTATCATCCTCGATTACAATCCATCGCTATGAAATTTAAATGACCAATATTTGCAATAAATCCCCAAATCTATGTTAAAAAGATATATTAATAATATTAAAATTACCAAACGTTTATTAAAAATGGGTGTACACTTACTTATCGCTCCCTAATGCTGATCCAACCAGCGATAACCCAAAACAGCGATAGAAAAATCATAGACTAAGTAATATACTCTGTGGAGAAAATAGCAGTTAGCATCACAATATTTCTAACAGTGTCATAAAATTGTGATTTGCACATTTAAATAAATACTTCGAAACTGTCTAATAATGTTATAAAAATTGTTTGAAAAAGTTTAAAATATTAGGAAATACAAAATAAGTGCTATAGTTTACAATAATATAACTGAAAAATCAAGCGCTAGTAAAAGTGCAGTTGAGCCAAATTTACTTCCAATAAAACAATTGACGAAACCATCACAATTTTAACGCAATGACAAAACTGAAGTGCTTTTAATGGCTATGAATAAAAAATTAATAGTTTTTCGTCAGGAACGGCATAGTTTATAGTAAGAATTTTGAATATGAAAAATTGAATATATATATATATATATATATATAATCAATTGAGTTGGTGTTTACTTGATGAAAATCCATATTAATTAATTAAATAAAAATAAAACTTAGTTTCATTCAATTTTCATATTTATTAAGATATAATTCAGTGACAGCTGTTTCGGTACATGTCTGAAGAAGGTACAGTGTACCGAAACAGCTGTCACTGAATTATATCTTAATAAATATGAAAATCGAATAAAACTAAGTTTTACTTTTATTTAATTAATATATATATATATATAATAGCAATGAAAGAGAAAACTTAGTATTGGAAGATGGAATCCAAATAAAGCAAGTGAAACAAACTAAATATTTGGGAATGATTATGGATAACATCGAAGGTATAGGCAAAGAGAACATAAAACATAGAATTGAATTGAGTAGCAAAATAATATCATCATTAAATTCCATATGGTGGGATAAGCATATTTGGAAAGACACAAAGAAATATATTGGTAAAACATTGGTGGAATCTGTTGCAATGTACGGAAGTGAGGTATGGACAATCAATAAGTACTACAAGAATAGACTAATAGCTCTAGAAATGGATTATTTACGAAGAAGTGCCAGAAAGTCTAAATTAGAACGTGTCACAAATAGGAAATTAGAAACAAAATGGAAGCAGAAGAAAGCATAATTGAAAGAATTGAGGAAAAGGAATTAAAGTGGTTAGGACATGTTTTAAGAATGGAAGATGAGCGATGGCCGAAGCAACTATATGAATGGCATCCTAACAGAAAGAAGAAAAGAGGAAGACCAAGGTTAAAATGGAAGGAAAACATGAAGACAGTAATGCAAGCTAGAGGGCTAAGCATCGAAGATGCCCAAGACCGTAGGCTTTGGAGGTTTGGCACGGGAAGACGGCAGCAGCTGTAAAAACCCGAAGATAGATAGAGATAGATATATATATATATATATATATATTTATTTATTTATTTATTTATTTATTTATTTATTGCAATGAGAGTAGCTTTTTATACCTTGGATTTTTTTTAATTTTCAGGCCATTGTGAACTTCACTATGGAATTCATAAACATCGTTACAGGCTGGCCTGGATCTGCACACGACAGTCGTATGTTCAAAAGTAGCATGATCTGTGGCCAATTTGAAGAAGGAGAAGTGTCTGGCATTCTCCTGGGAGACAGTGGGTATGCGTGCGATCATTTTTTAATGACACCTCTCCTCAGCCCACAAACACGAGCTGATTTCAATTATAACTCAAACTTGAAACGACGACGACTGTTATAGTTGCAACAACTGTGTTACACAATATAGCGAGGAGGGCAAACGATGCCGAAATAGAGGATCTGCCACCAATAATGCTATTCCAGTTGTGAATGATGTTTATGATTTGCCAAATGGATTGACAGCCAGAAGGGCTCTAATAGATGCCCACTTTTAATAATAAGTAAGGTGAATACCGAGTCATCCTTCCTCATAACTGGTGTTCTATTTGAAGTAGTTTTGATATTTCACGTATACCATCGTCAGCTTTTCCAGACTGTTGAAATTTAAGTTGTCAGCTCTGGACATCAAGGGAACGACAATGTTAATTTCAACATTCTGGAAAAGCTGACGATGGTATACTTTATATACGGACACTAGTTCAAATAGAACACAACAAGTTATGAGGTAGAATAACTCCGGATTTACCTTATTTGTTATTAAGAAAGACCTAATAGAGTTACATACTTCCCATTGTATTTTTACTTGTAATTTTAGGATTGTGATTGGACAAAATTATATGAACACTTTCTTTTCACTACACTATCATGTATTGTGCATTTTTTTTGTCTTCTATACTTCCTCTGCTGTAAGGCTGTGAACATATTTGTGTTGTGTATATAGACCATTATGTGTTAAAAATGCAGATTTCCTCGTCTAAATTGTTGGTGCATCTGTAACACTTATATCATTTTGTCTAATTTAAAATTTTATTTGTTCTAATATGTAATTTAAATAGAGCCCTATTCCATGTGACATATCAGCTATAAACTTTGTAATTGTCCTTTAAGTCACTAACGCTATCATTTATTGGATAACGTAAGTTAAAATGCGTGCACATTTATTCACATTTCTGGTATAGCCAATTGTGAACATGTTTATTTAATTCAGTTTGTTTGTTTTATGTCCCGCACCATAGCTGAATGGTTAAGGCAAGATGCTTTGTCAGAGAGTTACGGGACTTGCGCTGGTTCGGGTCTCCATGGGGGAAAACGTTTTTTCTTGTGATTTTGGCCAGTATTGGGCCATTGCTCACTCAGCATCATGAGGCATTTGGGTAGCTACAATAAGTAGCGGCTCCAAGTTCAGAAAATCAGCTATAATGACTGGGGGACCTGACATGCTGACCACATATCAATCCTACACTGGGTGAATGATCTTCTATCTCTGTGACCAACTCATGTGGAAGTGAGTCCAACAGCCAGCTAGTAGGCCAAGAGCCTTCTAGGCCTTTCAAGCCATGGGTTTTTTTATTATTCTATATTCCGTTAAGTGAGTCAAATAAGTTATTACATGTTACCTCATAAAACTCCGTGATCTTCACAGGACTGGTTTCTGAAGCTATTGCTTGTATCATCAGCCAAGATTCCATTAACTCTATAGTCTGATTTCTGGTTGACGATAGAGGAAATAACTTCAGAAACCGGTCCTGTGAGAATCACCCAGTTTTATGAGGTGAGATGTAATAATTTGACATACTTAATTTATTTGCCTGATAATGTAAATTCCCATCATAAAATTTCATTAAAGTAATTTAGATTTGATTAAGTAGGTAGATCCTTGGCAAGCTTTATTGTTTTGTTATCTTGTTTTCCGTAAGTTGGGTATGGAAACTTAAAAGCCTTATGATCCATCCATCCATAGTAATTCTGCCCAAGGGTAGGTATTTCACTGCAATCATAGCATTTTCATGGTATGATTTGCTAGGTAATTATAGGTGTGGAAGCTTCCCGTTGCTTTCTTTCCACATCGGTGAAGGATGATGATGATGACCGGATGATATTTGGGGACTGTTGGTCCCTAAGCTTCCTGACATTTGTCTTACAGGTGAGGAAAACCCCAAAAAAAACCTCTCCCAGGAGCTTGTCCTGACCAGGAATTGGACCCACTGCATGACAAGGCAGCACGCTACCTCGAGACCACAGTGGTGGACACGATGAGGTATTATATTCTAAAAAAATGTGTAAATAGTAATGTTTCACAATAATATATAAGGTATTAGTGTTACGAATTTGTGTGTTTATGTACATTGATAGCTGTGTAATGTTCATGTATGTAAATCCATATTGATTCTTGTATATAATTGTTATGAGTAATTATGAATGCTGATGATAATAATAATAAGCAATGTTTTCAAATGAAACATATTTTGTATTTATTTCAGGTGTCATACATATTAATTCCACAATAAAATATAAGTATGGACTGTTCTTTAATTTCATTTTCCTGCATTGTCCAAGTACTAGAATTCACTTCTGTTTCTTTTATCATGACATACAAAACTCATGTCCACCAAAAACAGATGTTTATTTCCAATATGCAGTTCCCTAAGATTCATCCAAATATCCTCCCATCTAAACCTTCATAATGGTATTTTCTCAATAAAATAAATACATTTGTCGCTATAAGTTTTATAAGTTTGTTATGGGTTGATCATGTAGATTGAATAGACAGTAGAAGAAATTTTTACTGGATTAAGTTCGTTGAGGAAAAGGTTCAGTGGAGGGCTTTAGTGAATGTGCCATTTATCTTATGTATTTCATAAAGCCCTAGAGCTTGCAATATAAGTAGTAAAACCAATCAGCTATTCAAGGGGACATATTTGAAAAAATCATGTTGACGTGAGGATGAGGTAAAACAGTAAACTGAAATGAAGTTTCATGCAATAACTACATATTTTAAAGATGGTTGTTTATATAAATGCCCTTATAGGACTGTAGGGCAAAGTAAGTGGGCATATATATAATACATATAATGTCCCATTTTTTGTTTTGATATAAATTTTAGAATAACACTGATAGAGTATCAAAGTTTATAAATTATGACTATAGTCTTGTATCAGAAGAAGCATTAATGACCATAAGGAGAAGAGACAATACTAATAATTTACATAACATGGTGATTAAAGATTTGTGGTGAATTACAACAATAATTAATACATAGTTACGTAACAGTGTTTCTATAAACGGAAAAACTGCACTTAAACTAGCGTGGAATATTTTCAAAGTCCAATAGAACAACAGTGCGCATATGTCAGGTTTTATATAGCCAGCAATAACCCACAATCTAACCACATATCGATTATCATCCTCGATTACTATATGTCGCTGTGAAATTTAAATTACTAATATTTACAATATTAAGAGAAAATAGCATCATAATATTGTCTACCAGTGTTATAATATTGTGATTTGCATATTTAAATAAATACTTCAAAATTGTCTAATAATGTTATAAAAATTGTTTGAAAAAGTTTAAAGCATTAAATAATGTTAGTTAATACAGAAGAAGAGTTTACTACAATATAAATGTAAAATCAAGCACTAGTAGAAGTGCAGTTGAGCCCTATACCATATGTATATTTTTTACGATAATCACAACCTTTAGGTTAAGGAAAATAAAATGCACCATCAAAAATTGATTAATAACTTTGTATTTATTTGATGTATTTACATAACGTGGTGATGGTAATTTCTTACCATGTTCTTAAAATATTATCTTCATAGTGTACTTTTGATAATGGTTTTCTATTAACAATTACAACAATAAATTAATACATAGTTACGTATCAATGATTTTATAATATATAATAAATAATAAATTATTATTTTGCTACAATCTCGACTTTTAAGGTTAGGCCTACAAAATTATTAGGACCTATAGTATTACCTGTTATGCATAAAGGTATACTTATTATCCATAAAGATAACATAATAAAATAAAATAGACCATCTCAAATGGATCACTAATACTGTTTTTAATTTGATATAAAATAGATCACGTATATTATATTAATTTGGTTTGTTGATATCCCATAACGTACATATAACGTACGCTTTTCTCCATCACAATACACATGTATAAAATATAAAAGCTGTGGAATGTTACAATTTGACCTTTTATACTTTCTTACTATATTTATCAATAATATAAGCCTATTCAGATAACTAATTTTATAAGGGATAACTGGGCAATATATATTTTTTACTTTCATTGTTGGACATTTCTATATGTAGGAAATCCTAATTTTGCCATGAATACGTTTTGATTACACACATATATTGTATGTTTAACCTCAATCAGATTCTATTTCCTCATTTTTGTAATAAGTTTAATTTATTTTAGGCAAACAATCACATTCCCATAACCTATACAATTGCAGACGATTTTTAAAAGACGCCATATTTCACAATATCATATGGATTATTTCTCTATGCATTTTTAAAATCATTGCCAACATACGCATTTTTCCATCTCGCCTGAGATAGAGATAAGATCGGATAAGATGGTTTCAAGAAAACCATCTCTCACTCTCGTGGTCAGACTCAACTTACGGAAGTGAGTGGGGAGGAGGAGAGGAGAGTTGGTTTCAAGAATACCGGCCTAAATGCTATTTCAAAATTTTATTTGAAAAGTTCATGAACTGTCATTTGTGCTAGAATAGACTACATTGGAATGTACATACATACATACATACATACATACATACATACATATTAATACGCTGCTTAACAATCATAGAAAACTAGAACTTTGTGATGGCAACTCAAAAGCTGTCAGTTCCACGTCACAAAAACACGTGGTAGGTTAAAGAAGTGTTTGCTATGAAATATATTTCACTTGCAGACTTCCCTTAGAGTCGCGAAGGTACATAAATCTACCTGAAGAAAAAAGTTCCATAATTACGTAGAACCTGACACTCTCTTAACATATAACCGGTTACACCGACAAATGTACTGTTTTAACAAATATTTTACAAATAAAAGTTAATACAAATCCAGATCGTCTGTTTATTTTACACTCGAGTTATAGTAGATCATCTGTTTCATTTATGAACAGAGGCACTAGGTTCACGGCCGCGCGGACATAAGCTCTCCATATATCTCTATCCGGAGCTAATATTTTCCAATCATCCCCTGTATAATCTACTTCCCTCAAATCATGGTTAATATTATTCTCCCACCTCATTCTTGGTCTACCAGCTGGGGGTTTTTCGTCTGGTTTTCCTGCAAGAATCCTCCATGCACGTTTTTCATTTCCCATTAGTGCCACATGTCCTGCCCATTGCAGTCTATGAGACTTTACTGTTCGTATTATATATGGATTCCTCTAAGGATCATGTAGCTCTGTTTTGATGTCTTCTCCATTCACTTGTCTGTTCATCTTTCTTTGGTCCAAAAGTTGTCCTAACAATTTTATTCTCAAATTCTCGTAATCTCCTTGCCTCCCTTAAAGTAAGAGTCCATGTTTCACATCCATGTAATATAACTGGTACAATAACAGTTTTATATATTTTCACTTTAACGTTTTTTAAAGGACTTGGTACGACAAATTGCATGCATTTCCAGAATTGAGTCTATGTTTAATTTCTTTGTGCACCTTATTCCTATTATTTGAGACTTGAAAGGAAATGTAAATCTTTTGCCCATTGGGTTGCTAGCTCAGAGGGGTATTATTGTGGGGTTCCCACAAAACAAGAGCAATAGCGAAAAGAGAAACCAGGAAGAGACATAGAAAAAATTGGGAGGAATGTGTCACAATTAGAAAATGATATTACTAGACCCGCACCACAAAGATACAAAATCTTGAAAAATTTGAATCGTGAAACGAAAGACAATTTCAACCTTAATGTCATCCCAGCCAAACAATGGTCAAATTATTTTCAAAATCTATGGACCCAAACTACAAATACTCTCACTTCACTACCATCCAATTACACATCTACAGACTTGATTACAGAGGATAAACTATCAGAAGTATTAACGAAGATGAGAATCAACAAAGCTCCTGGAGAGGATGGAATCAGTGTTGGAACTAATTAAAAATGCAAATCCTCTGTTTTAGACAGATTTCTAACATTAAATATGGGAAGGAGAGACATTCCTGTAAGTTGGACAAAATCTATTGTAGTACCAATATTTAAAAAAGGAGACAAGAAAAACTGTGAAAATTACAGAGGCATCAGCTTACTAAATACAACATTATATTAATTAAGATCAAATTATACAAACATCTTAACAGCCTCCTCAGCGAAGAACAGAATGGCTTTCGTAAAGATCGATCCTGCTGTGATGGTTATTTCTCCATGAAATTATTAATAGAAAAACACAAGGAGTTCAATGTAGAAACACATTTAGCTTTAGTGGACTTCAAAAAAGCCTTCGACAAAATCAATAGGAATAAACTGTTGGAAATTTTAGATATCAACAATCTACCACAACAGCATATTTTAAATTTGTACAATATCTATAAAACAAATTTCATTTCAGTTCAAATCAATAATACACAAACAGAATGGACCAAAATTAATAGGGGCGTAAGACAAGGATGTGGCCTCTTGCCCTTGTTCTATCATATACATGGATAGAATACTCCAAGATTGGCGACAGATGAGACACGGTTCTATCCAAATTAATAGAAACCTAAAAGTAGACTCCTTGCTTTTTGCAAGGCATTTTGATTTGGTATTAATAGCTCAAGACAATTTCATGTCTAAAATTAAAATTGGCAGTAAATTGTCACATGGTTTTACGATAAATAAAGGTCTTCGTCAAGGTTGTTGTCTATCACCGACTCTGTTTAAAACATATGTACATGAAATATTAAAGAATTGGAAGAGAAAATGTTCAAGCATGGGAATTCCTATTTCAAACAACAAAACTTTATACAACTTACATTTTGCAGATGATCAATTGTTAATTGCACAAGATTATGAAGATTTAGAATATGACTGAAAAGTAATAGAAGAATATGAAAATGGGGTGTAAATTTAAACATGAAAAAAACTAAATATTTATCATTTGGTGAACCAGAACAAAATTTAATTTTGGAGACTGGAGAAACAATAAAATGTTGTAGTGAGATCACATATTTAGGAATTAAACTAAATAAAAATGGGAGTTATGAAGAGGAAATAAGAAATAGAAATAATAAAGGAAAATTTGCAATTGCTTGCCTCAATGGAATATTGTGGGATAAAAATATAAGTAATAAAAATAAAATGAATATATATCATACAATTGTTAAAAGCATCATTACTTATGGAGCAGAACTTTGGCCAATAACAACAAAAACAAGTAAGTACCTTTTGGCAACGGAAATGGATTTTTTACGAAGGGCCGCAAGAATTTCAAGAAGAGAAAAAATTAGAAACTCAGTTATAAGGGAGAAAATGAAGATTGAAGACAGTATTTTAGATTATATTATAACTCAGCAATTAAGATGGTACGGACATGTCCAGCGAATGGAAGAGGATCGACTACCAAAATCTGTTTTGGAATGGAAACCTGAGGGAAGACGAAGCAGAGGAAGACCTAAAACCTCCTGGAGTCAGGGAATATGGTTATATATGAAGGAGAAACATCTACAACCAGGAGATTGGATGGACCGACAAAATTGGCTATTAGGAATCGGACGATGTCAAAGACATTAAACAACCGATGATCTATCTATCCATTAATAGCTCAAACAGAAACAGATTTACAGTATGCTATACACAACATTAATATAATTGCAAAAAGGTACACTATGGAAATCATTACAAAGAAAACTAAAGTGATGGCCATTTGTTGGAAATACCCTATACCTAGGAAATTTTTTTGGATAATAAATTTTACAATTAGTAAATTAATTTAATTATTTGGGTTATAATTTAACATTTCTAGATGAAGCTGATGTATCAAAGAAAATCACAAATTTCACAAAAACATCAGGGATAATTTACACAAGATTACAGCTTTATAAGGTTCTCGCAAGACCAGTATTAAGATAGATAGTGAAGTATGGACAATACGAAGAAGAGATGAAAGCCGAATAACAGCAAATGAGATGCGATTTATACGCTGTACTATACAAAGTGGGATCATAAAAGAAATGAGGAAATTATGGAAGAGCTGCATGTAGAACCCATTCTTCACCATATACAAAACTACCAGAACTGGAAAGCCCAACTTCAACGAATGCCGTCTCATAGAATTCCAAAAGCCATGCTTCGTTACTGCCCCCAAGGCAAATAGATCACTGGAACATCCAAAAATGTGCTAGATGGAAAATTCCTCTTTGAGATCGTAATAGGCCACACGGTCTAATACTTGCATGGATGATGATGATGATTCCTATTATTTGTAATTATTGTTCCTAGGTATTTGAATTCAGCCACTTCTTCAAAATTTCCCTCATTTGTCATTATCTGTCAGTCTCCACTATAATGTATATTGATATATTTCATATGTTTAGATTTATTGATGTTTACTTGTAGTCCCAATTTCTTAGTGTTACTCAATAGAATGTATATCACTTAATTTAAACATTTTAAAAGTATCTTTGTACTTCTGATTTTACAGATTATCCTATTACACATTTTGTGGTTTTTGTTACACATTTATATACATATTTTATAGGGTTATATATATGTACACTCGTAAACGACTGGACCGATTTTGATTAAAGTTTTTGTGCTTATTTGATTGGGTCCCCGGATGATATAGATTCACAATTAGGTCCTCTATAACCATTAGGTGTAGGAGTTTACCTGAAGATAAATTTTACAATCGCTCTAGCGGTCACATTTTTCAATGTTTTACAACGAAACTCGATATATCCTTTTAAAATAAACCAAGGTAGATATTATCAGAACATGAGTGAAATCCGACAATTGAAGTAGAGGTTTACCTGAAATCCGAAATTAAAAACTGCCTAACGTCTGGGCTGATTTTTTTTTATTTATAAATGGATTGCGCACAAATGTGCAAAGATGATAACACAACAATCACCAACACTTTAACTTTTTCTTGCGTAATCACAAATTGTTTTTGTTCTTTGTGTACATTTTTCGATGTGATATATTTCGCATTTCTGTTCACATACTTCGCATATGCATGACATCTTCGGGTCGTGGAATGTTTTATCTTTACACATTAGGTGGTGGAATCCATGTACGCTTAGTCTTGTGATGTGTGTTATCTGGAAATTTGCTTCTGTCCTGTTCCTGTCTATCATCGCTCCGGTGCTGAAGAATTCCGGCCATACCTCCTCCCTTTTCCTGCGTAGACTTTGTAGAGCATGTTCATAGGGCTCCGTGGTTGGTAGTAGGTATGTTGTTTTCAGGTCCTCGATAACGAAAGTCTCCCTTGCCAGTAGGTACACTAGACGACTTCTTGTCGTTCTTGATACTCCTATTGCTCTTTTTATGTATGTAGCTTTCACTTTTTCCCCCGAAAGCAGTGTGTTCAGATTAGCTTCTGTAAGATGTGGCCATATGATTTCTATCCCGTAAGTTGTTATTGGAAGGATCTTTGCATTTAATAGTTTCATCGCTGATTCCAGGCTTAGAGCTTGTATATTGCGTATATCATTTATTGCCATTATTGCTTGCGCTGATCCTTCTGCTAAGTGTTTTGTGAAGCGTCTTCCACTGGGTTGTAAAGTAATGCCTAGATGTTTAAACTCCTTTACTATTTTGATGTTATCTTTGTCCAGTTTTATATCTGTTGTGGCAGGGATCTTTCCTCCCTTTCTGAACACCATCATTTCTGTTTTTTCTTTGTTTATATACAAGCTGTGGGTTTTACACCATTCTTTCACAGTTGTTACGGCGTTCTGAAGTTTACTTATATCCGTTGATCCGATTACGATGTCGTCTGCGTATGCATATACGAAAACTTCTTCTTCTAGGTCTTCTATTTTCCTTGCCAGTCCTTTGGCTGCCATTATGAATATGAGTGGTCTCAATGGGTCTCCTTGCAGTACCCCATTTTTCTCCAGTATAGTTTTTGATTTTGAGAGACCATCTGATATAACTATGCTATTTTCTTTCATTATTGATGTAACGATTTGGGTCCACGCGTTCTCCTCTCCTAAGATACTTTTTAATTTGCTTATTATTAATCCTCTGTCCATTAGATCGAAGGCTTTCGTAAAATCTACGAAGACAGTGTACAGCTTCTATTTTCTATCGAGTGCTTGCTCTATGTTTTGAAGGAGGAGTTTCACTGCCGTTTGAGTTGATCTCTCTTTCCTGAATCCAAATTGCGCGTCAGGGAGGTTTACTTCGATTTTTTCCCTTACTCCATTTGTTATAATTTTTGTTACGTTCTTGAAGGTAACGTTTTCAAGAGCGATGCCCCTGTATTTGTTAGGGTCTGTTGGATCCCCTTTTCCTTTCTATATAACTTTTATCGTCGAGTTTCTCCATTGTTCTGGAATTCTTCCTAGTTCTATACATTTGTTATATAGTTTTGTCCAAATGGGCTCAGTGTGTCAATTGTGTTTTTGAGGTGTTCATTATATATCATATCTGGACCAGATGCGTTTCTGTTGTTGCTTTGGTTAATTGTTTTTCTTATTTCTGCAGGGTTAGTAGGGGTCCATTCTGTGTGTCTTGTGTTTTGGTTTTGATTTCTTGTTGCTGGGGTGTCTGTGCCTTCCATGTTTAGTATGTTGGTGAAATGTTGTTCCCATTCCTTCATTTGTATGGCTTGTATCTGTTACTGTTTTCTTGGTCGAATATCGATGTATGGGTCTTTAAGGGCTTCCTCAGCCATCTCTTTAATTTTTTGTTCGATATGAGCTTTCTTCTTTTCTTTTATCAGTCTTTTGTATTGTCGTCTTTCCTTTGCGTAATCTTCTTTTAGTGCAATGTCTTCCAGGTTGTTTTTTATTTGCTGTAGTTTACTTATCACTTGTTTTCTTTTTGTTGTAGCATTCATTGTCATACCATTCTTTTGATTTCTTCATGTTCGAATTTACTGGCATCGTGGCCCCTATGATGACATGTTCTATTATAGCGGTAGCTTCCTCTAGATTCCCTCGTTCTATAGCTGTTTCTGCTTCTTTTAGTTCCTTCTGGCTTCCTTTGATTTTCTCGTTGTCGATTTTTCTTGATATCTTTAGCGGTGTTACTTTTTGGGTTTAATTTTTGGTATAGCTATGTTAATTTTCATAGGTAGGTGTTTTCGGATGGGTGTTACTGCGTTTGTCCAGAGGGGGGTTATTTTTCCCTTTGCGTGGCCTTTTATTAGTGCTAGGTCGATGGTGCTTTTACCGTTGTCTATATCTATACAGCAGGTCAAGTCGCCTGCTATCATTATAGGCTTTCCGCTTATTTTTTTTTGTGAGATTGAGTGTGTCCCTGGATGATCTAGATTCGCAATTGGACCCTATAATACCATTAGGTGTAGGATTTGACCTGAAGTGAGAATGTAAAAACCTCTCTAGCGGTCACAATTTTGGATGTTTCACAACGAAACTCAGTATGTTGTATAAAAACAAACCAAAGTATGTATTAAGCAAAAAAAAAAGAGCAAAATCCGATTGTTATATGTGGAGGTTTACTTAAAATCCGTCTGAGCGTATTCCATATAATTTAATTAACGATTAATATTAATTTATTTATACATAGCAACGAACACCGGGTATTTGCCAATACTACTTAAAAACCCGACCTGTAATAACAATGTATAAACAATACGTAAGAAGACAGTATTTGTCACCCGGAAACACTAAGATAAGAGCGAGCAACCTCGTTCTAAGGAAGTTAAACAGGTTTTAAGATTAAATATATGACAGTACTTACTTAAAGTGTGCTTAAATGTATCAGACTTTCAAGTGACAAAGTATTCATGAAGTGCATTGTTACGTTGTTTTTGTACCTCTCTCTAACAGCGGGAGTCATTACATCCTGTGAAAACACATCAATTTTGTAACCACTTGTTAGTTTATTTCATTTTATAATCTTTGAGAAGGTGTTACTTCGTCAGTGAAGAAATTATTTTGTTGTTACAGTCCTGGCAGTTAATATATGTAACATACGTACTGTAGGGCCAGAGCTAAAAAAACGGTGTGACGGAGGGTTATTTATGATCTCTGATAACCAATCATTTTTTAAGTTTTACCTTAAGAAAAGCCGTGTCTCCACCATCGAGCAAGTTCTAATTGATGGCTCTTCACCAGAGCTATGGTTCGGCATCGGAGTTTCAGCTGCAGAAGACTCTTACACAGCACAGCCACGTATAGAAGTTCCCACTCTTTATATGCTTTCCAGAGACCGTCTATTGTTCGAGGACGCCTGTTTCCCAGTGCCCTTCTGAAGAATCCAAAGACTCAAAGTCCATCGGTAATGCATCAGGAGACTTCACTGGGATGTTGCTGAATGGAATAGCATGTATTCCAGTTTCCTGCTCCATTTCTCCAGGAATGTCAGGGTTGAACCCGAAGTGTCACTGGAGGTGCACCCAGACTTGGTTTTTGTCTGTACCATAGAGAGCTGGGATTTCAGTCGGGTAAATTGGGGTGAGAAGTTCTTCCTGGTAGTACTGGGAGTTGATTTTGGCCTTTTTAGCTGCTCTACGAATGGTTAGTATTTCATTGTAGCAATATCCCGCGATGACCATAAATCCACTGGATTTATTTTCTCTGCATTCGGCATACCACTTTCGAATTTTTTTCACCCCTCTCTCTATAGTAAATTGCCTGGGGTTTGTTGTAGTCTCCTAGATAAACATATGCGTCATCAAGTGTGACCAAAATTTTGCATTTTTCTCCTGCCAGGTGCTTTCCATAGTTTCCTGCTCTTGGTGCGCATTCGGCAATGTGACGTGGCAACAATTTATGAACCCTGCTTTTATGGCGCTTCTCCATGTTTAAATCTTTGTTTATTATGGTGTTTACAGTTTTAAGGGATATTCCCAATCTGTTCGCAATCACCCTTTGTGTGGCAGGGTTACCACCAGAGATAAGGACCTTGACTTTTCTGATTACATCTGGGGTGCGGGTAGTAGCAGGTCGTGGATTTGCCCGTTTTTTTCCCCCCCTTTTGAAATTAATCCCAAGCGACCCTTTCCCTTTTTATTAAACGCTGAGCTAATTCCACACTTTGACACCATAAAATTACGTTTTTGCAAACCTCGATAATCGCGGAATAACTATAATTAGCGTCGGAAAGGACAGTAATGTACCCTTCCCAAAACGGGTCTATTCTCTCAGGCATTATGAGAGCAACACACGTGCGAGTGTAACAGAAACAGCACACTGACAGGTTTGATCACCTCGCACGCTCCTGTCTTGATGACTCGCACTTCAACGTCACAATCTACTTGGCAAATCGTTATCAGAGATCGGAAACAACCCCTGGTATATGTGCAATAAAAATGTAGCCTTTTGGACATTTAAATGACTTACGCTGTCCGAACTATAACAAATACACACCAAACTAATGTACACATAATTGAATATCTCAAACAATTCTACAAACAATTCTACGACAGCCTGTCATCTTTTATAAATAACTCACAATAACACTTTTTATCTTTCAGTTCCTTGATGGCAAGAAGATCGGAATAAGTAGATTCCGGGACAAAGCCCGGTAATCAGCACGGGATATCTAATAATAATTACTTTTTTTTCTTTTTTACGAAGACACTCATTTTTATATATTTTATTTATATACAGAATTTTAATGTTTACACATCTTTCTGTGCCAAACGTTTTATTTTTCTTCTCCACTCGTCTCTCTCCATCCAATCCATGTCCTCCAGTCCCCTTGCTCTCATTCCATCAGTTATTTCCTGCATCCACGAGTTTCGGGGTCTTCCTCTCCTCCTTCTTCCAGGTGGACACCATTCCAATGTTTTCCTGGGTAATCTTTCTTCTTGCATTCTCGTCGTACGTGCCCATACCAATTTAATTGCGTATACTGTATATAATCTACTATTGAATAACCAATATTCATTTTTTCTCTTATGACAGTATTTCTTATTTTGTCTAATTTTGAATATCTTGCTGCTCTCCTCAAGAAATCCATTTCCATCGACATAAGTTTTTGTTCTAAGTTTTTGTTGAATTTCCAAACTTCAGCTCCATATGTGACAGTACTTCTCACTATTGAATTATATATTTGTAACTTATTTTTCCTGGTTATATGTCTGTTCCATAAGACTCCATCCATCATTGCTGTTATTGCTCTACCTTTATTTATTCTGTCCTTAATATCACTTTCATGTTTATCCTCTTTACCTAATTTTACTCCCAGATACTCAAATTCTTCACATCCTCTAATATACCCCTTTTCATCTTCTAATACCAAGTCTTCGGTTTCGGCTCCACATCCCATATAAAATGTTTTTTTCTAAATTTATTTTCAAACTCCAGTTATCGTATTCGTCCAATAATTTTCTGAACATAAACTCCATGTCTTCATATTCTCGAGCAATTATTATCTGGTCATCCACAAATAACAGTGTATATATTGTATCTGTTGATCCATCTCCAATTAGTACTCCCATTCCTGAACATTTTTTTTTGCTCCAGTTTGACAGTGCTTTATGTATAAATATCTTAAATAATGTTGGTGATATGCTACAACCTTGACGAAGGGCTTTTGTTAATTTAATTTCTTCTGATATATATTTTCCAATTTTAATTTTAGATACTGCATTTTATACAATTTTTTTATTGCATCAATAATCGTATAATTTATGGCCATATTTTCTAATGCTTCCCACAACTTTTGTAAAGGTACAGTGTCATATGCCTTTTCTATATAAAGATAATAATTGTAGTGGGCCCTAATAGTTTTATTTTTGTAATTTAGATGCAAGAGTACGTAGTTTCATAGTTTTTTTTCTAACCTGGTGGACAAGGCCTTAACCTTGCCAGGTTATTATTATATTACTACTACATATAGAAAACAAATATACCGGTATATACATTTATCATAAGTAAAGCCACGAGTGATTTCCAAATTATCCATAAATTCCTGATGTCACGAAGTGACTAGTGAATTTAACTAGAGAATTTGGAAATCAAGAGTGGCATTTGTTAGGACTAATTAACGAATAAAATTAAGCAGTTTACTCACAAATCATTATTTAAATATAGTCATTTGAAAATATTTATATATTTAAGGTAAACAGCGATGATTGAAAACAAATGAGAATCGTACGTTATGATTCATGTGTTCATCAAACTCAACCAGATCGTATTATTCATTGCCAAATAAATATTGTAAGAATGCACCCTATTGTAGAAAAAATTAAACACATCAAACTGTATATTATAACTAGAGCGAGGATTTTTATGAAATTTCATGTTTTAAACTATTAGTCAGAGAGCGCTGAGACAAAGTATCTTTACATTTTATGATATGTACAATCAAATAAGATCAACAAATGTTTTCATATTTCATAATATTTTGGCGAAAAGTTCATATTTTAGTAAAAATTTAATATTCCTTCATATGTTTCAACTTTCAATTTTTTTTAATAAAATTTCTAATAATTGGTTAAAAACATTTTTGAAGTGATTGTAGTTTTGAAATTATTTGACAATGCAATATGGTAGATGGTAAAAATTCCTCAGTATCCCATCCAAAACAAGGTAAATAGTTTTGATAAATGAAAATAATTGAATAAGGAGACATGGAATGGCCAAGTGGAGGGTTTTTGTCCGAAACTACATAACATGAACAGGGATTTCCTAATCTTGTGACAAGAACATGAATAATGTTAGAATAATAATCACCTATATTTCTATCAGGTAGCAACCATTTCCTTTTTCCTACCTAAGGGCAGTCCTTATTGTGTGAATGGATTACAATATTTAAATGTACGGA
Organism: Diploptera punctata; assembly: GCA_030220185.1. Taxonomy (NCBI): domain Eukaryota; kingdom Metazoa; phylum Arthropoda; class Insecta; order Blattodea; family Blaberidae; genus Diploptera; species Diploptera punctata. Next base: position 2,107,726 of record JASPKZ010006848.1, read on the forward strand.
AGACTACTGCTGCTGAACTTGAAAGTGTGCTGAAGAATAAAGTCTTACTCCACAGTTTATGAAATTAGTTCTTGTAGGTAAGGTCAATATTATTCTCGCAGGTACATGTTTACTCCCATAACATCATATGGTGTTGGAGCGTACTTTCTGATCGTATAATACACTTCTGACGGACGGACATTAAAAAATGTATAGAATGTAGACAAAGCTCTTAACAGTGTATTACGAACAGAATTGATAATTGGATTGCTCAAAGCACAAGTACCCCATGACTAGACACTCTACTCAGCCAATTTCATGAAAAAAACTAATGTTAAAATAATTCTAACTCATTTCACCATGTTCATATGTGTAGTTTGTAGGATTAAAAATAATTACATTTGAAATACCCCCAAGAATTATTTGGATTAACTAATTGTATTTATTTATTTTATTTATTTTTTTTATTTATTTTTTTCCCCCAAATGACAGACTGAACTTGATCTACTTGTGTTCCGATTCATCCAATTTAATATCATTGTGACATTTACATATATTGGGAGTTCAATATCTTTATGCAAGGTAAATAAGTCATCCAAACCGTACCCACTCTAAATGTTGTTACTGGTATATTTGATGGAAGCATGTTTGTTTGGCTTACTATGTTTTGTTTATGTTTGGATTTCGTAATTAAATATAATTGGATAAATTAATTGATCGTGTTTGATATATATATATATATATATATATATATATATATATAATATTCCAGTATTAATTAAATAATGTGTCAAACTACAGGCTTGAGAGGCCCTTGGGGTAGATGGATGTTGAGATTTTCACATTTCTAGAAAATCGCCAAGGGATGTCCACTGGGTTCTCAGTCCTGCGTGACAGCCATCTTTGTCCCAGAATATGCGTCCGGTACTCACTTAATTACGATCCGAGTAGACCCTAGGGCTATGATGTCGCCAGAAGGTCCAGCTGAAAACCCTGACCGTACTGAGACTCAAACCCACGACCTTCCGGATTGTTAGCGTGATTCCTCGAATACAACAACACTACAATGTGAGCCATTAAAATTGCTTCAAATCATGAACATCTGTTTCTTTTTTATTGTGGTATAATCAAATTCCTGTGTTTTTCTATTATATCCCGCAAAATATATGTTTATATTCGTGCACTATAAATAAAATCTGGAAGCCATTTGCATTCTAGGATTGTTACATCTTAATATATAAATTGTTATATTGTACGTATTTCTTAGAAAGTTAGTCACTGCAAAATAATGCTCTGACCTATTCAGAACGTTAAAAAGTTGTTTGATATTAATGTGATAAAATGAAATTGATAAAATCGAGGTGAAAAATGACTAAATGAAGATTAATTGAAATGTGATTAGTCATTGACTACCATTTGGGGCATGAGTTAAATAGTGATATAAAAAGTATGATCGATAAAAATTTTAAAATATTTTAATAACATTACCCTGAGTGCAACCACAATAGCTTCGGAGTTATGTTTTATTTGTTTAATCAATGCAACGTGAACATATTATTTATCGCAAATATTATAAGTATGCACCCTAGTGGAAAAAAAAATAAAGCACATAAAAAAACTGTATATTATAAGCAACATTACAGGTAATTATTTTTTTAGCAAGCAACCCGGTAAAATTAATATTTGAAAACACAATTATTGAACACACAATTATGAAATGTGTAGGTAGAAGTAATCTGTTCACTATTTGGTCTACTCAATGTATTTGTTGGAGAGTTAGTCACTGCAAAATAATGCTCTGACCCGTTCAGCAGAATATTAAAAAGAAGGAGCTTAGTTTAATTTGATAAATCAGGTGAAACACGACTGTGATTGGTTGTAAAACAAAATTTAATAAAACGTGATTATTCATTGACTCCCGTTTGCGGCATGATGTAAATAGTAATTGCAATTTACAAATAACAGATGAGGTTGCGGCATCAGACGAGGTTATGCAAACTAATGGGATACTACAAGGAGACCCATCAGCCCGCTACTATTTAACATAATGACGGCTGACATTGGGAAAGCAACAAACGGGACCACGCTGGTAATGTATGCGGACGACATGGCCATTGGGGCAGAAAACAAAGAAGAATTGCAAAAAGGCATAGATGGGATACAACGATGGGCTATGGAAAATGAGTTCAAGATAAACAGCAACAAGACCGTACAAATGGTTTTCAAGAAAGGAGGAAGAACAACGGCAAGTGATAATCTAAAACTAGGAGAAGAACCGATAAGAATGGTCAACAAATTCAGATATTTAGGCATATCACTGCAGCCAACAACAAAGTCTTTCAGCGCACATGTGCAGGAGAGAGCAGCAGCAGCTATAAGAGCTATGTGCAGTATCAAAGACATCACATCGTTAAAATTAGTCACAGCCATGAAATTATTCGCATCAGTGATCACCCCGATCGTCACCTACGGGATAGAACTGATATGGGAGAAACTATCGGCCAGCGATATGGAGAGGTTAGAAAAAATAAAACCAAGATTCATCAAAAAGGCATTAGGTGCAAGCAAATACACACCAAATAGAATGGCCTATATGCTAGCCAGAGAAACCTTCTTCCTAGAGGACCTGAGGCAAAGGATACTACTGCCAGCAACGGAGCCATATAAGAAAGTCATCGAAAAAAAGAAACAGAGAGAGAAAGAGATCGACGAAGATTTCTACGCCTCAGATGCCATGGTAAACAGAGAGTGGGCTGGAAGTAACCAACCACAAAGGCACAGAATCATAGGTCTAGCAACACACGGATATCATCACAAAATGTGCAAAAATACAAAATTCCACCAACCGAGTGATTCGTGTGAATGCAAGATATGCGACCAAAAGTGTGAGCGATACCATTACAAACAATGCAGAATATGGACAGGATCACTGAACGAACTCATAAAAGACAAATCATAAACTTATAACTTAATGCTCTTTCGAGTGCCTCTTACCAATTTATTATATTATTAATTTAGGGACCTAAAACGTGTGATCAATAAAGGTTAAAAAATGTAATAACATTTTCCTGAATGCAACAGCAAAGCTCGGAGTTAGTTAATACGGATTAAAATCATACAGAAAGCACAACTTTACTAAAATCTCGTGCGTTATAATTTAAATACGTTCAGAATTTTATTGGAGGATTACGTTATGGAGGGTGGGGGTGGAAGAGGAAATTAGTCCGCCATTTTAAAACTTACGTCGGTATAAACAAAACAACTTTTAACCATAAATGTGTGTGTTCTGGCCTTTTTTTTCGTTTGTACTGGTTTTCCTTCTTGTTTTACTTTTTTGTTTTATTTTTTTACCTGTTTGTTAACTTTTTTTAATTCTCACATATACACAAGAACAGGACGCACACACCCAGACCCAAGGTGGAGAATTAAATTCCCCTACCCCGCCAGGAATCGAACCCGGGTCGCCGGAGAGGAAGGTAGGGACTACGCCACGGCGACAAATGTATGAATGGGTTTTATACCTGGAACTTAAGTCAAACCTGTAATGTGCTGCTTATATAAAGGTGCGTATACACTTGCACACATTGCTTGTCTTGTGTTCGTAGGAATTATTAATTTTAACGAACCTCCTGCGTTCCATAGGCAACCGCAAGCGTTCAGCATGTCTCTCTTACTCTTACTCACTGGCGCTATCGAGCCCGTAGGTTCATGGCCGCGCGGACATAAGCTCTCCATACATTCTGAGCATGTGTCTCTACCGCGTTTATTGCAAAACACACAACCTCTTATAGGACTGATGGCGTTTACATTTGTATTTAATAATAAGGCTATATTTAAAAGATTTGATGCTAAAAGTGCGTATGTAGTTCATGGCCCAGAGCAATATATGACATCAAAGACTATTTTTAATGGCGCCTAGTCGGTTGATGCATAAACGTTGTCCAATTGTATTTTACGAATTATGATAATAAAACATTGAAAAATATTATATATTTCTTACCTGTTCCTGTACCTTGGCTGCTTTTATTTTACTTTTCTCACGTCGGTAGCAGGAAAGTAGAAAATCACCTTCTTCTTGCATATATCCGGAGATATATCCATCTGATGTCCTCCAGGCATCTCCTTTCAATGTTTTATTTAATGAACCTTATGTTGAGAATCCCACAATAATGGCTTGTTTATGTAAATATCTCTCATTTTTAACCGTTAAAACAATAATTTTTCTTGTCAGTTATTTGAATATTGTTGACCGCACATTTAAATAATTACTACTCGTTCGTTTTCTTCGGTTTTAAAATATTAAATAAAATAAACTACTCTAATTGATGAATGCTACAGGTGCGCGCGGAAGACAACCTCTAACGCAGCCGTTCAAATCTTGAACAGCGAGCACTCAAAAGTGTTCGTGGAAAAAAACCGATCATGAGTGGATCGTAGTACGCCGCACTGCGCGCAGACTGAAAGCCTGTACAAATGCGACGCAGCGTACAAGTGTACCTTAACAAGATAGACTGGTATGTACAATTGTTGTACTTTACATGCAGCTTCAAAGTGCACGAGAACATAAACATGTTTTAGCTAGAGCACTTAGTTCCAACTGTTCAATTAAATCACAGAACGAAATTAGGTTGAATGTAGCGCAGATGATTTGATAACATCTTGTATGTATACAATCAGATAGTCGGAGCTTTTCATTACAGAACGAGGTCTGAGGTTTGACCACACACAGTCTGGAACATTGATTAAGTTCAGATTTTAGGACTTTCCTTGTCCTTCATTGTCTTGTATCATCAATCATATAATTTAGATTACGCAATTCTGTTTTCCAGGCGCACCATCCTCAGATGGTGACATTGCACAAAAACAATTAATAAAATACTTCAATTCCTATTAATTTTATTTCTTCTTCTGACAAGGATTTAAACTTTTTGGTTCGTTCCCGACTACAAGTGTCATAGCTGCTGTGTCCATCTCTTTCGTGGGCGTCCCCGATCTCTTTTTCCTCTTCTCGGTTGTTAGTTTAGACTTTTCCTAGGCAAACTGTTGATATCCATTCTGCAGACATGTTCATACTATCTTCTCCTATACTCTTCTATGTTATCTGTCAAACTGAATATCTGTAGTTCTTTACGAATATCTTCATCCATTCAAGTAGATCTTGACACAAATCGTAAATATTTGTTTCTGCTGCTGCTGTTCTTTTAATTGACTGTTTTCTTTCTGCTGCTGCTGTTCTTTTAATTGACTGTTTATTCAGAGTTAATATTTGTGAGCCATACAATATTATACGTTACAAAATTTTAAAAGTGTTACTTTAATTGTGTATTTAACTCAGGAATTTATCATAAGTAACGCCACGAGCGATTTTCAAATTATCGATAAATTCACGACTCATGAAGTGAGGAGTGACTTTATCTAGAGAATTTGTAAAACAAGAGTGGCATTTGTTACGACTATTTAACGAATAAAATTACGCTGTTTACATCACTATTTAAATATAGTTATTTTAAAATATTTATATATACAATGTACACGGCGATGTATGAAAACAAATGAGAAACCATATCATATTATTTATTGTCAAAGAATCGCAAAATATTGTAAGAATGCACCCTAGTGGAGAAAAAATGAAACACATCAAACTGTTTATAATCAACATATTAATTAATTTCTGATGTCCAACGATGTAAATATCTCAATAATATTTTTCTGGAACGTAAATACCCGGGAAATAATAGTTGAAGAAAGTGTAAACAGTGTGTAAGCAGCGATCATCGAGCAGCACTGGGTTTCCAGCGAGTACGCGTCACCGCTCGATAGATGGCAGGCGGGAGCCCAGGAGTGCAGGAAGCTGCCCACCAGGTGGCAGCAGAAGGCGTGAGAGAGAAGGTTGGCAACACGGCCGGAAGGCAGGGGGAAGCGGAAGAAGCCATCGAGGGGCATACTTTGTGTGCGTGCTGTAGAAGATAGACGTGACTGTGTGTGTGTTGTGATTACCACGTGTTTCTATTAGTGCCCATACTTCTTTACTTCTTTGTTTTACATATCAGAAGTGGGATAAACCCTAGTTTTGTGGTTTTAGTGGTAGTTTTTGTGATCGCAGATTTACCATTTATAGTTATTGGAAAATTAAAAATGGCCAGCATGTACAGGGAAGATTCCATGCTGGACTATGATATGGAGGTGGAGGATGATCGTTCACGTGACGATCTGACTCCACTTTCCGGGTCCAGCGTGGATGGCGATCTAGGACATGATCTGGCCGTCGACACTAGGGAAGATAATGAGATGCCGGCGGGCACCCATGCGGCAGGCGGCCACGTGGGCGACGATCGATCCCTAGCGGTCGATAATGGTGGGCCATCGGGAAACCCCGGGCAGGTGAGTGAGGCGGCTCGAGGGGACCCAATGCAACTGGCGTTGGCCCAACTGCTTAGCCAGGGAGACTTGGCTAAGGCGATCACGTCGGCGGTGGAGGAGCAGGCGGCTCGCATCTTCCGAGGCGTGGAGGAGAAGTTGCGCCACGCGGGTGTCTCCCCTAAAACTGGAGGCGCCAGTGGGGCAAATTTTAAGACGCCCAAGGGGCGCCCTCGTACACATCATGGTGGGTGTTGTGGTGGGGAGTGCGCCTCTAGCGCGAGCGTGGCCAGCAGCGCGAGGGCGGCCCGAGCGGGTGGGGAGATTGTGGACCAGTTCGATCCCGACGATCGGGATTGTAACATCGATCGCTGGCTCCACAAGATCGACCAGCTGGGCCGTATCCATGGTTGGTCCGAGTACGAGAGGTCGTGTTACATGCAGGCGAAACTACGCGGGGCGGCGAAGACGTGGTTTAACCGCCTCGACGACTATGACCTCTCGTGGGGAGAGTGGAAGAAGGCCCTGCGTCGCGCCTTTCCACGGCGGCATGATTTTGCGGAGTCATTGGAGGAGCTGGTAGCAAGGCGTAAGCTGCCAAGCGAGTCCATGACGAAATATTATCATGCCAAGCTGGCATTGTGTGAAAGGTGCGGGTTTACGGGAGAGAAGGCCATCTCCTGTATAATCAAGGGCCTCCCGCTCGACCTACAGGCGAATGCTCGGGCCTTCAAGTGTAAGACTCCCGGTGACCTGTACTCGGGATTTCTGGGTGGGTTGGATCGCTATCAGGCGAGTGGCCAACCCCACCCACCAATCTCACGAGGGAGAGAACCGGAGAGGGTTCCTGGAGAGGGAAGAAAGCGCGCTCGTGTGGACAGCAGGCAACAGGCGCATGGCGCAGTGAAGCGTCGGGTCCGGTGCTTTAACTGCCAGGAGTGGGGGACCCATATGAGCCGGGACTGTCCAAAGGCGAGGCAAGATCGGTGCCAACGATGTGGCAAGAGCGGCCACTCGAGATCGATCTGCCCAACGCGAGCCGCAGGAGAATCTCAGGACCACACTGCTATGGTAAGGCTTGTAGATAGTAACAGTAGTAATGTCTATAAGAAGGCCGCATGGACCAAGGATGAGAAGCGCATCACAATCTATATAGATACAGGTAGTGAGTATAACATTGCCACAGTGCAGTGTGCCCAGCAGGCGGCTGAGGGAGGGATGCGTCCAACATCAGTGGCCTTGAGGGGTTTTGGTGGCGGTACAATTCTTGGTACAGGTGAGGTCACTTTGAATATTAGAGTGGATGCGATTCAGCTCCAAATTGATGCCATTGTGGTCACTAGTGGTCTGTCAGACGTGGACTTACTTCTGGGACAGCCAGCACTGCAGGGTGACGTGGTATTGGTTGTGTCTGGAGGAACAGCCACCTTGTCGCGGGCAGAACCTAGTGTTCTCACCAGTGAGTTAGATGTGGAAGCCATGGTGAATGGCTCCGACAGGTACCAGGTAAGAGCATGTTCAGATGTTTTGTTAGCTCCAGGTTCAACCACCATGGTTAATGTCAGGGTAGTAGGCGCAGACCCTGGCACAGAGGTTTTTGTGGGGAGCCGGAGTCATGAGGAAAGGGGTACCTGGATTGCAGTGCCGAACGTGGTAATACCATCACATGGAGAACAACAGGTGGAGGTATGTAATCTGGGTCCGAAGCCCCTGCTCTGGAAGGCAGATCGTGTGTTGGCGAGAGCTCATCAGTGTGATACTCGTCACACGTCACAGGTAAATCGGGTGTTGGCAGATAACCAGCGGGGTGTTGAAATGGATTTCTCCAATATTGATATAGGCGATATCAATGAGGGTGAGAGAATACAGCTGGTTAACCTGCTACAAAGGAAGGCGATCTGCTTCTCGACTGGCGACAATGATCTTGGGCTAACTCATCTAGGCGAGATGAAGATTCAGGTAACCTCGGACAAGCCAGTGTACCATCGTCCGTACCGGCTTTCTTTTGCAGAAAGGGAGAAGGTACGCGAAAAGGTGCAAGGGCTGTTAGCGAGTGGGGTTATTCGTGAATCCGAGTCTGAGTATGCGAGCCCCATACTCCTAATACCAAAGAAAAATGGAGACATTCGAATGTGCTGTGACTTCAGGGCACTTAACCGGGTAACGATTAAGGATAGGTATCCGATGCCTCTAGTGAGCGATCAGCTGGATAAGCTGGCAGGGAGGTGTTACTTCACAACCCTAGATCTGGCGCAGGGTTATCACCAAGTCCCAATGCACCCAGACTCAATCCAAAAGACAGCTTTTGTTACTCCTGATGGCCACTATGAATATCTGAGGGTCCCGTTTGGGTTGGCGAATGCCCCAGCAGTGTTTCAGCGAGTGATTAACAAAATGCTGAGTGGACTGGGTACGGATACTGTACTTGCCTACATGGACGATCTTTTGATTCCATCCACGGCGGTGGAACCTGGTCTGGTCCTTCTGGAGAGAGTGCTGGAGATGGTGGCTGAGGCAGGACTGAAGCTGAACTTATCGAAGTGCTCCTTCCTGAAGGACCGATTGGAGTACCTGGGTCATGAGATCAGTGCAGTAGGGGTGAGTCCAGGAAGGAGGAAGGCGCAGGCGGTGAGTGAGTTCCCAGTCCCCGAGAATGTACATGGCGTAAGGCAGTTTCTGGGATTGGTGAGTTATTTTCGTAAGTTTATTCGAAATTTTGCAGTCTTAGCCAGACCACTGACTGACCTCACTCGGAAGGATGTCCCATGGTGTTGGGGACCTAACCAGGTAGAAGCCTTTCAGACATTGAAATTGTCTTTGGTGGAGAGGCCAGTCTTGGCCCTGTATGATAGTGCAGCCGAAACTGAAGTGCACACGGATGCCTGTAAACTGGGGCTTGGTGGAATGTTACTGCAGAGGCAGAAGGATGACAGTCTTAAACCTGTGTTGTATTTCAGCCGAGCTACTAGTCCAGCAGAGCAGGTCTACCACAGTTATGAACTGGAGACACTGGCGTTGGTGGAAACGGTCAAACGTTTCCGGGTTTACCTGGTAGGTATTCACTTTAGGGCGGTCACTGATTGTTCTGCAGTACGTGCGACCATGCTGAAGAGGGACCTGGTGCCACGAGTGGCCCGGTGGTGGATGGCTTTGCAGGAATACGACATGGAGTTGGAGTATCGTCCTGGAGCCAAAATGCAGCATGTAGACGCATTGAGCAGGAACCCGGTGAATGTGAATCTGGTAAGCTTGTCTCATGATGATTGGTTTTTGACTGTGCAGTTGCAGGATGACAAGGCGCAGGCGATAGTCACAGCATTGGCTGAGAATACAGCAGACAAGGGCCTCAAGGCGGATTATGTGATGCAAGATGGCAGATTGTATCGAAAGACCCAGGTGGGGAAGAGGCTATACGTGCCAGCAATGACAAGGTTTAACCTATTGCGTAAGCATCACGATGAGGCTGGTCATCCAGGATATGAGAGGTGCCTGAAGTTCCTCAAGGAGACTTACTGGTTTCCGAGGATGGGACGTTTCGTGCGTAAGTACGTAGATGTATGTCTCAGGTGTGCGTTCAGCAAGGGTGACTATGGGCGGCGGGAAGGCGTCCTGCATCCCATTAGGAAACCCTCTGTGCCCTTGGACACGGTGCATGTGGATCACCTTGGCCCTTTTGCAAGGAGTGCAAAGGGTCACAGCTATGTGCTGATGGCGGTGGATTCCTTCACTAAGTTCACTTGGGCGAAGGCTACCCGGACTCTACGTTCGGCAGAAGCCATTGAGAAATTGAGAGAGATATTTGGCGAGTTTGGATATCCAAGGAGACTGATCTCCGATCGGGGACTGGCGTTTACCAGCAAGGCGTTTGCTGAGTTTCTGGCGGAACGAGGTGTGCGGCATGTCCTCAATGCTATAGCAACACCTCGGGCGAATGGTCAGGTGGAAAGGCAGAATCGAACAATCCTGAGTGCGATTGGTGCCAGCACAGACTGTGAGACCCGATGGGATGAGAAACTGAGTGAGATTGTGTGGGGAATGAACCGTTGTGTTAATGCGAGCACTGGGTTCTCCCCAGCACAGCTCATGTTTACTCACCAAGAGGGTGCTGTGGCGGATTTGTCTGGTGGAGTGCAGGCGGCAGAGGTGGCTGAAAGGGGTGAAACCCTTGGGGATATACAGCAAGCTGTCAAAAGGCGAAGGGACAAGGCGATGGAGAACCTGACCAAGGCGGAGTTGGCGATGAAAGCGCGCTATGACCGAAGGCGTAAGGTCGCAACCAAGTACAAGGTGGGAGACTTGGTGTTATGGCGAGAGGCGAACACGTGTTCTGGCGAAAAAGGGGTGAACCGAAAATTACTGAACAAGTATGGTGGTCCCTATAGAGTTTCCAAGGTGTTGGGGAACGACCGGTACCAGGTGAGTACTGTAAAAGGCATGCGCGGGTACCGGAACTTCACAGCAACTGTGGCTGTGGATTTTCTCAGGCGAAATCATAGTACTGTTCCGGGCGATGAGCAAAAAGACTATGATAGCGACAGCAATGAGGCTGTTGATGATCGACAGGATCTGATTGATCTGCTTGAGAGCTAAGCAATTAATGAGGGCATTAATGTTTGCAGGATGGTCGAGTGTAAGCAGCGATCGAGCAGCACTGGGTTTCCAGCGAGTACGCGTGACCGCTTGATAGATGGCAGGCTGGAGCCCAGGAGTGCAGGAAGCTGCCCACCAGGTGGCAGCAGAAGGCGGGAGAGAGAAGGTTGGCAACATGACCGGAAGGAAGGGGGAAGAGGAAGAAGCCATCGAGGGGCATTCTTTGTGTGCGTGCTGTAGAAGATAGACGTGACTGTGTGTGTGTTGTGATTACCACGTGTTTCTATTAGTGCCCATACTTCTTTACTTCTTTGTTTTACAAGTGGTTTCTTTTTTTTTTCGGTATAATCAATGGTTACGAATGTTTTTATGTTATATCCCGCAAGTACTATCTGGTTGCATTCGTGCACTATATATACAATCTCTTAGCCACATGCATTCTAGGATTGTTACATCGTAATATATATATATATATATATATATATATATATACATATATATATTGTTATATTCAACGTATTTCTGAGTTAGTCACTGCAAAATAATGCTGACCTATTCAGAATGTTAAAACGGAGGAACTTGATTTTAAAGTGATAAAAATAAGTTGATAAAACCGAGGTGAAAAAGACTGTGATTGATTGTACATCAAAGTACATTGAAGTGTGATTGGTCATTGACTCCCATTTCGGACATGAGTTAAACTCATCAATTGTGGGAAATGTGAAAAAAAATTGCATAGGAAAAACTAAAATACATCTGGACATCTGAATGTAGGAACTCTTAGAAAAGTAAAACATCGAGAAACAGAATCACCATATGTTGACATAAGATCATTGAACTGATGAAAAGTTGTTTCTTTTAACCCTTAAATTGGCAAAACACAAATTTCTTCTGTTGGTTATTTGAATGTGGCGGATCGCAGTGAAAATGGAATCTTGTGTGTTATTATTAGTTATATTGTATAATTATACACATATTTAAATACTAAATTAATTAAACCAACTGATGTATCCAAAAGGATACATTACGAATTTAAGGGTTAAATAATTGGAAAATCAAAGAACTCCTTATGCCTACATAATAAATAATTTAACTTGTATCCGCAAAACCAACTTATATTAATGCGACAAACACTAAGTTTTACTAAAATCGCTTCAAGTTTATTTCAGCAGACACAAATGGCAGTCAATGACCAATCACTTTGCAATGAATTTTGAATTACAATTAATCACAGTCGTTTTTCACCTCGTTTTATCAATTTCATTTTATTGCTCTCATTCTACCAAGTGGCTTCCAGATTGTATACGTTGTGCACGAATGTAAACATAATCTACTTGCGAGATATAATAGAAAACATTCGTAGTAATTGATCATACCATTAAAAAAAGAAACCACTGACTGCACATTCTTAAACGTATTATTTCCCAGGTATTTACGTATCAGAAAAATACAATTGATATATCTACTTCATAGGACATCTGAAATTAATTAATAACCTGTAATGATGTTACGTGTTATCTCTGCTAGGGTACATTCTTACAGTATTGTGATTCTATTTGGCAATAAATATGATCTGGTTGCAGTGGTGAACAAATGAAAATGTTCCTCATTTGTTTCAAACATCGCCCTTTGCATTAAATATATAAATATTTATAAATTACTATATTTAAATAATGGTTTGTGAGTAAACAGCTTAATTTTACTCGTTAAATACCGGTAGTCCTAATACATGCCAGTCTTGATTTCCAAATTCTCTAGGTAAATTTGGAAATCACTCGTGGCATTACTTATGACAAATATTTTACTTCTCCGACAAAACAAACTGTAAAAGCATAAAGTATTATGAATTGTATTTAATTAAAATTCATACAAATTTACACATTACAATGTTTAAGTAACAATTAGTATGAAACGGTGACATAAATTTAAATAAAATCATCAACTTAATGAACTTGAAATAATTGAAAAACAATTGTACTAAACACTTTTTAAAATTATTATTAATAACTGATTATTGTAGACGAACCCGTCGAAGCAGGCGTCCTGAAACAAGTAAATAAAAAAGAATAAATTTATTGAGTTGTTATAATAGTTCAAATAAGTATTTAATTGTAATAAATTTGTACTTTTACGTGTCGCACAGCGGCGTTAGAAATGCGCGATCTGGGCGAGAATCGTGTTAGAGAACCCGCACAAACCGGCCGAATTGTCTGGAGTGTCTTACCAGACGGTTCTACCGGTGTCTCCCTCCCCCTTTCGTGAAAGATCCTTGGCAGATTATTCTAGGTCTCGAAATATCTCGAAGCTATTTCCAGAAGTTTCCTCGCGCTTATACAAGGCTATTCAAAAAGAAGGAACAGATTTCAAACATTTATTCCTTCCAATCTTCAAAAAAATAGATACACAATTCCTACGCTCCTGGAAAGTGAAAAGTTTTGAAGTTCTAATGACGGCCGCATTCGCGCAGTTTCTTGTCATGTTGATTGTTTATATCAAAATGGCGACACAACAGAACGTTGGATTGGAAGAGGAGCAGAAGATCAACTTCATCACCGGTGGTCTCCCAGGTCACCAGACCTAACCCCGTGTGATTTTTATTTTTGGAATTTACGTAAAAGACTATGTTTTTATCCCCCCTATGCCTGGCACTTGAAAATCTGCGACATCGTATTGTTGTGTGTGGCAAGAAATGAGCCATTGTTTTTGATATTTGAAGTGTAATATTGAATGCATAAAATACTTTTTTTCTTTCCAGGAACGTTAGAATTGTTTCCATTATTTGTCCTAGAAGAAATATATATGAAGTCTGTTCCACCAGAAAAAACAGTTAAGTATAATTTTCTCCTCTGTTTGTCAACCGATATTTAGTAGGTATTGTCGAGCTTTAGTGTTATCAATGTTTTATTACATTTTGAAAAGGTTACTTGTGCCATTTTTAACTGCAAGGCAGTGTTTTATAGAAAATGCCCATGGTACAAGAGTTAAATTTATTACAGACAAGAATGTAATATACAAAGGTCATGTCGAAAAAGTTATCTGCAAGGAAAGAAAATCCAGCGAATGTTTAAATTGCAATTGGAAAAGGTATAAGCTGATACTTACGGAGCTGGGTCCACTTCTCGAGTAGCGGTCTAGTAGCACCTCAACTTAGCACGTCTTCTTCTCTCTGCAAGTAACAAGAATACAAACTTGAACCATGGCATATGAAATATGAAGACAAACACTTTTATGACGCAACATTCTCACAAGGAAACGGTACGAACAGTTACAACGCCGTTTGAAACTACATAAGTAATAGAAAATCCCCAAGTTTTAGGTGCAATGGATGAGAAATGAAACTAACTCACTGGCGCTATCGAACCCGTAGGTACATGGCTCTCCATACATTCCTATCCTGAGATCATGTTTTCCAAACATTACCTGTACAATCTACTTCCCTCAAATCATAGTTAATGTTATTGTCCCACATCAGTCTTGGTCTACCAACTGGACGTTTTCACTATGGTTTTCCTACAAGAACCTTCCATGTATGTCTTTAATTCCCGATTCCTGCCACATGTCCTGTTTATCGCAGTCTAAGAGACTGTTCTTATTATATCTGCCGTGTGTTTTAGCCTTTGACATGACCCTGAAGTATTCCTCGCCCGGAGAACTGAATAAGGGACTATTTGACTTCCTTAAATTTTTACCCCAGTGGAACCCATGTTCGCATTTCTTGAAGGTTGTATTTTTACGGTGAAAGATCGCAACTCTTTTGACCAAGGTACTGGCTTATCGCCTTCGTCCAGTCCGGCAGCAATGTTACCGCCCGTATTACTCTTGGGATCATTTATGCACGCAAGCCATGCGCCCTTAAAGTGATCCTCATCAAAACAAAACCACGTGATCTGCTCGCTTCTCATTGATACGATGTAGAAGCAATACGTACGCGAAAGAGTTGTTCCCTTCATTAAATTAAAAATATGTCTTCTGAATATACTTGTTATTCTTCGTGAATGAAAATCGTAATATTCAAAGCATAGAAAATATTTTAAAATATACCTAATCTATAATTACAACTTAAAATAATTTATTACATATGGATGATGCATCATGCTTCAGTCAATTCTCATCAAACAAAATGACTGAAAGTGTCGAGTCTTCTGTTGATGTGTCGTCATCTCCCTGTCAAAAGTGACACTAATTGTGGCGCGAATGGCGGAAGAATACAATTGGCGTTTGTTCATGTTAGGGTCACTCTAAGAGCGGATGAGTTATATACATTTTGTTCCGGTTTAGTTGGGACTAAACGTGTCCTCGTCACTGTCAGGCGATAATAAACCATAATGGACGAGTGTGTGCACAATTAAATTCTCCTTAAACAATTCCGTCTTTATGTGATCAAATTTCATAAGATCAACTTGACTTGGCGTTGCCTCTGAAAGGCCAAGAAATCTGCCAACATTTTTACTACTATTGCTGGATTCAAGGTTTTGCATTGTAATTTTTGTACAAACAAAACTTCCAGTGTAGCTAGTTTCTTGAAAGAAAAGATTCCATGTTGGGATAAGTTTAGGGGTATCTTCCTCCACTGTAAAAAAAAATGTCGTGAGACATTAAGACCCCAATACCCCTAAACACCATTTGGTCATTTTAATCGCCGTGTTATTTCCGTCTGGTTCAGTAGGAATGTATATGTGAATGTCTTAAATGCTCATGTTGTCTCGGAAATGGCCCCGGCATAGATCTGATATCTCATCCAGGGAGATACAATGTACGTATGCGACGAAGAGCCTCTCGTATGAGATGGGACACTTAAAAGTACAGGGTGTCCACAGTGAGATTCCCTCATTTCAAACAAACATGACGCAAAGTAAATGTTGTGTACTACAATACTACAATTACTATACACGAAAATGATAATCTTCTTCATCTTCTTCTTCACTTCCTGGTTTAGAAGAAGAAGATTATCATGTAATTCGTAAATTTTAATTTAAGTTTTAATTTTGTGATTGTGACAAACTCTAGTTCAGTGCACTTGGATATGTGCGCCCCGGGGGGTGCGCGAAGAATATCCAACCTATAGTCATAGGACCACTACGGCCTATCGAACGACCTGGCAATGTGTATTTTAAGAACTGTCGGACATTAAGGTTCCAATGGGGTGGGGCACCATCCTGTTGAAAGATTATTCTTGGCTACACAACAAAGTTCTCCAACATATCCAAATAAATGTTACCAGTGATCGTATTCTCTTTAAATAAAAAAGGCCAACAATTTGATTTTGCAGAAGACCGCACCAAATATTTACCTTTGGGCTGTCACGGTTAAGTTCTATGAATGTATGGGGATTTTCTGAACCCCATATACGCACATTGTGGCTATTCACTTTCCCTAAATCGTGAAAGGTGGCCTCATTTCTAAACATCACGCGCGATAAAAAGGTTTCGTCCGCAGCAATGCGATCCAGCATATGATAGCAAATGCTTCTCGCTTTGGTGCGCCATCAAGCTTGACTTCCTGTACAATTTGAACCTTGTATGCATACAATCGCAGTCGACGGTGAAGAACTTTGTGAACTGTCGACCGTTTCATACCAAGTTCTCTCGCTGCTTGTATCATCGACTTCCGTGGACTCCTTTCGAATGACCTCCGCACATTTTCTACTGTATCTTCCTGGATTCTGGGTTTACCACCACCGTGACCTTTCGAAACGTTGCCGGTCGCCAAAACCTGTTTCACCAACTCCTTATATTCTTGGGTAACGGAGGATCCTTATTCTAAACACGACGAATGTTTCATTGCACTTGAATAATGAATTTCTTTCAGCATACCACCAGACAACCTGGGCACGCTGGTTTGGAATCTTCATTTTAGAAACAATTGTTTGTTGCAGCTTTCACTACGGATATTATGCGTACTGCAGCATTACCACAAACATTTTGAGTTGCTGCTTCTACTGTTTCAAGATTTACAGTTTTACAACCTATAATAAAAAAAATACAGATTTTTAAAATGAGGGAAACTCACTGTGGACACACTGTATATTCGGGTCAGTCATTTAGTTTACAGACGCTTTGCTTTGTGGTTAGGTTGGCCTATTTTGAAGCTGCATTGTCACGTTTTATTCACTACAATACATTTTTACCAACTAAAGATACTGCAAAAGACAAAAGTTGCAACGCTGTTAAAATAATTATATCCACGTGGAATAGACATGGAAAGTCATTTAAAAATGTGAAGACATTATTGGCAGAGAACTGTTTTAAATGTTTGGTGATTTTAGCGGAGTCTTAGAAGCCGCTAAACGACAACTCCCGGAATCTTCCTGGCAACAAAAGTGAGTACACCTTACACTTACAGTACTTCCTCGAGCTTCATGGCTTCCATAATCTTGTCTGCCGCTTCATCGCTATCATCAGCAAGAACCTGAAACACATAAATGAGAGTATTTTATTAATTTGTCCCTTAAAATCACGCTTGAGATTCTGAGCTGCTCGGTTCGATTACTGTAAAAACCACAGGGAATTTTTCGTTGGTCGCTCATGGTCTGGATTTAAAAACTCTCATGGCGTTTTATTAACGTTCATGCCCTACCGTATCATCGGGGTAACATAAATTCGCCTTCCAGGCGCCCCAACCTCAGAAATGAGTTACAATTCCATCATATCATTAAAACAACATGTGCTATTGTATCAAATTAATCCTTTAATTAGTCGAAATTCAATTTTTATGTGAACATAAGGAATAGTAATGATAATGGAAATGCAAAACCCTGTTGAATTAGTTACTTTCACTAGAGTAGGGCAAGACCACCTATATTGGACCCCCTAAGAACATTGCACTATAGATACAAAATGTGAGAGAAAATAAATTAAACGAGTTTTTTTTTTCTCAAGAGCGCATTCAATAGCTCAACAACTATTGGTTCATGCACATATTTTTTTTTATTTATTCTACAAATAACATCACAAATTACATTTTCTGAAAGGTTGGCATAGGTTCAATTTAGGAAAATACTTTCCTATATTGGCCCGTAAGCTTCCTAAACTGGAGCAGGATTGAAACAACAGGATAAATTAAAATGAACCTATAGGAAATTAATTGCAGCCATCAAAATTGTACTTCTTTCTCTTAGGTCCCGCTTTTGTACAATCTTGATGTGCCCACTCCTTCCACTGCCTACATTGAATCATGTCTCTCATATCATGCATTTTACGTAGATTGCAAAACCAGGTACCCTACAAATTCTTTCATATTCCTTGAATTGTGAAACCTATTTTTGTGGCCTTCTCTACGTCCTTTTTGTAGGCAGGGGAGATCAAATCTGTTGAATCAGCAGTGTTTTTCTTTCTCTGCTTTCAGTTCTTTTAATAATAATAATAATAATAATAATAATAATAATAATAATAATAATAATAATAATAAATAATAATAATAGCTTTATTTTACCTGGCAGAGTTAAGGCCTTAAGGCCTTGTCTACCACTCAACCAGGTTTAAAGAAAATACAACAAAAAAAGTCTTAAATCTAAATTACAATATATATATAAACAATTACAAGTTATGAATACAAGATAATTAATATTTATAATGTAATTTGATTTACTCTAAATTTAACGAATTAAATATATAATATGTACAAGATATATAAAAAAAGGAGGAAAAGATTAATGACATAGTATAAAATTAAATATATAGAGAAAAATTAATTATTAGACAACAGGTAACTGTATAAGCGTGACTTAAAGGTGCCAAGTGTGCGGCAACCCCTGATATCTTGAGGAAAGAGATTCCAGGAGCGGGCAGAGGCTACTGTGAAGGAAGTAGAATAGGAGGAAGTGCTATGAAGAGGAAGTGTTAGCAGACTGCTATCTTGTGACCTAGTGTCAATATTGTGGTAAGAGGAGGATAACTTCTCAAATCTGGACGCCAGGTAAGTAGGAATGTAGGAATTCAGAAGCTTGAAAAGTAGTGAAAGAGAATGCAATTTACGTCTGTTAGTAAGACGGAGCCAAGAGAGGTTATTAAAGTGTTCGGAAATTGATATTGAAAATGAATCGAACGCATGCATTATGAACACGCTGCAGTCTCTGCGACAAGTCATAGTTTAGATCATTATATATAATGTCACAATAATCGAAGTGTGGTAACACAAGATTCTGCACAAGGATTTGTTTTAACGAAACTGGGAGAAAATTCTTTAAACGTCTAAGATAATGTAAGATGGAGAAAGTCTTTTTACATGTGTTTCACTTGTGTTTGCCAGGTTAAATTTGCGTCTAGATGTAGTCCAAGATCTATTACTGAAGAAGAATAAGGGATAATTATATTATTTATAGTAATGTTTGGAAGTGTAGATATGTCAAAGGTTGTAAGCAGTCTTTGTTGTCCCATTAGAATTACTTGTGACTTGTTAGGATTTTTAGATTTAGACCGATACTTGAAGACCAGTTAAAGATGGATATGAGATCGTCATTCATTTTCAAGTTGTTATAGAGAGATTGAGGAGGTGAATGAAGGTAAATTTGGACATTATCAGCGTAGGTGATAACGGCAGTGCTTTAGTACAGTTGGCAAGTCATTTATGTAGATTGAGAAAATAAGAGGTCCGAGAACACTGCCCTGGGGGACTCCTGCCGGTACGTTGCGCCAAGACGAAGATCTAGAGTTTAATGAAATGTATTGTTGACGACCGTGCAGGTATGAGTCGAACCAGGATACAACGGTGTCAGTGTAGGTGCTTGAGCTTTATCATAAGTAAGTCGTGGTCTACTGTGTCAAAAGCTTTGCTGAAGTCAAGTAAGGTTAAAGGAGTCAATTGACGTCTGTCCACAGCTTCACGAATATCTTCAGTAATTTTTAGCAAAGCTGTGGTTGTGCTATGACCAGATTTAAAGTCGGATTGATAAGGGTCAAGGAGGTGATTTTCTTGGAGATATTCAGTCATTTGCTTATGTACAATATATTCCAGGGCTTAAAAGTTATAAGGGAAGCATTAAAAATATGAGTCACTGTGGGTAGTATAATGTTTAGGCACTGGTGATGTGTTTGCACTTTAACAGTAATGTAAGGAGTAGTGTACTGTTCAGTATATGATAATTCCAGCTGTAAGTCTGCTTCTGCAGTAATAGTAGCCCTCTCATTTTTGTGGAAGTGTTGTTGTTGGTGTTGGTAGGTCAAGAGCTGCTGCTGAAGAAATATTACCCCTCTCATTTTCATAAAAATCACTGTCTTGGTCAGCATTCTCCAAATCTGCTGGAGCAAATAAGCTATCTTCAAATATATTTCTGTTAACTGGCCATATAGCAGTTTCCTGGAAACCATTTATTGCATTAGCCCCGATTTCCAGCATGTCTGTAGGAATTTTCTAGCATATTATTAATTTGGAATTGAGCAATAGACTTCATTGGATGTTCACGCATCAAAGTATCACAAGCTCTGTTGGAGTAGACAGAACGAGTTTTAAAGAAGGTCATATCCTAGTGGTGAAGGAGATGTGTGTAGTGTCCGGAAGAGAGAGCATAATTATTCCTTTGTCTCTTGCCATGACAATGAAATCAATATAATTTGTATGGATGTTGTGCTCATCATTTTTCTCCCCAGGCACCATATTTACCTCTACTCGACATCCTCTAAGAAGAAATGTCCAAATTAATTGAGGTAGTATATGTGGAGTTCACTATTATAACTGGAACATTTATCGCAAAAATTTAATACCCCTAAAAATAGAATTTAATTTATATTTCATATTCTTAAATTGAACCACTACTAGTAAGTGGTGCAATGTAGGATTGAACAACCGGTCCAATGTACAACAATTAGATATTTTCATTTCTTTCAAGAACACCTCGTAAACTAATCACACGAATACGCATGTAACCCCTTATTGTTATAAAACTGACTTTATGAATATATAATGTAATTTACCTCAAATTCAATATTTTCCACGTAGATCTAAAAAATTAGATGTAACTGCCAAAATTAAACATACATGTAAAACCAAGTCACACTGTCCTAACACTGTTCAACTTCTTCCTCGTAACGATGGCAATACAAAGTTCGGTTTCAAGGAAATTACAGCATACTTTTGTGCTAACGGTTCAATTTAGGCAGTGGTCCAAATTAGGTGGTCTTGCCCTAGAGTAAAAGCTCCTTATTCACGATTCCGTTATTCGCGGGTTAAAAAATTACGACACAGCTCCTGTATTCGCGCCTAAAAATTATTTACTCCCGGATCCATTCGGTATATTAGGAAGATTAGTATTCTTTATTAACGAATATGTAACTTTTTTTACTGCAGTCACATGCCAAGTCGGCTTTTACGAAGACCAAATGCACAAATAAATATCAAAGTAAAACAAACCGTATTGTCACAACGCCTAAGCTCGTAGTTAAAATAAGCTGCCGCCGTATTTCACGTGTCGCTATCTATGCTATATAAATGCCGGAACTTGCCATTATCGTTTATTGTTTCAACGTGACGTTGGTTGCAATAATTTTGATTGAATGACACGTGTCTCTTCGTCTTTATTCCCAGTTTATAATGTCGAATAAAAAGAAAAAAAATAGTTTTGAAGCAGAAAAAAGTAGTGTTGTCGCTTAAAGTGAAAATAGAAATGCTTGACCGTTTACTGTCGGCGAGTTGTTTCCACCCACATCACACTGTTTTAATGTTAATGAATCAACTGTTCGATTCGTCAACAAATCCTAAGACAAAAAAGGAATTCTGTTAATAGAAATCTCTCATTAAATTAAATGTATTTAGATGGTTTTTATTTTATTCGGGAAACTTGGAAAGTTTTCCCTACATACCCATACAAATTACCATTCCATATTCACGGTTTCTGTATTCGCGGTATTTTTATGAAACATGTCCCCGCGAATAAGGAGCTTTGAAACCAAATGTAGATGAGTTATTAGGCGCCCGAAATCAAGATGGGGGAATAAGGTCTCTTGATGTGAAAACAGGTCTATGGCCCATGACGTAGAAGAAGAAGAAGAGTACTTAAGTTCTATGAACAGCGCATAATTTAACACAAATCGAAATAATTTCTACCAATTCATTTACCATTACTTTACTATGAATATTAACTAAATGAAACCAACAGAACTCTTAGCATATATTTAAGTACATTCCGATGGAAAATAGATGGCGTGTGCTAGAGTGATATTCTAATTTCGGCTTGTAGGTAAACCTCCACTAAACATAGTTATATTTATATAATGGAAATGGACAGCTTATAACAAATGAGGGAAATTTTGAACAAGTGGCTGAATTCAAATATCTAGGAACAATAATCACAAATTGAAATGAGATGCACAAAGAAATTAAACGTAGGCTCATTCTGGAAGTGAATGTAATTATGCATTACAGGGACACCTGTCGTCCCAACCCCTTTAAAAAACGTCAAAATGAGAATCCAGTATGAGCTTAAAAGAATATAGCAGTTGCAAGTATAATATTATCATTCAGATCAGGCGTAGAAACTTGTGTGTAGACTGAAATGAAACAGGAAAGAAGATAGTTTTAGTTGTGTGAGTGAGCGGATAGCTTTATTTTGTTTTGTTCCTATGTCAACAATAATAAAAAAATGGCAAATCAACAGAAGCGTTTTGTGTTTTGCAGTTTGAGAGTTGTAATTCAGTTGCGACACTTCAACGTGCGTTTCCTATGAAATTTAATCGTAATCCCTCCTATGCCAAAAACATCCGTCGATGGCACAATCAGTTCGCAACGACCGGTAGACTGTGTATAGGCAAAAGTGTGGGACGACCAAGTGTGTCTGAAGAGAATGTTCAGCACTCTTTCTCATGAAGTCAGTCAGGATGAACCAAACTTCAGTTGGCAGCAAGTTGGTGCCCCTCTACTTTGACATAACTTTGTATGAGATTGGTTGAATGATGTAGCCACTGACCGCTGGATTGGTCATCATGGTCCAGTTGACAGGGCTTATTTCCAGTGGCCTCCTATATTTCCGGACATATCCCATGCAGTTTTTTTTCCCCTTTGTGGTTTTGTAAAGGACAGAGTCTGCGTGCTAACCTGTCCCGAGTTGAGAGAAAGGATTCCAGAAACTATTGTCATCAATCCAGACGTACTTATTAATGTATGGGAAGAATTAGCCTACAGGTTGGTTGCGTGTCATGTAAAAAAGGGACTCACATTGAATGCCTATGAACTTATAGTGCAAAATGGAGATGTTACTCTTTCATTTGACATGGCGATTGATTTTGCCATAGCTAGTTAATATATAATTAATCACCTTTAAAATCGCTATATACTTTTATGTACACCCCTGTATTATATATTAAATTACGTATTCGCTCGGCAATACACCAAAATTTTAAGGGGTTAATGAACTCAGTCTTCGTCAGTTTCTGATGAGACTGACAGGAAACACAATAACTGCGTTCTTTGTTGTGCAACTGGTTTTCTTTTTGACTCAATTTCAGCAATTCGTGAGTGAACTGTCACTGAGTTACATAAATGTATTGTGAAGTGCTACACGATCATCTATGTTGTTTTATTAAAGGAACTTCGGTTAATGTGGAACCCTATTATAATTTTATTGTTTTTCGTCTTTCAATTACAGGATTTTAATTTTGTTTAATTACAATGATTATCATTAGTGATATAACTATGAAATAGCATAATTAATTTATTCAAATATGGGAATATCTTCATAATTTATAAAATCTTTTATATTACAAGAAAGGTCCACTTTAACCTCAATGTCGGGCAAAGTGTACCCCAGAGTTCATTCTAGCCTTTAGACTATTTCAACTTTATTTACTCTATTAATTTATACAGACACAAATAAATCTAAAAGTATTTACGGCTGATCTTAATTAAAATGCGTTGATGTTTATTTAACGATTTGAAAAATCATTGTTGGTTATAACATTCACACGTAATTCATGTGCAGGCAGTGAGGGTTTTTGGGTTTAGTTAAATTACAAGGATATTAAATAAAATTAATTAAATGCATGTTTTTACACCCTTTATATTAGCTTGACTTGTATCTATCTATGTAACGGAATTTTTCAACGCGATTTTCACCCACTGAAAATCATTGGATCAACTTGAAACTTTGTATACTTGTAAAGGACCAATGACAATACAAATATTTCATAATTGGTTTCTAATATCCCGGTCAGAATGATCAGAAAATCAAAATAAATAATAGTTTTAAAAAACTAAAACACACTTTATTAGAAAACCGAACTAAAACAATTACTTACTTACTCACTGGCACTATCGAACCCGAAGGTTCATGGCCGCGCGGACATAAGCTCTCCATACATCCCTATCCTGAGCCAATGCTTTCCAATCATTCCCTGTATAATCTGCTTCCCTCAGATCATAGTTAATGTTGTTCTCCCACCTCATTCTTGGTCTACCAACTGGGCGTTTTCCCTCTGGCTTTCCTACAAGAAGCTTCCATGCACGTCTTTCATTCCCCATACGCGCAACATGTCCTGCCCATCGCAGTCTACGAGACTTAACTGTTCTTATTTGTATCTGGCTTCCTACAAAGACCATGTAGTTCATTGTTATGTAGTCTTCTCCATTCACCTGTCTGTTCATCTCTCTTTGGTCCAAAAATTTTCCTAAGAACTTTATTCTCAAATACTCGTAATCTCCTTTCCTCCCTTAAAGTAAGAGTCCATGTTTCGCACCCATATAATATAACTGGTAGAATAATAGTTTTATATATTTTCAGTTTAACGTTTTTTGAAAGGAGTTGGGACATCAAAAGTCTCTGCAATGCATAATAGCATGCATTTCCAGAATTGAGCCTATGTTTAATTTCTTTGTGCATCTCATTCCTATTTGTGATTATTGTTCCTAGGTATTTGAATTCAGCCACTTCCTCAAAATTTCCCTCATTTGTCATTAGCTGTCCATTTCCATTATATACTGAATTTCTACGTGTGACCATATATTTAGTTTTACTGATATTTACCTCCAGTCCTAATTTCTTAGTGTTACTCAATAGTGTGTGCGTGTTGGCCTTTAGTATCTCCTCGCTATCGGCCAATAGTACATCATCAACATAAACTAACAGCTTATTAATACCTTTGAGTTGCAAGCCTTCCTCATTCTCTAAAGATTTAATTGCATGCTCTAGTACAAAATTAAATAGTAGAGGAGATAGTGCATCTCCTTGCTTCAACCCATTCTGGATTTCAAAAGTGTCTGAAAACTGTTTGCCTACACGCACCCTACTCTTTGAGCCATTTAGACACATTCGTATAAGTCTAACTAACTTTTTAGGAATTCCGAACTCCAGCAGGATACTATATAACTTCTCCCTCTTAATTGAATCATATGCTTTTTTGAAGTCTACATATAGTTGATGTACAGTACCATTATATTCCCATTTCTTTTCTAAAATCTGTCTTATACTAAAAATCTGATCTGTTGTAGACCTGTTTCTTCTAAATGCACATTGATGATCTCCTAGAATGTCATCAATATAGGGAGTAAGTCTGCTTACTAATATATTTGTTAGAATTTTGTACGAAGTTGAAAGTAATGAGATGCCCCTGTAGTTGTTGCAATCAGTTTTATCTCCTTTCTTATAAATTGGTACGATAATTGATTCCTTCCATTCATCTGGAAGAGCTTCTTTTTCCCAAATCATACTAAGCAACCAGCGTATCTTGTCCATCAATTTTTCTCCCCCTGATTTTATCAGTTCTGCTGGGATCTCATCTGAACCTGATGCTTTATACATCTTCAATTTTTCAATCGCCATTTCAACCTCTAATGCACTTGGCTCTGCGACTAGCATTTCTGCTGTCTGTAACTTATCCTCCTCAATGTCCTGTTCTGTATGTACATTTAATAGCTGATTAAAGTAACTTTTCCATCTATTTAATATACTCCTAGAATCTGCAATCATATCCCCATTTTCATTCCGAATTATGTTTGTTCTAGCCTGAAACCCTTTCTTCTCTATACTAATTCCCTGATATAATTCTCTAATGTTCCTATTTTTTGCATTCATTTCAAGATCATTAATCTTCTCTCTCAAATATTCCCTCTTTTTACTCTTTAGTTACTTGGTGGTTTCCCGTCTAACACTACCCAATTGCTCTAAATTTACCTAATTTGGCTCGTGTAACCATTTCATTTTTGCTAGCTTTATTTTGTTTACAATTTCGGCACATTCCTCATCAAACCATTTCTTGTTTTGCCTCTTTTTTAAACAACCAATGCTTTCTGATGCTGACAATTTAATAGTATCTCTTATAGCCTCCCATTCTTTATTTATATCAGTTTCTTCTTCGTTTGCCACATTGTCATCTGAAGATTCCAGTACTTCAAATCTATTAGCAATTTTGATTTGGTATTCTTGCCGCATTTCATCATTTTTCAAGTTTTTTAATTCATATTTTACAGAATCATCTTTAGCGTTCGTTCCTCTCATAAGCGATAGCCGTTGTCTGATTTTCACTCTGACCAGATGATGATCCGAATTGCAGTCTGTCCCTCTAACTGATCTAACATCAATGATGCTACTGTGCCAGCGTTTATCCACTAATACATGATCTATCTGGTTCCGAGTTTCTCCATCTGGGGACGTCCAGGTGTATTTATGAATATCCTTATGCTGAAATGTTGTGCTCTTAACAATGAGATTCTTTGATGTGGCAAATGTGACTAATCTAACCCCGTTGTCGTTACTATCTTCATGAAGACTGAATTTGCCTATTGTTGGTTTGAATATATCTTCCCGCCCCACTTTTGCATTAAAATCTCCTAAGACAATTTTCATATGATATCGTGAAAGGCTATCAAATAAGCATTCTAATTCTTCATAGAACTCATCCTTGATCTTGTCATCTTTATCTTCTGTGGGGGCATGTACATTTACAATTATAAAATCATGTCGTTTACCCTTTAGAATTATGTATGATATCCTATCACTAACAAACTTAATATCTCGGATAGCGGATAGGATCCTCCTTCTGACTAAAAAACCCGTTCCAAATGCAGGTCTTTCTGCACCCCCATAGTATAATGCAAAGTTTCCTGATTCCTGACTACCTTCTCCTGGCCACCTAACTTCCTGTAAAGCGACTATATCCAAGGGCGATTTATCTAGTTCCCGCGTTAATATCTCTAGTGCCCCGCTATTGTATAAAGTTCTAACATTCCATGTTCCTAGGAACATGTCCCTGTGTTTGAGCCTTTGGCATGGGTTCCCTGAAGTAGTCCCCGCCCGGAGAACCGAATGGGGGACTATTTGACCTCCGGAAAATTTTACCCCAGATGAACCCATGTCCGCATTTCTTGACGGTTGTATTTTTACGGTGAAAGATCGTCACTCTTTCGTCCAAGGTACTTTTTTCGTTCGGCTTATCACCTTCGACCAGTCCGGCATGGGTAACCCTATCGGCAGCAATGCTACCGCCGGCATAGCTCTCAGGATCATTTAAGCACGCAAGCCACTCCACCACGACAAGGTAAAGATACCATGGAGGGACTAAAACAATTAAAAATAATTTTAAATTTCCAACACGCTTGGGATAAAATTAAAGTGGTCAACAAAAAAAAATCAACCCCAACACATACAGAATAAAACTAGAGTTACCATCAAAAGCGTGGGGTGCTCTATATTAATTAATATATTTGGTAATAAACAGATATTGGTAAAAGTAAAGTCTCTAGGAAGAAAATGTAAAAAATCATAAAAAGCACCACACGCTTTTGATGGTAAGATTACTTTCTTTTTGTTGATAACTCTAGTTTTATTCTATATGTGTTGGAGATGATTTTTTTGTTGACCACTTTAATTTTATCCCAAGTGTTTTGTAAATTAAAATTATTTTTCATTGTTTTAGTTCGGTTTTCTAATAAAGCGTGTTGTTTTAGTTTTTTAAAACTATTATTTACTTTTTACTTTTAGTTTTAATATTTTACAGATTAAGAAAAAATGTAATTATCTTTAAATTCGATACTATCGTAGTCTAAGCTAAAAGTAATTCTCTTCTGAAAAAAAAAAAAAACCTCCCAGCCGGATTTGAACCAGCGACCTACGTATTACTGAATTATATACCACTAGAGTTCACCGCTCTACCAACTGGGCTCTTACAACGATTGACTAAAAACAACCTATTATACCAGTTTAATTTTTTTTTTTATTTTCTGATGATTCTGGCCAGGATGTTAGAAACAAAATATGAAATTATTGTATTGTCACGGGTCCCTTACAAGTATACAAAGTTTCTAAGTGGGTGAAAATCGTGTTAAAAGATTCCAGTACATAGATAAAAAGACGCTTTTTTCTGACGATTCTGGCCAAGGTTTTAGAAACTAAATATGAAAATATCGTATTGTCACGGGTCCTTTATAAGCATACAATGTTTCAAGTCGAACCAATGTTTCTAAGTGGGTGAAAATCGTATTCAAATATTCCGTTACATAGATACAAAGACTTTTTTCTGATGATTTTGGCCAGTATTTTAAAAACTAAATATGAAATTATTGTATTGTCACGGATCCTTTACAAATGTACAAAGTTTCAAGACGATCCAATGTTCCTAAGTGGGTGAAAATCGTGTTCAAAGATTCCATTACATAGATACAAAGACACTTTTTTTGATTTTCTGATGATTCTGGCCAGGATTTTAGAAAACAAATATGAAATTATTGTATTGTCACGAATCCTTTAAAATTATACTAGGTTTCAAGTCGATCCAATGATTTTAAGTGGGTGAAAATCGCGTTGAAAGATTACGATAGATAGATAGATAGATAGATAAATAGATAGATAAATAGAGAGGTCAAGCTAATATAAAGCGTGTAAAAAGTGTCTGTGTAATTATGTAACGGAATCTTTCAACACGATTTTCACCCACTTAAAATCATCAGATCGACTTGAAACTTTGTATACTTGTAAATGACTAATGACAATACAATAAATTCAGAAATGTTTTCTAAAATCCTGTCCAGAAACATCGGAAAATCAAAAAAGTAAAAAAGGTGTAATAGGTTACGGACTTTTTAGTCAATCGTTATAAGAGCTCAGTAGGTAGAGCGGTAGACTGTAGTGGTATGTAATTTCAGTAACCCATAGGTCGCTGCTTCAAAGCCGGCCCGCAGGACTTTTTAGAAGAGTATTACTTTTAGCTCATACTACAACACTATTGAATTAGAAGATATTTACATGTTTATCTTATTCTGTAAAATATTAAAACTAAAAAATAAATAAGTTTAAAAAACTAAAACAACACGCTTTGTTAGAAAACCGAACTAAGAAATGAAAAATTATTTTAATTTCCAACACGCTTGTGATACAATTAAAGTGTTTAACAAAAACATCATCTCCAACACATTTTGAATAAAACTATAATTATCTACAAAAAAAAGAATTTTACCATCAAAAGCGTGGGGTGCTCTATATCAATATATTTGATAATAAACAGATATTGATAAAAGTAAAGTTTCTAAGAAGAAAATGTAAAAACAAAAAAAAAACACCCAATTTTTTTAGTTCGGTTTTCTAACAAAGCTTATTGTTTTAGTTTTTTTAAACTATTATTTATTACAGATAGCACCTTCATTGGTAAAATATATCTATTTGAGTACCGCCTCGTGGAAAGAACACAAACCGAATTCCTTAGTTGTGTTTATTTTATACAGCTCCCATGTCAACAAACTGATCAGTATATTAAAACAGAATGTATATAATATAACAGATTCTGGAGATTTTTCTATATTTATAACATTCAATAGCAGAAATTATTAATTAATTCTTAGCTTGAAAAACTTTTAATATTACATTTTCATAAATATCACAAATAAACTAGAGCATGCCATCAGATCTTTATAGGATGAAGAAGGCCTACAACTCAATAGTATTAATAAGCTGTTAGTTTCAGTGGATGATGTAGTACTATTGGGCTATAGCGCGGAGGTACTGAAGGCCAACAGGCACACACTACTGAGTAACACTAAGAAATTGGGGCTGGAAGAAAATATAAATAAAACTTAATATGGTTGGTATCTTATGTCGAGCACTTGATAATGAAATCATTCGCTGTCTTGCATCCCAATATTTAGCAGAAAGGCTGGTCTCTTCTACAAAAGCTGGACAACGGAGGAGATGGTTTCTTTCCATATCTTCATTTAAATTGCAAAAAGGGCATTTAGGTGAATCTGTTATGCCAAGTCTGTGTAGGTGTTTATTCAGGCAGTCATGTCCCGTTAGTAGTCTGAATGTTGCTACTACAGATTTTCTTTGTAATGTAGTAATGTCATAAACTTGTAGATTTTCCCATTCCTTTCCAGATGTTTTGGTGGTTTATTCTTCTCTAAGTTTATTGATATATCTATTAGAGATACTGCTTTTGATAGAGTGAAAGGAAACTGTAGTAGAAGTTGGGGTTGAAACAATTTTGCTACCCTTCTTGGCCAGAAAATCGGCTATTTCATTGGCTGTCACTCCACAATAGGCCAGAATCCATTGAAGTACAAATTTTTATGTAGACGGGATAACTGTTTTATCATTTTGTGACATTCGATAATTTTGATGCTTTTGGGTGTTATGTCTCGTGTTATAACGAAAATGGCTGCTTTGGAGTCACATAGTATTACAACTTTTGGAAATTTTTGGATGTAATATAAAAGATTTTGTAAACTTAAGAAAATTGCTAGAATTTCGCCATCAAAGTTTGTTGAATGTGTTTAGTTTATGATAAAAGGAAAAAGGTGGACATACTGCACCAGCAGCAGTGCCATCGTCATTTGGTAGGCTGGAGCCATCTGTAAAAATATGTATCCATTCAGGAGCAGGGGTATCTTAGATTTATCATTTCCAGAGACATTTTTTTAAAATATATGGGGGAGTTTCAGATTTCTTGATGTCTTCTGTTAAATGAAGGTTATATTCAATTTCCAAAATTTCTAGAGGGTTGTTTCTCATTTGCATATTTTCTTTTGAATGTGGAAGTTGCAATTTGTGTTTGATTTCTTGTACTATGCTTAAGAAGCTTTGCTGAGATTTTATGCATACTTGTGGTTTTCTTTGGGTCCAGTTATTATGGGGTTGCCTTAAAAATTGTTCATAATGGGTGATTGCTGTATTCTCAATTTCAAATGCTATGTTTGGGTTATTTGTTTAAGATTTGCATGGCAGTGATTGGTGTTGTTTTAACGGGTCCTGTTATCATTTTATTAAGTTTTTCCACTCTTGCAGTTACTAGGATATCTTCACAATAATGAAGTATAGGTTTTATGTACATTTGGTAGAAGATGTTTAGAATTTGTGTGTTGCAGCCCCACTTTTTTCCTGCTAATCGTTTTAATAACGGTAACCTTGTTTCTGCCTTTGTACATATATTCTCTATGTGTTTCTTCCATGTTTATTTTGTGTTCAAAGTTATTCCTAAATATTTTGCTTCATGTGTTTGAGTTAATAATTCACCCTCCAATTTCAAAGTGATGGATTGTGGTTTCTTTCTTAATGTAAATAGTTGATAATTTGTCTTCTGTATATTTATCTTCATTATAATTTGTCTTCTGTATATTTATCTTCATTAAGTTCTGGGATGTCCAATTCTCTAACTGGATTAGTGATTGTTGGGCTATGGTTATTAATTGTTGACTTTGGTTTTTTTCGGTTTGGAGACCCATATTACAACATCATCATTTGGTAGGGTTTTTGTTTGGAGCTTTTCTATATGCTTAGGTAGATCATTAATGTAGATATTGAAGAGAGTGGTACTGAGTACAGAACCTTGTGGTAAACCTCGATGTGTTTGTTGGTATATAGAGAGGTGATTATTATACTTTGTAGCGATGAACCGTTGAATGAGAAAATTGCTGATCCAGAGTAGCATATTCTCTTGAATGCCTAAAGTCTGCATTTTTCTAATAATTTATATCTCCAAATAGAGTCATATGCTCATTGAAAATCAATAAACATTGCCAGAGCGTCTTCTTTTCTGTTGAAACTGTCTTTAATATCTCGACTTAGGTGTACAATTTGTTTATTTGTTGATTGTAATTCTCTAAATCCACCTTGATTGGGTAAAAGTAAATTATTGCTTTCTAAATACCAATTTAATCGATTTGAAATCATTTTTTCCATAGTTTTAACATTTGCACTAGTTAGTGCTATTGGGCGATAATTTGAAAAAAGTATTTGCTGATTTTTTTTTCTACCAGTTATATTATATGGATGCGAAACATGGACTCTTACTTTCAAGGAGGAAAGGAGATTACAAGTATTTGAGAATAAAGTACTTAGGAAAATGTTTGGACCAAAGAGAGATGAAGAGACAGGTGAATGGAGAAGACTACTTAACAATGAACTACATGGTCTTTATAGGAAGCCAGATATAATAAGAACAGTTAAGTCTCGTAGACTGCGATGGGCAGGACATGTTGCACGTATGGGGAATGAAAGACGTGCATGGAAGCTTCTTGTAGGAAAGCCAGAGGGAAAACGCCCAGTTGGTAGACCAGGAATGAGGTGGGAGAATAACATTAACTATGATTTGAGGGAAGTAGATTATACAAGGAATGATTGGAAAGCATTAGCTCAGGATAGGGATGTATGGAGAGCTTATGTCCGCGCGGCCATGAACCTACGGGTTCGATAGTGCCAGTGAGGAAGTAAGTAAGTATTTGCTGATTTTTTGTTTTCAAAATATATATTATAATAGCTTTTTTCCAATCATCAGGAATTTTTGTGTTCCAAGAATGATAAAACTAAATATATTGTTACACATAGAAGTACATTATATAATGGCAATGGACAGCTAATGACAAATGAGGTAAATTTTGGGGAATAGGCTAAATTCAAATACCTAGGAACAATAATCACAAACAGGAATGAGATGCACAAAGAAATTAAACATAGGCGCAATTCTCGAAATGCGCACTATTATGAATTACACAGGCTCTTGACGTCTCAACTCCTTTCAAAATACCTTAAACTGAAAATGTATAAAACTATTAATCTACCAGTTATATTTTATGGATACGGAATATCGACTCTATGGACTCTTACTTTAAGGCAGAAGAAAAGATTACGAATATTTGAGAATAAAGTTCTTCGGAACAGTTTTGGGCCAAAAAGAGATGAACAGGCAGGTGAATGGAGAAAATTGCATAAGAGAACTACGTGTGGTCTTTATAGGAAGCCAGATATGATAAGAACATTTAAACCTCGCAGAGTTCGATGGGCAGGATATGTGGCAAGAATGGGGATGGAAGTCGTGCATGGAAGCTTCTTGTAGGAAAACCAGAGGAAAACGCCAAGTTGGTAGACCAAGAATGAGGTGGGAGAATTACATTAACTATGATTTGAGGAAAGTAGATTATACAGGGATAATTGAAAACATTGGCTCAGGATATGGATGTATGGAGAGCTTACATCCGCGCCTCCACGAACCTACTGGTTCGATAGTGCCAGTGCGTTAGTTAGTTAATCACAAATAAAACCTTCTTCTCATAAAGAATATAAGAAACTTGTCATGAATATGTCAAAGTTACTGAGGGGAAGAAGTTGAAATATTTTCTGTTAAAGGCAGCACTAATTAAGAAAGATGTTAACAGGATCCACATTCTCCGATGTTCCTCTATGCGTTATCTTGTGACAATATTCACAGGTAGTTAGTATTGTTCTGATTTCCAAATTGAACTAAAATATAAAGAGTGATGTAGTACTTACGTTGATACGCCCATCTTTTAATATCTGGACTGTGTCCTTGATAATGTTCCGAAGGAACTGATCTTGCTTTGTTTCGACCTAAAACAGATAAAAGAAAAGTTTATTTCTTTATTTCTGGAGTCTCGGTTCAAATCCACCCAGTTTCGGTGTTAAGCGATTTCTGGTGCTAACTTTACTATTTTTAACAATAGCATTTCTGATGATCTTATAGAAGATTTGCGGGGTTGGCCGTGGTCTTGGGGCTTGAAGTTCCCCGATGTTTCGCCAGAAACTGCGTCCGGCAACCTCAAGGGTTGTCCTTTGAGACTGGCAATTTGTCGACTACCTGCCCTATTTATACATTTGTCCGCGACGTGTTGTCTGCGCGGTCCGTTACTTGGTAAATTGTGTCTGCCTTCTGGTTGGTTAGCATTAGGGTTTTCCATTGTACTCTAATGCTAACCAACCAGAAGGCAGATACAATTTACGAAGTAACGTACCGCGCAGGGAACACGTCGCGGACAAATGTATAAATAAGGCAGGTAGTCGACATATTTGCTAGGCAGTCAGTGGTAAGTCAGAATTGAGTCAGTTGAGTGAGTCGAGGAGTGAGTGGACTTCAAGCTACTAAGGCAATCCGTATAGTCTTGCCAGTCTCAGCAGAGCAGTGAGTGGAGTAAGACGTAAGCGCTGTGTACCAGCTGACAATGCGTGACGTCAGAGTGTAGCGGTGAATTATTGATCGCTTCCAGTCGTATTGTGACTGTGACGTCAGTGCTTTCATATACGTGTCTGCTTGAAGTGGGTGTGGTCCTGCAGCAAAAATTTAAAAAAAAATAAGTGATTTTAATAGTGATTTTAGATGTTTTTAGTGAAAATATTTTTAAATTGAGTTAGTGCAAAGCGTCTGTGCAAGTCTGTGGCTTAGCTGGAGTTGACCAGCGGGACGTGACTGGTGCTGCATCAAAATTCAGGTTAGTGGACTCCCAATAGACCCGGCCCTTGGGGTGTCAGCGATTATTATTTTAAGAATTGTAACTTATCAGTTATTTTAGGTTTATACTGACTAAGCTTTTTGTGTTTGTTTTAAAACTTGTGATATCTTGTCAGCTGCAGTATTTTACTCAATTTATTCTAACCTGTTCCTATTTATTTATTTATTTTAAAATTGGTGTTTTTAGGTTTTATATTGGTTTTTATTTGTGTCGTCTCTTGATATTTTTTCGTGTATTGGCTTTTGAGTACACGTAATAGGTACTGCCGTTGCTGTCGTGGGGAGGTGCTCACCCCTCTTTGTTTTTAAAGAGGCGGTTGTAGCTGATTTTAGGGGAAGACATGGCGAAGAGAATAATCCCAGATGACGAAGGATTTATTATACCCAATAAAACTGTTAAAGTGTCTCGAAATAACGAGCCTGATCCCCTTGCCACTTCGAACGCTTTTGACGTATTGCAAAATAATAATGATAGAACAAATGAACCTAATGAAGAACAACAGACAAAGAAAACAAAATTTTTTCCTCCTATCATAATACACCTGAAGGCAATTAACCATACTATATTGACTCAGCTTACGAAAATTATGAGGGGGGAATACATAGCAGAATACATTTCTAGTGGATTAAAGATTAAAGCTAGTACTAAAGAGGATTATGATAGATTGATATCCATACTTGACAAAGATTCTGTTGAATATTATACATACGACAACGACGGCAGAAAGTTTGCCAAATTCGTTCTAAGGGGTCTACCGCCCATATTTGATAACTTAACAATTTTGGCTGAATTGTCTAGGTTGGAAATTTCAGTGGTCCGGGTCCGCCAGTTATCTAAAAGTAACATTGATAATGTAACTAAGAAAAAAGAATTAATTCCATTACCGCTCTGGGTGGTGACCCTACCGAGGGCACAAGACGATGTAGACAAATTGAAAAAATTAACTGGTCTTTTTAATTTCAAAGTAAAAATTGAAGATTACAGGGGTCAACCAGGACTCCAACAATGCTTCAGATGTCAGAGGTTTGGCCATAAGGCAAACTTCTGTCATCTGATGGCACGGTGCGTGAAGTGCGCCGGTCTACACAATACTCGCGAATGCAGGAAATCTTTGACCGAACCAGAAAAGTGTGTAAATTGCGGTGAAGCTCACCCTGCTAGCTACCGGGGCTGCAGAGTAGTTGAACAAGTTAGAGCAAAAAATAGTAGACCAACCAATATGCCCCGGGTTACAGTGAAACCGGCGGACTTCCCGCACTTACCCCAACGGGATGGGATTCCAGGAATGACCCCTGTGGCACAAAATAATATACCAAATGCTAAATTTAATGTAAAACGAGTAGAAAACGATTTAAATGATTTTAAAGATATTTTTGAATGGATTCGTAAGGGAAACATAAAATGGTATATCCAGCAGATTAAATCTATTTTTGAAGATGTGAAAATTCAAACAGACACTTTTGGGAGGGTCACCACATTATGTCTCGGTTTATTGCGAATTTTCGGGGTCGAAAATGGCTATTGAACCTTTAAAGATTGTTTCAATAAACATTAACGGCTTGACCCGCGAATATATAAATTTACAAGAATACATTTTTAGAGATGAAATTGACATCATATTAGTACAAGAAACGCGAAAACCAGTGTGGTTCGGCTGGCGAATCCCGGGCTACAAAGTTTATATCACGGATGGACCCAATCCGGCACATGGGGGTACGGCTGTGGTGGTCAGGTCCACATTATCACATTTGGAAGTTGTCCTCCCTCGACTTGAGAATTTGCAAGTCACTGCCATCACTCTAATGTTAGAAGATGAAGAGGTCCTGGTCTGCTCGGCGTATCAGCCTCCCAGCAAAAGAATAGTGTTAAACGATTTTGAAACCATCATAAGAATTAAAGAAAATTTTATTATTGGAGGAGATTTAAATTCTAAGCATACCATTTGGAATTCGAGGCTGATATCGCCGAGGGGAAGAATTTTACAGGACCTGGCAGAGAGGGAGGACTTTGAAATTATTGGACCTGACACGCCGACCTATTTCCCAAGTACACTAGTGGGAAACCCCGATGTGCTGGATGTGTTCATGGTAAAAATAAATGTGGCGGTGGAGTCATTGGAAACTAGGGACGAATTGAATTCTGACCACTCCCCCGTGGAATTAATTTTAAATTTTAACGTAGAAAAGACGCTTTTCAGATCCAGGGCCTCGGTTACTAATTGGGGTGCGTTCACAGAGAATATGAAAGATTGTATTTTCCCGGATAATCGCGGAAATGAATCAACTGAGGCTCTGGATCTGGAAATAGATATTTTAACTAATACAATTGTAAACAATTTTAGAGAAGTGTCTACTGTAGATGTTATTAGTCACACCACGGGGAATCTGCCGGAAGTGGAGGCACTTGTCCGGCAGAAAAGAGTGGTCAGAAGACACTGGCAAAGATACCGTAGGAGAGAGGATAAGATTCTTTTAAATAATCTGACTAATCGCATTCACGATATTTTAAGAAATTTTAAGATAAGGAAATTTAACGCAGATCTGGAACAGGCTGAGAGATCAAATAATATTTGGCCCATTTTGAAAAAATTAAAAAGTAAAGTAATTAATAATAAACCTATTCATGGACCAAATGGTCTAAAGTATAAAGCAGCTGACAGGGTAAATACTATTGCTGACTCCCTAGAGGATGGGTTTAGACCTCATCTCCAGGATCAATATGATGATGACTGGATAGATGGGGTGGAATCGGAGGCGGAGCGGATCTCTGAGAGAGCTCCCCTACAGAGGTTGCGGTTGGCCTCGCTCGCTGAGGTTAAGAAAATTATTAAGACGCTTCCTAAGAGAAAAGCTGTTGGTACAGATTATGTGTCAAACGAGATGATTCAGCACCTCCCATCTGGGATGGCGCGCTATTTAGTTACTATCTTTAATAGATGTTTAAATTTAAATTATTTTCCGCGTAAATGGAAAGAAGCAAAAATTATAACGTTACCTAAAGAAGGAAAAAATCCTATTTTTGTTTCTAATAGACGACCGATCAGTCTGCTAAGCAATCTTGGTAAATTATTTGAAAGAATTGTGCTAGGCAGACTGATCGGTATGACTACTGATCTGCGCGTCATCCCACAAGAGCAATTCGGGTTCATGCCGGGTCGTTCCACGAGACTGCAACTGGTAAGACTCACGGAATATATAACATCAGGTTTCAATTATAGAGAGAGCACAGTTGCAGTGTTCTTGGATGTCGAGAAAGCCTACGACACGACCTGGCATGAAGGCCTGATATGGAAGATGGATTCAATGGGCTTTTCGGATGGGATGGTGGGAATCATCTCGTCCTTTTTAACGGATAGGAGTTTCGTTGTCAGCGAGGGGGGTGCCACCTCTGATAGACGAACTATTCTGGCTGGAGTGCCTCAGGGATCCGTACTTTCACCATTGTTATATAATATTTATACCGCCGACGTTCCTGGGAGGACACATACGCAACTAGCCCTGTATGCCGATGATATTGCGATATATAGTAAAGACAGATCCTTAATTAGGTGTAGTAGAAAAGTTCAGAGAGGCCTACGAGATATTGAGCGGTGGGCTGATAAATGGAGGATTAAAATTGGTAAAGAGAAGAACCAAGGAATAATTTTTACGCAACGACCTAATATTAATGGTGCAGAAACACTAGAATATGACGGAACTGTAATCAGATATCAGCTCACTGTTCAGTATCTCGGGGTTATACTAGATCGTCGTCTCACTTGGGCTAAACATGTCGAGAAGATTCGAAATAACTTTTATAAACGTTTTTCACAACTCAAGCCCATGTTGAGAGCCCACTCTCTGACACCTCAATCACGTACGTTGGTATACAGGGCTTGTATACGCAGCCAAATGATATATGCATGTCCCGCATGGCTGACCTTATCAAAGGATAAGATAAACTTGCTTCAGGTTCTTCAGAACAAGTGTTTACGAAGTGCAGGAGAATATCCAATTAGGACGAGAATCACCAAAATTCATGAAGATTTAAACATTGACTTTCTTCAGGAAGTGATGACTAAATTGGCAAGAAACTTATATCAAAAAGCGACTCTGAGCGAAAATGCTCTTATTAATAGCCTAGGGGCATACAACGAAAAGGAACGGACGAAATATAAAATGCCAAAGTTCTATCTGGCCTAGAAAGTTAGATGCTCCTAGGCCTACCACAAAAGTATAAATAACTGATTGAACTTAACACTTCCTAAAGAAGAGATCAAGGTGATTACACCGGTATCCTGGAGAACCTGAAGCGAGCATACCTCAAGAATATTTGCTAGTCTGAAGACAACCCTTGAGGAGGCCGGACGCAGTCTCTGGCGAAACGTCGGGGAACTGCAAGCCTCAAGACCACGGGCAACAGCTCAGAAATCTTCTACAAGACCATCATAGTAACTTCGGCCGTGAAAGCCTAAGTCAATATAAAAACATATGTGTTTTATTTTTCCAAATGAATATATTGAGGTTATTGACATCAACATTTAACACTTCTTCTCCGCTCTTGTCAAGTACCCCAGGTTACCATTTTGACATTTATGGTGTTCTCTCCTAGCATGGCGTACTTGTAACCCACTTCTGAGGTTGGGGCGCTGCCACGATATGTGAGTTGTTGATGATGGTAATAATGCGCCAGGAGAGGCCTTAAACTAATTAGGCGAATATGATATTGATGATAATGATCGCCAGATGGTGATCGGAAACTGTTTCGGCTTTAAAGTTTCCTGACATTTGCCTTACAGGTGAAGAAACCCCCTCCCCCACAAAAAAAGGAAACTTGTCACGACCGGGGTTCGAACCCGCGCCACCTCGAGACCACAACGGTGGATGTAGTTTCCAAACATTACCATCACAGAATGTTATATCATTTGAATTCTAGCGGCCGAAATTTTTCGAATCAAACTCCCAAAATCGGTTTATAGAAGTATTTAAAAAATAGAAGTATTTAAAAAAATGAGGTGGTTAGATAACCAACCATTAGGAGTAGGAGTTCACCTGAAACTAAAATTTAAAAATTGTCTTAGCGATTGCAAATTTAGATTTTTGGCAACCAAACTCAGCGTATGGTATTGAAATAAAAGGAGAAGCACTGGCTCGATAATCGTCTACCTCTGTGATTGACAAATGTGGATATGAGGCCAGCAGCCGGCTGTTAGGCCAAGGGTCTTCTAATCCTGTCGAGTTTGGAGTTTTTTTATTCTAAAAAATGTCGGTGGAACCTGACCTTTAAAAAGTTGGGTTAAACAAAAATCCAATATTTAAAAAATCAGTCTAGCAATGGCCATGTTTGCTTTTTGTCTGTGTATCTATATAAACTAACTCACCGGCTCTATCGAACCCGTAGGTTCAGGACAGTAGGGACATAAGCTCTCCATACACCCCTATCCTGAGCTAATGTTTTTCAATCATCCCCTGTGTAATCTACTTCCCTCAAATTATAGATATTATTCTTCTACCTTATTCTTGATCTACCAACTGAACGTTTTCCTTCTGGTTTTCCTACAAGAAGCTCCCAACCACGTCTTTATTTCCCTATCTGTGCCACGAGATTTAACTGTTCTTATAATATCTGATTTCCTATACATACCATGCAGCTCACTAATAAGCAGATTTCTCCATTCACCTGTCTCTTCAGGTTGCGCGAATGGGGAATGAAAGAGCTGCATGGAAACTACATGCAGGAAAACCAGAGGGAAAGCGCCGAGCAGGTAGGCCAATGAGGTGAGAGAATTAGAGATGAACACACAGGATAATGGAGAAGACTACATGACAGTGAGCTAAGTCTCGTAGACTGCGATGAGCAGGAAATGAAGGAGGCGCATGAAAACTTGTTGTAGAAAAACCAGAGAGCAAACGCCTAGTGGGAGAATAACATTAACCATTATTTAAACTGGAGCATTAGCAAATGATATTTGTACTGTACTTATCCACCGCTCTTGTCTCGAGATAGAACAGTACATGTGATTTATTGAGAGAAATTTACATTGTGAATGGGCCTGCTCGGCTGTACGTGCATATTCTGTTTCATGAAATGCCAAAATATAAACAAATACATACAACCTACACACTTACACTAAGACACAATTTCATGTCTAGAGTATATACCCGGCACGCGTTGCTAAGCTGACATAAATTAAATATTAAATGTCAATTAAACTGTATGGTATACGCTGAGACGAAACAAACATGACGGTTGGTAGTCAGTTTTTAATTTCCGATTTCAGGTTAACCTCCACTTCCAATTTTCGGATTTAGCTCATTTTTGAACAATACCTACCTCGGTTTATTTTAATAGACTGTACTGAGTTTCGTTCTTTAAACATCGATCATTGTGACCTGTGTAATGCGCTATCCTAAACGTAACTTCGCCCGGAGCGCATTCCAAGATGAGGAACGTCGTAGACTTACTCCTGAATTAAATATCAAAACTAAGGCGTTTCAAGTCGCAAATTTACGTTTTCTGTTTAATAACGAAACATCTCTATGGTACAGTGTGGGTTATAGCGACATGGGAAACATACATGAAGCCATTAAAAAGCATAGTCTATCTAAAAATCATTTGATCTCCATCATAAATGAAAAATCTTCGGTAAGTCGAGAATTGAACAAATGTGGGCAATCAGAAAAAAGAATCGGGATTTGCAACTCAATCTTGTAAGAAAAAATACAGTCATAGCAAAACGCTTCATGGATGTAGTTTCTTTTTTGTCAGAGTAGAAATATGACGGGACTCTATCAATAAATACAATTACGTTGAATTCGTGAAATTGCTCGGTGAATATCTAATTTCCCCAATTGCTTTCCAAATTTTGGTAACACGCCCTTCCTTCATAATTGATAAATTTTCTGCAAGATTTTCCTGGTTCTACCCGTTATACTGTGTCTTCATCCCCTTCCTCAACCTCATCTCCCAACGGGAAATTCATTACCTTCGGTTCGATCCCAGATCAGGATAAGTTACCTGATGGATTTTTCGTTTCTTTTAAAATCAAATATTCTCATAACTGCCCTATTATTTCCGCCTGGATTGGATGGCGTGTCTTTCCTTAAAATGTTCGTGTTGTCTCGGAAGTGGCCTCGGCATAGAGCTGACACTTCATCCAGAGAGGTCCTTGTGAGGACTCTCCCACGTGACTGTAATGTAGAAAGAGATACTTACAATATCATCTTGTTTAGTTTCCGTTTCAAGCTGGTCTTCGCTCTTATTCAATCTTCTAATCACCTTGTACAATAGTAAACGATCATTAATTACCTGAAACACACGAATTAATAACTGTTAAAAAATATGTATGCTTTTTTGTGTGAAGGCCTTTCAGAATCTCCATTACATTTTTAGCACGTCTATCTTCGCTACATTACGTGGTGCTGGTCCTAATGTGAGTCACGACAACTCTACATTAGGACCAGCACCCAGAACATGAAGTAATGTAGCGAAGAAAGACCTGCTGAAGATGGAATGGAGACTCTGAAAGGCCTTCACACAAAAAAGCATACATATTTTATAAGTTGAGGACGACGGATCTTACCTAAGAAAGTACATTTTGACTTATTTTATTTTATGACTACCCACCACAACGGTTTTAACAATGAATTTTATTAGTATTAATATTAATAAATCTACATCTCCAGGTGTTCCGTGGCGGTAGTTAATTGGATGGGAAACACCTATTGGATCTCTAACTTAGGGTTGAAGTTCTTCTACTCATAATAACTTGGATTATGCATGGTTTGTTTTCTGTGCAGTCCAACATGTATAAAGAAGTTGAGTTCTCAAATTTAAAGTTTAAAAAGTAAAGATATACACCGTAATTCGGAGCATTACACAGACTTACTGGGGAATTTGTTCAGTTTCTGCGCCTCGACGTGAGGAAATCCTTCACAACATGTGACAAGAATTATTATTCTAAGTTTCAACCATATACCATGCGCATGCGTCCGTTTAAACCATACAATCAAGGGATGCAGCCAACAATATTAAACTCGTGTTGTCAACTAAACTAAGAGCTAACATAACGCAATTTAAGTATTTTAAACTGTGAAAGACCAACCGAAAAGCTATCCTAACGCTATTTAAGTACTCTAACCTGTAAAACACCTACCTAAAAGCTAACCTTAGCACAATATAAGTATTCTATGCTGTGAAAGACCAACCTAAAAGGAACCTAATGGAATTTAAGTACTCTAACCTCTAAACGACCAATCCAAAAGTAACCTAACGCAATTTAAGTAGGTACTCTAAACTGTGTAAAACCATAAGATAAAATAAGTTAAAATGCCTTTTTATGTAAAATCCGTCGACCTCAACTTATAAAATATGTGATCTTTATGCCTGTAGGCATTTCAGGACATCCGTCCCATCTCCAGCAGTTTATTCTTCGCTACAGCATCCAGGTTGATGTTCGATGCTGCTGGTCCTAATGTGGCTTTGTCGTGACTAAAGCTTCTTCCTGACGATATCTTATAGTGGGTTGTTTAGTCTGGGAGTGCTTTCATTTATTAAAAGCTTGTTGTCTATTTCATTGATAATTTCCAGGTCTTCCAACATGTTTATTCTATTTGGATTTCCCTCTTTGTGTACTATTGTAAGGGTGTCTTCTATTGAGTTCATCCTATGGCCGGTGTTTATTACGTGCTTAGCGTAACAATGAATTTTATGTGTAAGACC
Organism: Diploptera punctata; assembly: GCA_030220185.1. Lineage (NCBI taxonomy): Eukaryota > Metazoa > Arthropoda > Insecta > Blattodea > Blaberidae > Diploptera > Diploptera punctata. The sequence goes on from JASPKZ010006848.1 coordinate 2,150,998, forward strand.
AACCAAAAAGCTAACCTAACGCAAATTAAGTACTGTAACTTGTGAAAGAATGCACGTTGATTTTATTTAGTGTAAATTAATTAGTACGGACTCTTATGTTGGCTGCACTGGAATACAGAATGTTCATTAAAATCAATATGGTTTCCACATCTTAATGAAGTTCATTATCGTGAAAAAAATTGAAATAGTCGTCAGAAAACTGTAAACATTATTGTAAATAATTTGAAAAATGAAACCCTAAGAATAACATTTGACAAGAGTTTACGTAGTAATTTAAAAAGTGATGTCACATGTTGTAAAGCTTGGCCAAAACCATTAATATACATCAACTTGTTCCGACCCGGGGTGAATCCACATTTTGTATATATTTTTAGGATCCACATAAAACATAACAATACAAAGTCCGTCAAGCGGGTACAAAGCGAATTCATCAACAAGCTGCATTTATGGCTTACGAAATACATAGGGTGTTGTAAAAAAACACCGACAACGGAGGTGAGGTAGTACATTATGACATTTTGATCATTTTTTAACTAGGTACCAATGTCGGAAATGATGCGTTTTCACACTATGACAGGTTAATTTTGTCTCAAGATCAGTGATAGTTGGAAGGATTTGAAGACTCATTAGTTGACAACACCTCACAGGTACGGAACCTACGATACGTGGCTTCGCAACGGAATGTGTCTGCAACATGACGGAGCTACAACTCACTTCGATGCCTATGTGAGGAGACATTTGGATACCACGTATCAAGGTCGAGGGGGACAGTCTCATGGCCTCTAAAGTCACCTGATCTTAACCCTCTCCACTAATTTTTGTTGGGCGACATGAAACAATCTGTTTACCTGACTCCAGTAGAATCACTTATGGATCTTATAACCCGAATCCACGCTGCTACAGCAACAATTCAAACGAGGCCAAGAATATTTAAACGTGTCAACCATTCACTACACCGCCGATGTACGCTCTGCAATGAGATGGGAGATGGATATTTTGAAACTTGATGTGACTGAGACAGTATTGTCTTGAAATCCAACTAACGGAACTCTTGAGAAGTTAGCTACTCATAGTGTGAAAATGCATCATTTCCGGACATTGGTACCTTGTAAAAATATGATCAACATATCTCAATATACCGTCTCACCTCCGTTGTCGGTGATTTTTTTGCAAAACTCTGTACTAAGTAAATGCAATGTGCCCAGGGGATGTTACTCGAAAACAATAATGGCGGCCGCTTGAATGATTTTAAAATTACGGTTTCTATGTAAACCCACCATTTTATTGGATTACGTTGACATTTTTAGAATTAATTTCTGCTTTCACTTTAATGATATATATACCGTGTTTCGTTATAAAATCAGAATAACACCCACTTCTAATGATCCGGTTAATTACCTGGACTTTATATCCCAGTTGCGGGACTCGAGATATCGCGAGTAGCGCTTGCGGTAACCCTATTTTGTTATTTGGGAAGAAGTTTTCAAGAACAACAGTTTGGATCTATTATTTAATTGATTTGTGAATGGTCCTCAGAGGTTGTAAACAGTAGGTCTGTATACAAAAGTGTTTGTTTATTTTAATTTCTGCAAAATTATTGAAATAATATAACGATTTCTCATTCTTTGTCACTGCACAGGATTTTTGGTAACCTGTTTCGCCTCAAAATTGCTGCTCTCTCCATCTTTTCTTTGGTCTACCGAAACTTCTTTTTCCACTTGGTGAATAGTTGTATGCTGCTTTTCGAATTCTGTTATTAACTATTCAGTCGCTTCAAAAGCAGTACCATGTACCAACGATCATCCTTAGTGCGCCAGCAAATAACACTAAACTGTTAGCCGTTTCAATAATTCTAACACAGCAAGCTACTCAGCCCCTTGAAATGCAGAACAATGCACTACCGATCATCCTTAGTGCGCCTGCGCAATTCACACTAACTGTTAGCCGTTTCAATAAGTCTAACACAGCAACTTATTCAGTCGCTTCAAAAGCAGAACGATGTACTACCGATCATCCTTAGTGCGCCTGCGCAATTCACACTAAACTGTTAGCCGTTTCAATAATTCTAACACAGCAACTTATTCAGTCGCTTCAAAAGCAGAACGATGTACTACCGATCATCCTTAGTGCGCCTTGGCAAATCACACTAAACTGTTCGCCGTATCAAAAGTGCTAACACAGAAACTTATGCAGTCGCTTGAAATGCAGTACGATGTACTAATGATCATCATTAGTGCGCCTGCGTAAATTACACAAACTGTTAGCCGTTTCAATAATTCTAACACGCAGGATATTCAGTCGCTTGAAAAGCAGTATGATATTCTACCGAACATCCTTATTGCGCCTGCGCAAATCACACTAAATAACACAGCAAGCTATTCAGACGCTTGAAGAGCTGTACGATGTACTACCGAACATCCTTAGTGCGCCTGCGCAATTCACACTAAACTGTTAGCCGTTTCAATAATTCTAACGCAGCAAGCTATTCAGTCGCTTGAATATCAGTAGGATGTACTACCCTTCATCCTCAGTGCGCCTTGGCAAATCACACTAAACAGTTAGCCGTTTCAATAATTCTAACACAGCAACCTATATATTCGCTTGAAAAGCAGTACGATATACTACCGATCACCCCTACTACGCCTGCGCAAATCACACCGAACTGATAGACGATTCAATAATTCTAACACAGCAAGCTATTCAGTTGCTTGAAGAGCTGTACGATGTACTGCTGAACACCTTTAGTGCACCGGCACAAATCACACTAAACAGTTTGCCGTTTCAATAATTCTAACACAGCAACCTATATATTCGCTACAAAAGCAGTACGATGTAATACCGATCATCCATATTGCGCCTGCGCAAATCACACTAAACTGTTAGCCGTTTCAATAATTCTAACACAGCAACCTATATATTCGTGAAAAGCAGTACAACGTACCACCGATCATCCTTTGTCTGCCTGCGCAAATCACACTAAACTATTACGTGTTTCAATAGTGCTAACACGACAACCAATTTTGTCTCTTGAAAAGCAGTACGATGTACTACCGAACATCCTTATTGCGCCTGCGCAAATCACGCTAAACTGTTAGCTGTTCCAATAATTCTAACACTGCAAGCTATTCAGCCGCTTGAAGAGCAGTACGATGTACTACCGGTCATGCTTATAGCGCCAGCGCAAATCACAATAAACTGTTAGCCGTCTCAATAGTGCTAACACAGAAACCTATGCAGTCGCTTGAAGTGCAGTACAATATACTACATCCTTAGTGGGCCTGAGCAAATCACACTAAATTGTTAGCCGTTTCAATAATTCTAACTCAGCAACCTATATATTCGCTTGAAAAGCAGTACGATGTACTACCGAACATCCTTATTGCGCCTGCGCAAATCACACTAAATAACACAGCAAGCTATTCAGTCGCTTGAAGAGCTGTACGATGTACTACCGAACATCCTTAGTGCGCCTGCGCAATTCACACTAAACCGTTAAGACTTTTCATTAATTCTAACGCAGCAAGCTATTCAGTCGCTTGAATATCAGTACGATGTACTACCGATCATCCTCAGTGCGTCTGCGCTAGTCACACTAATCTGTTAGCCGTTTAAATAGTGGTACCACAGCAATATATTCATTCGCTTGAGAAATAGTACGATTTACTACCCAATATCCTTAGTGCGACTGCGCAAATCACACTATATTGTTAGCCGTTTCAATAATTCTAACACAGCAGGATATTCACTCGCTTGAAAAGCAGTACTATGTACTACCGAACATCCTTATTGCGCCTGCGAAGATCACACTAAATAACACAGCAAGCTATTCAGTCGCTTGAATATCAGCACAATGTACTACCGATCATCCTTAGTGCGCCAGCACAAATCACACTAAATTGTTCGCCGTCTCAAAAGTGCTAAAACAGAAACCTATGCAGTCGCTTGAAAAGCAGTACGATGTACTACCGATCATCCTTCGTGCGCCTGCGCTAGTCACACTAAACTCTTAGCCGTTTAAATAGTGGTACCACAGAAATATATTCATTCGCTTGAAAAATAGTAGGATTTACTACCCAATATCCTTAGTGCGCCTGCGCAAATCACACTATATTGTTAGCCGTTTCAATAATTCTAACACAGCAGGATATTCAGTCGCTTCAAAAGCAGTACGATGTACTACCGAACATCCTTATTGCGCCTGCGAAGATCACACTACATAACATAGCAAGCTATTCAGTCGCTTGAATATCAGCACGATGTACAACCAGTCATCCTTAGTGCGCCTCCGCAAATCACACTAAACTGTTCGCCGTCTCAAAAGTGCTAAAATAGAAACCTATGCAGTCGCTTGATTTGCAGTACGATGTACTAACGATCATCCTTAGTGCGCATGCGAAATCACACTAAACTGTTAGCCGTTCCAATAAATCTAACACAGCAACCTATATTTTCGCTTGAAAAGCAGTACGACGTACCACCGACCATCCTTAGTCTGCCTGCGCAAATCACACTAAACTATTAGTTGTTTCAATAGTGCTAACACGGCAAACCTATTTTGCCGCTTGAAAAGCAGTGCGATGTACTACCGATCATCTTTACTGGGCCTGCGCAATTCACACTGAACTGTTAGCCGTTTCAATAATTCTACATCAGCAAATTATTCAGTCGCTTCAAAAACAGAACGATGTAATACCGATCATCCTTAGTGCGCCTGCGCTAATCACACTAAACTGTTAGCCGTTTCAATAGTGGTAACACAGCAATATATTCATTCGCTTGTAACACAGCACGATGTACTACCCAATATCCTTAGTGCGCCAGCGCAAATCACACTAAACTGTTAGCCGTTTCAATAATTCTAACACAGTAGGATATACAGTAGCTTCAAAAGCAGTACGATGTACTACCGAACATCCGTATTGCGCCTGCGCAAATCATACTAAACTGTTAGCCGTTTCAATAATTCTAAAACAGCAAGCTATTCAGTCGCTTGAAGAGCAGTACGATGTACTACCGATCATGCTTATAGTGCCAGCGCAAATCACAATAAACTGTTAGCCATCCCTATATTGCTAACACAGAAACCTATGCAGTCGCTTGAAATGCAGTACAATGTACTACATCCTTAGTGCTCCTGAGCAAACCACACTAAATTGTTAGCCGTTTCTATAATTCTAACTCAGCAACCTGTATATTCGCTTGAAAAGCAGTACGATATAAACCGGTCATCTTTAGTGCGCCTGCGCAAATCACACTTAACTGTTAGCGCCTCAGTAGTGCTGACATTGATACCTATGTAGTCGCCTGAAATGCAGTACGATGTACTACCGATCATCCTTAGTGCAGCTGCGCAAATCACACTGAACTGTTAGCCGTTTCATTAATTCTAACACAGCAACCTATTTTGTAGCTTGAAAGGCAGTACTATGTACTTACGATCATCCTATTTTGTAGCTTGAAAAGCAGTACTATATACTTCCGATCAGCCTTAGTGTACCTGAGCAAATCACACTAACCTGTTAGTCGTTTCAATAATTCTAACACGGCCACCTATATGTTCGCTTGAAGAGCAGTACGATGTACTACCGAACATCCTTAGTTTGCCTGCGCAAATCTTACTAAACTGTCTTACTTACTTACTTACTTACTTACTCACTGGCACTATCGAACCCGTAGGTTCATGGCCGCACGGACATAAGCTCTCCATACATCCCTATCCTGAGCCAATGCTTTCCAATCATTCCCTGTATAATCTACTTCCCTCAAATCATAGTTAATGTTGTTCTCCCACCTCATTCTTGGTCTACCAACTGGGCGTTTTCCTTCTGGCTTTCCTACAAGAAGTTTCCATGCACGTCTTTCATTCCCCATGCGCGCAACATGTCCTGCCCATCGCAGTCTACGGGACTTAACTGTTCTTATTACATCTGGCTTCCTATAAAGACCATGTAGTTCATTGTTATGTAGTCTTCTCCATTCACCTGTCTGTTCATCTCTCTTTGGTCCAAAAATTTTCCTAAGAACTTTATTCTCAAATACTCGTAATCTCCTTTCCTCCCTTAAAGTAAGAGTCCATGTTTCGCACCCATATAATATAACTGGTAGAATAATAGTTTTATATATTTTCAGCTTAACGTTTTTTGAAAGGAGTTGGGACATCAAAAGTCTCTGCAATGCATAATAGCATGCATTTCCAGAATTGAGCCTATGTTTAATTTCTTTGTGTATCTCATTCCTATTTGTTATTATTGTTCCTAGGTATTTGAATTCAGCCAATTCCTCAAAATTTCCCTCATTTGTCATTAGCTGTCCATTTCCATTATATAATGTATTTCTACGTGTGACCATATATTTAGTTTTACTGATATTTACTTCCAGTCCTAACCTCTTAGTGTTACTCAATAGTGTGTGCGTGTTGGCCTTTAGTATCTCCTCGCTATCGGCCAGTAGTACTACATCATCAGCATAAACTAACAGCTTATTAATACCGTTCAGTTGTAAGCCTTCCTCATTCTCTAAAGATTTAATGGCATGCTCTAGTACAAAATTAAATAGTAGAGGAGATAGTGCATCTCCTTGCTTCAACCCATTCTGGATTTCAAAAGTGTCTGAAAACTGTTTGCCTACACGCACCCTACTCGTTGAGCCATTTAGACACATTCGTATAAGTCTAACTAACTTTTTAGGAATTCCGAACTCCAGCAGGATACTATATAACTTCTCCCTCTTAATTGAATCATATGCTTTTTTGAAGTCTACATATAGTTGATGTACAGTACCATTATATTCCCATTTCTTTTCTAAAATCTGTCTTATACTAAAAATCTGATCTGTTGTAGACCTGTTTCTTCTAAATGCACATTGATGATCTCCTAGAATGTCATCAATATAGGGAGTAAGTCTGCTTACTAATATATTTGTTAGAATTTTGTACGAAGTTGAAAGTAATGAGATGCCCCTATAGTTGTTGCAATCAGTTTTATCTCCTTTCTTATAAATTGGTACGATAATTGATTCCTTCCATTCATCTGGAAGAGCTTCTTTTTCCCAAATCATAGTAAGCAACCAGCGTATCTTGTCCATCAATTTTTCTCCCCCTGATTTTATCAGTTCTGCTGGGATCTCATCTGAACCTGATGCTTTATACATCTTCAATTTTTCAATTGCCATTTCAATCTCTAATGCACTTGGCTCTGCGACTAGCATTTCTGCTGTCTGTAACTTATCCTCCTCAATGTCCTGTTCTGTATGTACATTTAATAGCTGATTAAAATAACTTTTCCATCTATTTAATATACTCTTGGAATCTGCAATCATATCCCCATTTTCATTCCGAATTATGTTTGTTCTAGCCTGAAACCCTTTCTTCTCTATACTAATTCCCTGATATAATTCTCTAATGTTCCTAATTTTTGCATTCATTTCAAGATCATTAATCTTCTCTCTCAAATATTCCCTCTTCTTACTCTTTAGTAACTTGGTGGTTTCCCGTCTAACACTACCCAATTGCTCTAAATTTACCTCATTTGGCTCGTGTAACCATTTCATTTTTGCTAGCTTTCTTTTCTTTACGATGTCGGCACATTCCTCATCAAACCATTTCTTGTTTTGCCTCTTTTTTAAACAACCAATGCTTTCTGATGCTGACAATTTAATAGTATCTCTTATAGCCTCCCATTCTTTATTTATATCAGGTTCTTCTTCGTTTGCAACATTGTCATCTGAAGATTCCAGCACTTCAAATCTATTAGCAATTTTGATTTGGTATTCTTGCCGCATTTCATCATTTTTCGAGTTTTTTAATTCATATTTTACAGAATCATCTTTAGCGTTTGTTCCTCTCATAAGCGATAGCCGTTGTCTGATTTTCACCCTGACCAAATGATGATCTGAATTGCAGTCTGTCCCTCTAACTGATCTAATATCAATGATGCTACTGTGCCAGCGTTTATCCACTAATACATGATCTATCTGGTTCCGAGTTTCTCCATCTGGGGACGTCCAGGTGTATTTATGAATATCCTTATGCTGAAATGTTGTGCTCTTAACAATGAGATTCTTTGATGTGGCAAATGTGACTAATCTAACCCCGTTGTCGTTACTATCTTCATGAAGACTGAATTTGCCTATTGTTGGTTTGAATATATCTTCCCGCCCCACTTTTGCATTAAAATCTCCTAAGACAATTTTCATATGATATCGTGAAAGGCTATCAAATAACATTCTAATTCGTCATAGAACTGATCCTTGATCTTGTCATCTTTATCTTCTGTGGGGGCATGTACATTTACAATTATAAAATCATGTCGTTTACCCTTTAGAATTATGTATGATATCCTATCACTAACAAACTTAATATCTCGGATAGCGGATAGGATCCTCCTTCTGACTAAAAAACCCGTTCCAAATGCAGGTCTTTCTGCACCCCCATAGTATAATGCAAAGCTTCCTGATTCCTGACTACCTTCTCCTGGCCACCTAACTTCCTGTAAAGCGACTATATCCAAGGGCGATTTATCCAATTCCCGCGTTAATATCTCTAGTGCCCCGCTATTGTATAAAGTCCTAACATTCCATGTTCCTAGGAACATGTCCCTGTGTTTGAGCCTTTACTAAACTGTCAGCCGTTTCAATTCTTCTAACACAGCAAACTGTTTTGTCGCTTGAAAAGCAGTACGACATTCTACCGATCTTCCTTAGTGCGCCTGCGCAAATCACACTAAACTGTTAGCAGTCTCAATAGTGCTAACATAGCAAGCTATTCAGTCGCTTCAAAAGCACAACGATGTACTACCGATCATCCTTAGTGCGGCTGCGCTATTCACACTAAACTGTTAGCCGTTTCAATAATTCTAACACAGCAAGTTATTCAGTCGCTTCAAAAGCAGAACGATGTACTACCGATCATCTTTAGTGCGCCTGCGCTATTCACACTAAACTGTTAGCCGTTTCAATAATTCTAACACAGCAAGTTATTCAGTCGCTTCAAAAGCAGAACGATGTACTACCGATCATCCTTAGTGCGCCTGCGCTATTCACACTAAACTGTTAGCCGTTTCAATAATTCTAACACAGCAAGTTATTCAGTCGCTTCAAAAGCAGAACGATGTACTACCGATCATCCTTAGTGCGCCTGCGCTATTCACACTAAACTGTTAGCCGTTTCAATAATTCTAACACAGCAAGTTATTCAGTCGCTTCAAAAGCAGAACGATGTACTACCGATGATCCTTAGTGCGTCTGCGCTATTCACACTAAACTCTTAGCCGTTTCAATAATTCTAACACAGCAAGTTATTCAGTCGCTTCAAACGCAGAACGATGTACTACCGATCATCCTTAGTGCGCCTGCGCTATTCACACTAAACTGTTAGCCGTTTTCAATAATTCTAACACAGAAAGTTATTCAGTCGCTTCAAAACGCAGAACGATGTACTACCGATCATCCTTAGTGCGCCTGCGCTATTCACACTAAAACTGTTAGCCGTTTTCAATAATTCTAACACAGCAAGTTATTCAGTCGCATCAAAAGCAGAACGATGTACTAACGATCATCCTTAGTGCGCCTGCGCTATTCACACTAAACTGTAGCCGTTTCAATAATTCTAACACAGCAAGTTATTCAGTCGCTTCAAAAGCAGAACGATGTACTACCGATCATCCTTAGTGCGTCTGCGCTATTCACACTAAACTCTTAGCCGTTTCAATAATTCTAAACACAGCAAGTTATTCAGTCGCTTCAAACGCAGAACGATGTACTACCGATCATCCTTAGTGCGCCTGCGCTATTCACACTAAACTGTTAGCCGTTTCAATAATTCTAACACAGCAAGTTATTCAGTCGCTTCAAACGCAGAACGATGTACTACTCGATCATCCTTAGTGCGCCTGCGCTATTCACACTAAACTCTTAGCCGTTTCAATAATTCTAACACAGCAAGTTATTTAGTCGCTTCAAAACGCAGAACGATGTACTACCGATCATCCTTAGTGCGCCTGCGCTATTCACACTAAACTGTTAGCCGTTTCAATAATTCTAACACAGCAAGTTATTTCAGTCGCTTCAAAAGCAGAACGATGTACTACCGATCATCCTTAGTGCGTCTGCGCTATTCACACTAAACTGTTAGCCGTTTCAATAATTCTAACACAGCAAGTTATTCAGTCGCTTCAAAAGCAGAACGATGTACTACCGATCATCCTTAGTGCGTCTGCGCTATTCACACTAAACTGTTAGCCGTTTCAATAATTCTAACACAGCAAGTTATTCAGTCGCTTCAAAAGCAGAACGATGTACTACCGATCATCCTTAGTGCGCCTGCGCTATTCACACTAAACTGTTAGCCGTTTCAATAATTCTAACACAGCAAGTTATTCAGTCGCTTCAAAAGCAGAACGATGTACTACCGATCATCCTTAGTGCGCCTGCGCTATTCACACTAAACTCTTAGCCGTTTCAATAATTCTAACACAGCAAGTTATTCAGTCGCTTCAAACGCAGAACGATGTACTACCGATCATCCTTAGTGCGCCTGCGCTATTCACACTAAACTCTTAGCCGTTTCAATAATTCTAACACAGCAAGTTATTCAGTCGCTTCAAAAGCAGAACGATGTACTCCCGATCATCCTTAGTGCGCCTGCGCTATTCACACTAAACTGTTAGCCGTTTCAATAGTTCTAACACAGCAAGTTATTCAGTCGCTTCAAAAGCAGAACGATGTACTACCGATCATCCTTAGTGCGCCTGCGCTATTCACACTAAACTGTTAGCCGTTTCAATAATTCTAACACAGCAAGTTATTCAGTCGCTTCAAACGCAGAACGATGTACTACCGATCATCCTTAGTGCGCCTGCGCTATTCACACTAAACTGTTAGCCGTTTCAATAATTCTAACACAGAAAGTTATTCAGTCGCTTCAAAAGCAGAACGATGTACTACCGATCATCCTTAGTGCGTCTGCGCTATTCACACTAAACTCTTAGCCGTTTCAATAATTCTAACACAGCAACTTATTCAGTCGCGTCAAACGCAGAACGATGTACTACCGATCATCCTTAGTGCGCCTGCGCTATCACACTAAACTCTTAGCCGTTTCAATAATTCTAACACAGCAAGTTATTCAGTCGCTTCAAAAGCAGAACGATGTACTACCGATCATCCTTAGTGCGCCTGCGCTATTCACACTAAACTGTTAGCCGTTTCAATAATTCTAACACAGCGAGTTATTCAGTCGCTTCAAACGCAGAACGATGTACTACCGATCATCCTTAGTACGCCTGCGCTATTCACACTAAACTGTTAGCCGTTTCAATAATTATAACACAGCAAGTTATTCAGTCGCTTCAAAAGCAGAACGATGTACTACCGATCATCCTTAGTGCGCCTGCGCTATTCACACTAAACTGTTAGCCGTTTCAATAATTCTAACACAGCAAGTTATTCAGTCGCTTCAAAAGCAGAACGATGTACTACCGATCATCCTTAGTGCGCCTGCTCTATTCACACTAAACTGTTAGCCGTTTCAAAAATTCTAACACAGCGAGTTATTCAGTCGCTTCAAAAGCAGAACGATGTACTACCGATCATCCTTAGTGCGCCTGCGCTATTCACACTAAACTGTTAGCCGTTTCAATTATTCTAACACAGCAAGTTATTCAGTCGCTTCAAACGCAGAACGATGTACTACCGATCATCCTTAGTGCGCCTGCGCTATTCACACTAAACTGTTAGCCGTTTCAATAATTCTAACACAGCAAGTTATTCAGTCGCTTCAAAAGCAGAACGATGTACTACCGTTCATCCTTAGTGCGTCTGCGCTATTCACACTAAACTCTTAGCCGTTTCAATAATTCTAACACAGCAAGTTATTCAGTCGCTTCAAACGCAGAACGATGTACTACCGATCATCCTTAGTGCGCCTGCGCTATTCACACTAAACTGTTAGCCGTTTCAATAATTCTAACACAGAAAGTTATTCAGTCGCTTCAAAAGCAGAACGATGTACTACCGATCATCCTTAGTGCGTCTGCGCTATTCACACTAAACTCTTAGCCGTTTCAATAATTCTAACACAGCAACTTATTCAGTCGCTTCAAACGCAGAACGATGTACTACCGATCATCCTTAGTGCGCCTGCGCTATTCACACTAAACTCTTAGCCGTTTCAATAATTCTAACACAGCAAGTTATTCAGTCGCTTCAAAAGCAGAACGATGTACTACCGATCATCCTTAGTGCGCCTGCGCTATTCACACTAAACTGTTAGCCGTTTCAATAATTATAACACAGCAAGTTATTCAGTCGCTTCAAAAGCAGAACGATGTACTACCGATCATCCTTAGTGCGCCTGCGCTATTCACACTAAACTGTTAGCCGTTTCAATAATTCTAACACAGCAAGTTATTCAGTCGCTTCAAAAGACGAACGATTGTACTACCGATCATCCTTAGTGCGCCTGCTCTATTCACACTAAACTGTTAGCCGTTTCAATAATTCTAACACAGCAAGTTATTCAGTCGCTTCAAAAGCAGAACGATGTACTACCGATCATCCTTAGTGCGCCTGCGCTATTCACACTAAACTGTTAGCCGTTTCAATTATTCTAACACAGCAGTTATTCAGTCGCTTCAAAACGCAGAACGATGTACTACCGATCATCCTTAGTGCGCCTGCGCTATTCACACTAAACTGTTAGCCGTTTCAATAATTCTAACACAGCAAGTTATTCAGTCGCTTCAAAAGCAGACACGATGTACTACCGTTCATCCTTAGTGCGTTCTGCGCTATTCACACTAAACTCTTAGCCGTTTCAATAATTCTAACACAGCAAGTTTATTCATCCGCTTTAAGCGCAGAACGATGTTACTACCGATCATCCTTAGTGCGTCTGCGCTATTCACACTAAACTGTTAGCCGTTTCAATAATTCTAACACAGCAAGTTATTCAGGTCGCTTCAAAAGCAGAACGATGTACTACCGATCATCCTTAGTGCGCCTCCGCTATTCACAGTAAACTCTTAGCCGTTTCAATAATTCTAACAACAGCAAGTTATTCAGTCGCTTCAAACGCAGAACGATGTACTACCGATCATCCTTAGTGCGCCTGCGCTATTCACACTAAACTCTTAGCCGTTTCAATAATTCTAACACAGCAAGTTATTCAGTCGCTTCAAACGCAGAACGATGTACTACCGATGATCCTTAGTGCGTCTGCGCTATTCACACTAAACTGTTAGCCGTTTCAATAATTCTAACACAGCAAGTTATTCAGTCGCTTTAAAAGCAGAACGATGTACTACCGATCATCCTTAGTGCGTCTGCGCTATTCACACTAAACTGTTAGCCGTTTCAATAATTCTAACACAGCAAGTTATTCAGTCGCTTCAAACGCAGAACGATGTACTACCGATCATCCTTAGTGCGCCTGCGCTATTCACGCTAAACTGTTAGCCGTTTCAATAATTCTAACACAGCAAGTTATTCAGTCGCTTCAAACGCAGAACGATGTACTACCGATCATCTTAGTGCGCCTGCGCTATTCACACTAAACTGTTAGCCGTTTCAATAATTCTAACACAGCAAGTTATTCAGTCGCTTCAAACGCAGAACGATGTACTACCGATCATCCTTAGTGCGCCTGCGCTATTCACACTAAACTGTTAGCCGTTTCAATAATTCTAACACAGCAAGTTATTCAGTCGCTTCAAAAGCAGAACGATCTACTACTGATCATCCTTAGTGCGCCTGCGCTATTCACACTAAACTCTTAGCCGTTTCAATAATTCTAACACAGCAAGTTATTCAGTCGCTTCAAACGCAGAACGATGTACTACCGATCATCCTTAGTGCGCCTGCGCTATTCACACCAAATTGTTAGCCGTTTCAATAATTCTAACACAGCAAGTTATTCAGTCGCTTCAAACGCAGAACGATGTACTACCGATCATCCTTAGTGCGCCTGCGCTATTCACACTAAACTGTTAGCCGTTTCAATAGCGGTAACACAGCAAAACATTCATTCGCTCGAAAAACAGTACGATGTACTAACCGTTATCCTTTGCGCGCCCACGCAAATCACACTAAACTGTTAGCCGTTTCAATAATTCTAACACAACAGGATATTCAGTCGCTTGAAAAGCAGTACGATGTACTATCGAACATCGTTATAGCGCCAGCGCAAATCACAATAAACTGTTAGCCGTCTCAATAGTGCTATCACAGAAACCTATGCAGTCGCTTGAAATGCAGTACAATGTACTACATCCTTAGTGCGCCTGAGCAAATGAAACTAAATTGTTAGCCGTTTCAATAATTCTAACTCAGCAACCTATATATTCGCTTGAAAAGCAGTACGATGTACTCCGGTCATCCTTAGTGCGCCTGCGCAAATCCCACTAAACCCTTAGCGTCTCAGTAGTGCTAAGATTGATACCTAAGTAGTCGCCTGAAATGCAGCACGATGTACTACCGATATTCCTTAGTGCACCTGCGCAAATCACACTTAACCGTTAGCCGTTTCAATAATTCTAACACAGCAACCTATTTTGTAGCTTCAAAAGCAGTACTATGTACTTCCGATCATCCTATTTTTTAGCTTGAAAAGCAGTGCTATGTACTTCCGATTTTCCTTAGTGTACTTGAGCAAATCACACTAAACTGTTACGGTCCTACTAATAAAAATCTCTAATACAGACTTTCATCATTTGTTTAATTATACATTATATAAGGCTGATGTAGATCACGTATAATTTCCTTACTAATAAACGTGCCGGAGCTATGTAACAAGACAGCAGTTACACACAATACGTCACATATTCGTCATCATAATGACGTCAGAACAATATTACTCGCAGTTTGTAACAGAAATAAAACATCAACTAGTGATTAATTGTGTAGGAAATGAATATGGATAAGAATTAATGGAGATTCCCTAATTGAGGAGGTACGGAAAAAATAAGTATGTTTTAATTTATAATCATTTTCCTTCACGCTATGTCAAATAAAACGTAGAATTGGTTTTACAGATAATGTGCTGCCATCTAATGTCAAGAATTTCGACCAATTCTTGGAAACTGATGAAAGCTTTCCCCATTATTTATGAATTATATGCAGTGTATTAAGATGCGTTAGAAAACGTTCAAAATAGTAGGAAATGTTACCGACAACAAAATATCATTTCAAGCGAAAAAAAAATTACTACAGTTTGACCGGGAATCGAAGCCAGGACCTCACGCATGGCAGTCAGAAGCTCTAACCACAAGACTACCAAGTTAACATGCAGTTTCTTCCAATAATAGTAACTCTATACTTAAATACATTTTTATATCGGTGTGTGTGTGTTATGTATTAAAGATGCAAGAAAGTTTTCTTAAAATAATATTATGAAGCATATAAACTACATTCAGGTTAAATCTTGCCTACAGTAATTATTGTAGAACATATCCTTTTGTGATTCAATGTACAATTTTAAAATATTTTTAGGCCTAATCGAGAATGAGTGTAACGAAAGGCATTTTATTATGCCTTTGTTTTCCTACCCAGAGATTTATTAATATTATTTATGCCCTTTGCATCCATGAAACGGTTGTTAAAGTGTTGCATTTTGGGTTAAATTTAAGGAAACTTTCATCAATATCATAAGAACACAATCAGTTAATCTGGATTACCGACATTTTGTCTAGTTATAGAATCGCTAAACATGGCTGGAGGCATGTATAACGATTCCCATGTAAAGTTGTACTCCTCTTCTACACTGAACAGCTAATACAGTGTTCATTAGTAAGAATTTTCAACTGAGATGTGTATAAACCTTGTAAAAAAGTTATATATGGATTATTAGTAAGAGGGTTAGCCGTTTCAATAATTCTAACACAGCAACCTATATGTTTGCTTGAAGAGCAGTACGATGGACTACCGAACATCCTTAGTCTGCCTGCGCAAATCTTACTAAACTGTCAGCCGTTTCAATTCTTCTAACACAGCAAAATCTTTGTCTCTTGAAAAGCAGTACGATGTTCTACCGATCATCCTTAGTGCGCCTGCGCAAATCACACTAAACTGTTAGCCGTTTCAATATTTCTAAGAGAGCAACATATTCAATCGCTTGAAAAGCAGTAGAATGTACAACCGAACATCCTTATTGCGCCTGCGTAAAACACACTTAACTGTTAGCCGTTTCAATAATTCTAGCGCAGCAAGGTATTCAGTCGCTTGAAAAGCAGTACGATGTACAACCGAACATCCTTGATGCGCCTTCGCAAATCACACTAAACTGTTACCCGTTTCAATAATACCAACACAGCATTCTATTCAGTGGCTTGAAAAGCAGTACGATGTACTACCGATCTTCCTTAGTGCGCCTGCGTAAATCACACTAAACTGTTAGCCGTTTCAATAATTCTATCACAGCAACCTATATATTGGCTTGAAACGCAGTACGATATACTACTGATCATCCATAGTCTGCCTGCGCAAATCACACTAAACTGTTACCCGTTTCAATAATTCTAACACAGCAAGCTATTCAGTCGCTTGAAAAGCAGTACGATGTTCTACCGATCGTCCTTAGCGCGCCTGCGCAAATCACACTAAACTGTTAGCCGTTTCAATAATTCTAACACAGTAAGATATTCAGTCGCTTGAAAAGCAGTACGATGTACTACCGATGATCCTTAATGTGCCTGCGCAAATCACGTTAAACTGTTAGCCGTTTCTATAATTCTAACACAGCAACCTATATATTTGCTTGAAAAGCAGTACGATATACTACTGATCATCCTCAGTCTGCCTGCGCAAATCACACTAAACTGTTAGCCGTTTCAATTCTAACCCAGTAAGATATTCAGTCGCTTGAAAAGCTGTACGATGTACTACCGATCATCCTTAATCTGCCTGCGCAAATAACGTTAAACTGTTAGCCGTTTCTATAATTCTAACACAGCAACCTATATATTTGCTTTAAAAGTAGTACGATATACTACTGATCATCCTTAGTCTGCCTGCGCAAATCACACTAAACTGTTAGCCGTTTCAATAATTCTAACGCAGTAAGATATTCAGTCGCTTGAAAAGCTGTACGATGTACTACAGATCATCCTTAATCTGCCTGCGCAAATCACAAACTGTTAGCCGTTTCTATAATTCTAACACAGCAACCTATATATTTGCTTGAAAAGCAGTACGATATACTACTGATCATCCTTAGTCTGCCTGCGCATGTCACACTAAACTGTTAGCCGTTTCAATAATTCTAACGCAGTAAGATATTCAGTCGTTTGAAAAGCTGTACAATGTACTAACGATCATCCTTAATCTGCCTGCGCAAATCACGTTAAACTGTTAGCCGTTTCTATAATTCTAACACAGCAACCTATATATTTGCTTGAAAAGCAGTACGATATACTACTGATCATCCTTAGTCTGCCTGCGCATGTCACACTAAACTGTTAGCCGTTTCAATAATTCTAACCCAGTAAGATATTCAGACGCTTGAAAAGCTGTACGATGTACTACCGATCATCCTTAATCTGCCTGCGCAAATCACGTTAAACGTTAGCCGTTTCTATAATTCTAACACAACAACCTATATATTTGCTTGAAAAGCAGTACGATATACTACCGATCATCCTTATTGCGCCTGTGCAAATCACACTAAACTGTTAGCCGTTTCAATAATTCTAACACAACAAACTATTCAGTAGGTTGAAAAGCTGTACGATGTACTGCCGAACATTCTTAGTGCACCTGCGCAAATCACACTAAACAGTTAGCCGTTTCTATAATTCTAAAACAGCAACCTATATATTTGCTTGAAAAGCAGTACGATATACTACCGATCATCCTTATTGCGCCTGTGCAAATCACACTAAACTGTTAGCCGTTTCAATAACTCTAACACAGCAAGCTATTCAGCAGCTTGAAAAGCTGTACGATGTACTGCCGAACATTCTTAGTGCACCTGCGCAAATCACACTAAACAGTTAGCCGTTTCTACAATTCTAACACAGCAACCTATATACTGGGTGAGGCAATGAAACGGCACGATTTGGACTCCGGCTGACGGGCGCAGTGGGGGGTTATGGGAGTGGGGGAAACGACCTTGAGCATCTAGACAAGTGGAAATTTCAGTAGCCATGGAGCGTTGGTCAAGCGTGCAACGTGCGTTTGCTGTAAAAGCATATTATAAAAACATGGATAGTGTGGTTGGTGCCCAACGTGCTTTCCGTCTTAAGTTTAATCTACCGCCACGGGCTCCCGTGCCATCGAGGAAAGCTATCCTCCTGTGGGTGAAAAACTTTGAAGCCACTGCAAGCACGACGAAGAAAATTGGTGGTAGTGAAAAAACAATCAGGACCCCAGAGAACATTGATCGTGTGCGCGATGCATTAACACGAAGTCCGCGAAAATCAGCAAGGCGGCACAGCGCTCAACTTGGTCTCAGCAATCGATCAGTGAGACGGATTTTGAAGAATGACCTACACTATCACCCATACAAAATGCAGATAGTGCAAGCCTACAACCTAACGATTACAATCATCGCATACGCTTTTGCCAAGCGATGCTTAATGTTATCGGAACAAATGGAGAAAGAGTGCATAACTTATGGATGAGTGATGAAGCCCACTTTCACCTTAGTGGTTACGTTAACAAGCAGAACTTCCGGTATTGGTCCGCAAATAACCCACGTGATCTTCATGAAAAACCTCTCCATTCTGAAAAAGTAACAGTTTGGTATGCAGTATCTTCTCGTGGACTCGTGGGACCCTATTTTTTTGAAGATGAACATGGTAACACAGTAACGGTGAACTCTGAACGTTATGCTGACATGTTAGTAACTTTTGGTCTGCCTGGCATCGATCAGTATGATCCAGATGAAGAAACACTCTTCCAGCAAGATGGTGCAACAAGCCATACTGCTAATGTCTCAATGGGTTTGCTGAGACTCGCTTTTCCAGGACGGCTAATCAGCAAGAATGGTGATATCCCTTGGCCTCCCCGTTCGCCAGATTTGACCGCCCCAGACTTCTTTCTTTGGGGCTATCTTAAATGCAAAGTCTTCGAGGAAAATGCACCAAGAACAAAAGAAGATCTGAAGGAGAGAATCCGGCAGGAAATTAACAACATTCCTTTGCAGATGCTACAGAACGCCATGGGTGGATTTCATCTTAGACTCCAACAATGTGTGCAAAACCAAGGACGTCACCTTACTGGCACCATATTCAAAAAATGATTGTTTTTTAAGGTAAAACATTAATTTCCACTCATGTACTTAAGATTCATGTTCAAATAATTATACTCTTTTTGTAAATATATTATTGGTGATTTTTCAAAATCGTGCCGTTTCATTGCCTCACCCTGTATTTGCTTGAAAAGCAGTACGATATACTACCGATCATCCTTATTGCGCCTGTGCAAATCACACTAAACTGTTAGCCGTTACAATAATTCTAACACAGCAAGCTATTCAGTAGGTTGAAAAGCTGTACGATATACTGCCGAACATTCTTAGTGCACCTGCGCAAATCACACTAAACAGTTAGCCGTTTCTATAATTCTAACACAGCAAACTATATATTTGCTTGAAAAGCAGTACGATATACTACCGATCATCCTTATTGCGCCTGTGCAAATCACACTAAACTGTTAGCCGTTTCAATAGTTCTAACACAGCAAGCTATTCAGTAGGTTGAAAAGCTGTACGATGTACTGCCGAACATTCTTAGTGCACCTGCGCAAATCACACTAAACAGTTAGCCGTTTCTACAATTCTAACACAGCAACCTATATATTTGCTTGAAAAGCAGTACGATATACTACCGATCATCCTTATTTTGCGGCCTGTGCAAATCACACTAAACTGTTAGCCGTTTCAATAATTCTAACACAGCAAGCTATTCAGTAGGTTGAAAAGTTGTACGATGTACTGCCGAACATTCTTAGTGCACCTCCGCAAATCACACTAAACAGTTAGCCGTTTCTATAATTCTAACACAGCAACCTATATATTTGCTTGAAAAGCAGTACGATATACTACCGATCATCCGTATTGCGCCTGTGCAAATCACACTAAACTGTTAGCCGTTTCAATAATTCTAACACAGCAAGCTATTCAGTAGGTTGAAAAGCTGTACGATGTACTGCCGAACATTCTTAGTGCACCTGCGCAAATCACACTAAACAGTTAGCCGTTTCTATAATTCTAACACAGCAACCTATATATTTGCTTGAAAAGCAGTACGATATACTACCGATCATCCTTATTGCGCCTGTGCAAATCACACTAAACTGTTAGCCGTTTCAATAATTCTAACACACAAGCTATTCAGTAGGTTGAAAAGCTGTACGATGTACTGCCGAACATTCTTAGTGCACCTGCGCAAATCATACTAAACAGTTAGCCGTTTCTATAATTCTAACACAGCAACCTATATACTTGCTTGAAAAGCAGTACGATATACTACCGATCATCCTTATTGCGCCTATGCAAATCACACTAAACTGTTAGCCGTTTCAATAATTCTAACACAGCAAGCTATTCAGTAGGTTGAAAAGCTGTACGATGTACTGCCGAACATTCTTAGTGCACCTGCGCAAATCACACTAAACAGTTAGCCGTTTCTATAATTCTAACACAGCAACCTAAATATTTGCTTGAAAAGCAGTACGATATACTACCGATCATCCTTATTGGCCTGTGCAAATCACACTAAACTGTTAGCCGTTTCAATAATTCTAACACAGCAAGCTATTCAGTAGGTTGAAAAGCTGTACGATGTACTGCCGAACATTCTTAGTGCACCTGCGCAAATCACACTAAACAGTTAGCCGTTTCTATAATTCTAACACAGCAACCTATATATTAGCTTGAAAAGCAGTACGATATACTACCGATCATCCTTATTGCGCCTGTGCAAATCACACTAAACTGTTAGCCGTTTCAATAATTCTAACACAGCAAGCTATTCAGTAGGTTGAAAAGCTGTACGATGTACTGCCGAACATTCTTAGTGCACCTGCGCAAATCACACTAAACAGTTAGCAGTTTCTATAATTGTAACACAGCAACCTATATATTTGCTTGAAAAGCAGTACGATATACTACCGATCATCCTTATTGCGCCTGTGCAAATCACACTAAACTGTTAGCCGTTTCAATAATTCTAACACAGCAAGCTATTCAGTAGGTTGAAAAGCTGTACGATGTACTGCCGAACATTCTTAGTGCACCTGCGCAAATCACACTAAACAGTTAGCCGTTTCTATAATTCTAACACAGCAACCTATATATTTGCTTGAAAAGCAGTACGATATACTACCGATCATCCTTATTGCGCCTGTGCAAATCACACTAAACTGTTAGCCGTTTCAATAATTCTAACACAACAAGCTATTCAGTAGGTTGAAAAGCTGTACGATGTACTGCCGAACATTCTTAGTGCACCTGCGCAAATCACACCAAACATTTAGCCGTTTCTATAATTCTAAACACAGCAACCTATATATTTGCTTGAAAAGCAGTACGATATACTACCGATCATCCTTATTGCGCCTGTGCAAATCACACTAAACTGTTAGCCGTTCCAATAATTCTAAACACAGCAAGCTATTCAGTAGGTTGAAAAGCTGTACGATGTACTGCCGAACATTCTTAGTGCACCTGCGCAAATCACACTAAACAGTTAGCCGTTTCTATAATTCTAACACAGCAACCTAAATATTTGCTTGAAAAGCAGTACGATATACTACCGATCATCCTTATTGCGCATGTGCAAATCACACTAAACTGTTAGCCGTTTCAATAATTCTAACACAGCAAGCTATTCAGTAGGTCGAAAAGCTGTACGATGTACTGCCGAACATTCTTAGTGCACCTCCGCAAATCACACTAAACAGTTAGCCGTTTCTATAATTCTAACACAGCAACCTATATATTTGCTTGAAAAGCAGTACGATATACTACCGATCATCCTTATTGCGCCTGTGCAAATCACACTAAACTGTTAGCCGTTTCAATAATTCTAACACAGCAAGCTATTCAGTAGGTTGAAAAGCTGTACGATATACTGCCGAACATTCTTAGTGCACCTGCGCAAATCACACTAAACAGTTAGCCGTTTCTATAATTCTAACGCAGCAACCTATATATTTGCTTGAAAAGCAGTACGATATACTACCGATCATCCTTATTGCGCCTGTGCAAATCACACTAAACTGTTAGCCGTTTCAATAATTCTAACACAGCATGCTATTCAGTAGGTTGAAAAGCTGTACGATGTACTGCCGAACATTCTTAGTGCACCTGTGCAAATCACACTAAACAGTTAGCAGTTTCTATAATTCTAACACAGCAACCTATATATTTGCTTGAAAAGCAGTACGATATACTACCGATCATCCTTATTGCGCCTGTGCAAATCACACTAAACTGTTAGCCGTTTCAATAATTCTAACACAGCAAGCTATTCAGTAGGTTGAAAACTGTACGATGTACTGCCGAACATTCTTAGTGCACCTGCGCAAATCACACTAAACAGTTAGCCGTTTCTATTATTCTAACACAGCAACCTATATATTTGCTTGAAAAGCAGTACGATATACTACCGATCATGCTTATTGCGCCTATGCAAATCACACAAATCTGTTAGCCGTTTCAATAATTCTAACACAGCAAGCTATTGAGTCGCTTGAATAGCAGTATGATATACTACCGATCATCCCTAGTCTGCCTGCGCAAATCACACTACTGTTAGCAGTCTCAATAGTGCTAACACAACAGGCTATTCAGTCCCTTGAAAAGCAGTACGATATACTACCTATCACATTTATTGCGCCTGCGCAAATCACACTAAAATGTTAGCCGTTTCAATAATTCTAACACTGCAAGCTATTCAGTCGCCTGAAAAGCAGTACGATGTACAACCGAACATCCTTGGTGCGCCTTCGCAAATCACACTAAGCTGTTACCCGTTTTAATAATTCTAACACAGCATTCTATTCAGTGGCTTGAAAAGCTGTACGATGTACTACCGATCATCCTTAATCTGCCTGCGCAAATCACGTTAAACTGTTAGCCGTTTCTATAATTCTATCACAGCAACCTATATATTTGCTTGAAAAGCAGTACGATATACTACTGATCATCCTTAGTCTGCCTGCGCAAATCACACTAAACTGTTAGCCGTTTCAATAATTCTAACCCAGTAAGATATTCAGTCGCTTGAAAAGCTGTACGATGTACTACCGATCATAGTTAGTGCGCCTGAGCAAATCACACTCCAGGTCGCCTTCCATGCTAGCCTTTTGAAATCGGCTAACAGTGGATTTAAATACACTGAAGTACAGTACATTGTAGTACTGTAATGCATATATACGCGTATATTAATTTTCTATATTACTAAGTTAGAACATTAAACTAGTATCAATGCATGGTTGTATTTTTTCACTTTATTATGCTTCGCTTTAATTAAATATCAAATAATTTATTTCTACCTTTTGTGAGTGTTAGCCTGGCTATCAGTGGAAACCTCCGCCACTGTCCTCTTGTATAATTTCATTATAGTCATTCCTAGCTTTATTTTTCAAAGTTCGTTTTGGTGTTCCAGTTATATAATTAAACTTGTTTAGTTTGTTATTTATATCTGTTTCCGTTGTGTATTTTTAACTTATGAAGTCATATTTTGTTAGATGTTCCATTGGTTTATTTTGTAATATGATATTTGTCCGAACTGTTTGAGCTCCCTTGAAAGCCATTGTTGTTTTATGTTTCTGATGATAATATAAACACACAAAAAAAATATACTGAAATATTTTACAATTACTGCACATGACAACAACCAACATTCATAACTGATTGTACAAAAACAAAGTAGCGAGAAGCAGGTATCGAACCCGTGCCTTCGTGTTGCATCCAAACCAAACAGTAATTAAGTTATGGAGTTGTAGCTCCATGTTTAAAGGTGGTATCACTGTTTTCTTTCATTTTATAAAACTTTTTTTTAATGCATTGAGCGATTCTCGTGTGCCAAATGCTAATAAATTAGTACTCAATGATATGCTTGCTATTTTTGTATTACTTATAAAATAATGAATGTAGAAAAGAATATTATACAAGAGATTGAAGAAATCCAACTAAGATGGTATGCACATATAATGAGGAGGAGACACAGAAACAAACAAAGAAGTATTGAAATGGATACCTCCTGGAAAAGGGTAGACTTAGCCAACGTGGATAAAGGGAATTCAAGACAACACGAAGAAGAAACATATTAGATAGGCAGACACGCAAAACCGGGGAGTGTGGAACAAAAAATTGTATATTTTGGTTTGAGGATACCTGTGTAAATAAAAATGGTTCTGAAATAATAAAAAAATATAAATATAAAATAAGGACAACTTACCTTTTCATTAATGTAACTCACACGAGATTTGAGCTTCTTCAGTCGTCTCTATGTATTATCCAGGAAAACAAGTCGATCTAAGAAAAGAAGAAAAGAAAAAATAATAAGACATGTGGATTATCTGAATAATGTTATACCCACTTTATTTTAGTTGTTTAGCGTGAACGATTCCCACTTTCCTTATATGAATGTTCTTTTTTCTACTGTTATTGTAACATGAGGGATTCGTTCAATCTCATGCGCTCACATCATGGCCACGTAATCATTAGCTCCCCATACATCCTTATATTTAGCTAATGTTTACCCTGTATAATCTACTTCCCTCAAATCACCATTAATGTTATTCTCCCACATCATTCTTCGTCTATCTAGTGGACGCTTGCCCTCTGGTTTTCCTACTAGTAGTTTCATTGCCCCTATTTCGTGCACCATTCGAGTCAATGTCCTGCACATCGCAATCTACGAGAATTAGCTGTTCTTTATTATATCTGGTAACACAATTCTAGATCATATAACATTATAATGATATTGTGAAACAAATTAATGAACCAGGAATCGAACCGTGGACCTCTCCTTCTCCGTAGGAGTGAAGACACGGTTCTAAATATGTGCCCTCAGGGTTGGAAAATATGCGCCACCGAGGCTAGGATATGAGCTTGCCAAGGAAACTTTTTACATAGAAGATGAGACTCAGCCTACTATCTACCGGAGCCAGCAACAAACTACTAGAACGGAGAAGAATGAAAAGAGCGGAGATAGATATCGACTTCTATGGGATGACTGCAATGATCGATTGCAATTAGATCAAAGAGAATCAGGTGCAGAGGCACACCATTACAAGATTAGCCATACACGGCTTCCACCACAAAATATGTAAGAACAAGACACTCCATAACCCGAACGACGAATGTGTGTGTGAATTGTGCGGACAGAGATGCAACCGATATCATATCACCGAGTGCCGTGAAAGAACAAAATCGGTCTCCGATTATAGCAGAGAATAATACGCACTAGGCTGAACCTTTCATCTGTAATATTATATCTGGTTACGTATATAGTATACAGTTATGCAAATCTTCTCCGTACGTCTGTTTATCTTTGCTTGGTTCAAATTTTACCTAATAAATTTATTCTCAAAAATCGCCAACCAATGAAAAATATAATAAATTTATAATTACTTTATAATAATACTGGTTTGTTTTTCTCCTACTTTTGCTTTCTCTTTTTTCTTTGTCATCTGTATATCATGCGGCCTGTGTAATTGCCCAGACATCGAAAGTCCTCATCATTCTACCCCCAGCGTATGCTCATCGCCATCACAGTATCCGAAGCAGCGGTGGAGCTGAACCTGCGTTCTGATTGGAGCGCAGTATAGAACAGATAACGACAATCTTAACCGGTAATTGTGTTATAAAACATTAAAACATGCTACAGTGAAAGTTCCTTATTAACGGTTCCGTTATTCGCGGGTTAAAAAATTGCGACACAGTTCCTGTATTCGCGGTTAAAAATTTCTTTATTCGCGGATCCAGTCGGTAAATTAGAAGGATTAGGTATTCTTTATTAACGCATCGGCAACTTTTTTTTACTGCTGGTACGTGTCAAGGCGGCTGTTACGAAGAGTGATTCAAACCAAATGGACAAATAAATATCAAAGTAAAAGAGACCGTATTGTCACCAAGCCTAAAGTTCGTAGTTAAAATCAGCCGCAGCCGTATTTTACGTGTTGCTATGTCTATGCTATATACAGGGCAAGTCAAAATGTTGTGCAGGTTTTCAGAAATTTATTATGTGAAATGTAATGAACATATAATATTGTGAGACATATTGTATGAAAGGTAAACTCTCAAAGTTTTTTTTAAATATTCACAGATGTTCCATGTGAGCGCCTTTTGTTACACGACAGATGTCAAGCCGATATTCAATCTCCTGCCAAACTTTCTGTAGCAGTCCGCGGTAATGGCTGCTGTGATGCGGGCACGCAGTTCATGCAGTGTTGTTGGAAGTGGTGGTACGTAAACATGATCCTTTACAAGACCCCACATGAAGAAATCACACGGGGTTAGATCTGGTGAACGAGGTGGCCAATGAATGAGTTGTTGATCACCCTGAGATGCACGGCCTATCCAGCGTTGTGGTAAAGCCGTATTCAAATGGTCTCGAACACTGCCATGGTAATGTGGAGGGGCACCATCCAACTGCAGAATGAAATCTGGACTATCCGCTTCAAGCTGCGGAAGGAGCCATTGTTGTAGCATATCAAGAAAAACATGTCCGTTCACAGTACGTTCATGAAAGAAAAAGGGCCCATAAACCTTTGCATGGGAAATGGCACAAAAGACATTCACTTTCGGAGAATCGCGTTGATGTTCCAGAGTTGCATGGGGTTACCAGTTCCCCAAATCCTTACATTGTGTCTATTCACTTTTCCTGAAAGGTGGAAAGTCGCTTCATCACTGTAAACTACCCTCTCATGGAACTCATTCTCTTCCATTAATGCGAGAAAATCAACACAGAAGGACGCTCGCAAAGCATAATCGGCGGGTTTTAAGGCTTGAACCAGTTGCAAGTGGTAGGGTTTCATCTGTAAACGTTTCCGGAGAATCCGCCATACAGTTTTTTGTGGCAGTTGAAGTTCTGTCGCTCCCCGGTAGGTGGATTTCTGTGGACTCCGCACGAAGCATGTGCGAACGCGTTCGACTGTCTCTTCACTCGTCGACGGACGGCCAGTCGATTTTCGTTTACAGATACAGCCTGAATCCCTAAATTGTGTGTACCACTTACGAATGGATCTCCCATCCGGCGGGTCTTTTCATATCTGGTACGGAAATGTCGTTGAACACTAGTCACAGAGTTGTTTACATGGTAATCAAGCACACAGAAAGACTTCTGATCCCCAGTCAACGCCATTTTCCTTTACTGCTCTGCTGTTGACATCTTGCGGGTGAACGCGGAACTTTAGAAGTGGACAACTAAACTTTGAGAGTTTACCTTTCATACAATATGTCTCACGATATTATATGTTCATTACATTTCACATAATAAATTTCTGAAAACCTGCACAACATTTTGACTTGCCCTGTAAATGCCGGGAATCGCCACGATCTGTATTTTACTGTTTCAACTTGCCATTGGTTGCAATAATTTTGATCGAATAACACATGACTCTTCGTCTTTGCTTCCAGTTTATAATGTCGAGTAAAAATAAATAAAAATTAGTTCTGAAGCAAAAAAAATGTATTGTTACCGCTTAAAGTAAGAATAGAAATACTTTACCAATTTACACGTTGGCGAGTTTCCATCCATATCGCACTGTTTCAATGTTAATTAATCAACTGTACAATTCATCAAGAAATGGGAAGAAAAAATAAGGAGTTATGTTAAGATTTTTTTTCAAAATCTCATTAAATTAATTTTATTTTGATAATTTTTATTTTATTTTAGAACCTCGGAACGTATTCCCTATATACCCGTATAAATTACCATTCCTTATTCAAGGTTTCTGTATTTACGAAATATGTCCCTTGCGATTAAGGAGCTTTTGCTGTATTAATAATTAAAAATAACATTAAACGCACTTTAACATCGGCTGATGGATCGGTCACCAACCATCTCCAATACACACTCAAGTTTCCTTAACATAACGACTTGGCAAAACACAGCTGCTTACCAATTAATACTATATTACGTTGCGATGTTGGGAAGTGGTTTTTACAGAAGTGAGGAAATGTTTAAAACCCGAGCGATAGCAAGGTTTTTAATTTCCGAGATTCTGTAAAACACTTAAATGTGCGTTGTACATATTTTTATGCGCAATGGTGTCTTCAAAATAATTAATAATAGTAAAATAATAACATCTTTGTCGGCAAAATTGCGTTCATTTTAAACAACTGACTAACGTTAACAGTGTGGGCAAGGTTTATTAGTTGAAACTACAGCAGGCCGTGACACCAAATAGTCACTAAATGGCGGCAAGTACGTATTTATTGTTTTATTTGTTTCAAGTAAAGTTCAGTTCATTCAAACTGAAGTGATTTTTTTTTCGTAAATATATATTAACACTATCTTTCGGATATATATGTACATTGTACGTACTCCACATAAAGGGCAGTGGTTTTACTACCCACATGTGATTTGTAATATGTAATATTACAGTATGGTTATTTAGGTCGCCATTTATGTAAGTAGGACAAAAGGAACAATCGCGCAAAAAAGAATACAAATAGCGGAAAAGATAAAAATATACATTAATACATAGAACACATCTAATTCCACATTAACGGGGGCAAATGGACTGTCTTGGAATTCGGTGCTAAAATTCGCTAAATTATGAAAAATGTTCTAGTAGCTACGTTACCAGCAAATCTTACTCTTCGTTGAACGGTGAAGCCAAATTCCCGGCGCATAAAAACGGGAACTTCTCGACTAAGCTATTATAAACCTGAAAGAAGATTTCCTGGCCCTCCAGGTAGGGGATTTAGTAGTGGGGCTTACAATTCCACTCTGTACCTTATCCGCTCTTAGAGTGATGCGAAGATCAACAAACGACAATTTTATCCTGCCGCCATTCGCGCCTCAAGAACTGCCACTTTCGACACACGATGACAACACAGCCACAGAAGACTCAACCGTTTCAGCCATTTTGTTGCATCAGAACCGACTGAACCGTGACTGAAATGTATCACTCATATGTAATAAACTATTTTATGTTCTATTTATTGATTAGGTATATTTTAGAATATTTTCTACGTTTTGAATATTATTATTTTCATTAAGGAAGAATAACAAGTATATTTAGAGGATGTATTTTCAATTTAATGAAGGGAACTACTTTTCGCTTCTACATCGTGTCCATACCCAATGAAAAACGACCAGGGCACGCGGTTTTCTTAGATGAGAATCACTTTAAGAGGGGACATCCATTAAAACACTTTTATGTTCAGAAATTTAAAGCACTTCAGGATGTAAAGATGCAAACTATATGAGTGGGAATCTAGAGGAAGAATACTCAAGATGGATTTCGACAATTAATTATAATAAAACAGAATATGTGAGCAGAGATCTTTCCGAGGAATTACAAATAAATGGAACAAAGATTAAAACAGTAGAATATTTCAAGTATTTGGGATCAATAATTCAAAAAGATGGATCATCTGAATTAGACATCGTAAAAAAAGAGTAATAGAGACAAAAAAGGTTATTGGTATATTATATTATATTTAATGGAGTAAGCATGTAATCAAGAGGACTAAAGTATTAATATAAACAAAATTGTGAAGAGTATATTATTTTATAGTGCGGAAACATGGACGTAGAAGCAAAATCACAGAAATAAATTATTAGACACAGAAATGGACATTTTAAGAAGATCGGCAAGCATATAGAACATAAAAATAATAATAGAATAAGAGAAATAATGAATGTAGAAAAGGATATTGTACAAGAGATTGAAGAGATTCAGCTGAGATCTTATGGATATGAGAAGAAGGGACACAGAAACAAACAAAGGAGTATTGAAATGTATATCTCCTGGTAAAGGAAACCGTGGTAGACCAAAACAAACGTGAATAGGAAGGGTATTCAAGACGATATGAAGAAGAAAAGTATGACAATAGCAGACACGCATTACCGGGAAGTGTGGAAGGAAAGAATGGTATATATTGGTTGCGAATACCTGTGTAAATAACAGAAACAATCCGGAATAAAAAAAATAATAAAGAAACAGCTAGGCATTTGCAACTGATGGAACATTGTCCATGATTGAAAGAGCCGCCGTGACCCATCCTGGGCTGTTGTATTGAAGAACATGATCTGTTGTATTATTGTATAATTTAACCTGGTGAAGCGGAAGAGACATCTTACGGTACTAAGCTTTATCGTGTCTACTTACGAGTAACAGCAATGTGATAAATAATATCAGAACTGCTGTCATCATCATGTTTCGGATGGAAGGTAGCTCTTGTAGCACGTCCGAGAGACCCATTGTCATCACTAGAAATCACAAAATAACATTATATATATTTCACAACCACAATAATATTAATAACTGGCACTGTCGAGCCAGGACGTTCATGGTCTCTCCGAAATAAGCTCTCCATCCTTATCCTGGTTCGCAAAATATTTCAAGGGGTTCGCCAAAACTTTTCAGTAATGGCGAGTTACGAGGTTAGGTCTATTGTTTCCTTCATTTCTGCGGCATTGTCATAATAATAATTAGCATTATTTTAAAATTGATGTACTGGACAATAAAATTTTGGAGCAGGTAAATAATTTTACATATCTAGGATGCAATATCTCATATGAAGAAGAAAAGGATGTAAATGCAAAAATATCTAAATTTTTAAGAATTTTAGGGTTAATAAATTCTATCTTCAAGCCACAGTTAGTCCAAAAGCATTCAAGACTGAAAGTGTATAAAACACTGGCTCTTCCAACTCTTTTGTATGGTAGCGAAGTATGGACGTTGAAACAGGATATACAGAGACTTAGATCTGCTGAAATGAGATATCTTCGGAGGACTGCAGGATACACATACTAGATCACAAAAAAAATGAAGACATCTTAGAAGAATTACACATGGAATCTTTAGAAAACAAAATGTCTGATTATAAGTCAAGATGGATACAACATGAAGTCAAGATGGATACAACATGTTCATCGAATGGAAGATCACAGAATACCCAAACTAATATTAAGATATCAACCTGCAGGAAGAAGAAGACCAGGACGTCCACTCAAAAGACTTCTGGATGGTGTTTCTCTTGAGGCCGAAACAGGTCAACAAATGGCCTAAATTCGTGAATGAACTATGATGATGATGATTTTAAAATTGAATTAACGCCATAATCTCCCTTGTTACATATAGGTAACATCGGGAATTTATCAAATTATTTCCACAATAAATTAATATTTACCGCAAATGTCTGATTTACAGTTATGTAACAACGTTAGAAATGCATTTGATTTCGCTACAAACAGGGTTACATGTTGTGAAACTTTTAAGCCGTAACAAGAGTAAGTTTAGGTTTTAACCGTTAAGGGTTAAGATAATTTAAGGTTATTGAACCTTTTACTTGTAATTAAATTGTATGCATGTCTACTCTATGTATATTTAAAAGTCAGTGTTTCAACCAACCTAGATCGTTGTGGAAGCGGTTGCTAGTCGAAAATAGCTGGGAATCGCTCATCTAGAGGATTTGGAAATCAAGAATGGCATTTGTTAGCACTATTTAATGAATAAATTTAAGCCGATTACTAAATAAAATCATTATTTAAATATAGTTACCGACACTTTAAAATATTAGAAATGTAAATGGTGAAGTTAGAAAATAAATCAGAAATGTTTGGTTATGTTTCATTTCTTTATTCACTGCAACTTAATCATTATTCATTGTCAAATAGGATCACAATGAGCGATAACAAATTAAGATCGCAATATTGTATGAATGCACCCTAGTGGAGAAAAAGTGTCTACACATCAAACTGTATATTATAAGAAAACATTATATGTTATTACTTTTTAGTAAACAACTCAGTAAAATCATTATTAACAAAGACAATTATTGAACACGCAATTATCAATCGAATAGTTCGATGGAATCTGTTCATTATTTACGACATTCAACGTATTTTTTGGAGAGTCAGTCACTGTAAAATAATGCTCTGACCTATTCAGAATATTAAAAAGCAAATTTCTTTATATTGGTAAACATAATTCGATAAATATCGAGCTGAGTCACGACTATCATTGGTTTTAAAATAAAATTCATTGAAACGTGATTGGTCATTGACTCCCATTTGGGGCACGAGTTAAATAAAATCTTTATAATTTACTTCACTGAAATCATGGTTAACGTTATTCTCCCACTTCATTCTAGGTGCTCTCCCACTGGTTCTCCTACAACCACTTCCCATGCCCCTCTTTCATTTAACATCCTCCATGTCACGTGTCCTGCCCATCGCAG
Source organism: Diploptera punctata (assembly GCA_030220185.1). NCBI lineage: Eukaryota > Metazoa > Arthropoda > Insecta > Blattodea > Blaberidae > Diploptera > Diploptera punctata. Next base: position 2,183,360 of record JASPKZ010006848.1, read on the forward strand.
TCTACGAGACTTAACTGTTCTTATTGTATCTGGATTCCCACAAAAATCATGTAGTTCAGTTTATCATAACATTAAAAAATTATACCACTGCTGTGGTCTCGAGGTAGCGTTCTGCCTTGTCACGCGGTGGGAGAGGGTTCGATACCCCGTAGGACAAGCTTCCTGAGTGAGATTATTTTCGGCGTTTTTCTTCACCTGTACAAGTGTCAGGAAACTTTGAGGCCCAAACGGTCCCAGAATATCATCTGACAATCATCATCTACCCACGGTGTGGAAAACAACGGGCAGCTACCACACCTATAATGTAATTCCCTAGTAAAGCTGTAGAGCATAGCATGGAAATACTACGATTGCAGTGAAGGACTTGCTATAAAATAGAATAGAATTATAACTAGAGCGAGGCACTTTACGAAATTTCATGTTTTAAACTATTTGTCAGAGAGCACTGAGACAAAGTATTTTTACATTTTATGTTATGTAGAATCAAATAAGACCAACAAAATATTTCATATTTCATAATATTTTAGCAAAATGTCCATATTTTAGTGAAAATATCATATTCCATGAGCCTAGCCCTAGATGAATAAGTAGAAGAACAATGTTGGAATATTCTGTAGTCAGGTATAATAGCTGTCAACACGCTCTTCAGAGCAGTCCTTACTTTGTGAACCGATTACAGCATTTAAATGTAGGAAAGACTGCTGCTGCTGCTGCTGCTGCTAAATTTGAAGCAGTGCTTTGTGAAATTTGTAAAGTTCATGTAAGTAAGGACAACATTTTTCTCACCTACATCAAACTAAAAAATTGCATGATACAAGTGTGCTGCCATAAAATCGTGTGATGTTGAGCATAATTTTTCATCGTGCAAAACAATGACAGACCTTATAGTTTACTATCAGAAAATATAAAAAAAAAAAGCTTCTGTGTATTACGAGCAGAATTGATAATTGGATTGTTCGAAGCACAATTAGACCAAGACTATAGAGACTATGTTAGACCCATTTCATGAAAAAAAAATAATTCTAACTACATTTCACCATGTTTGTAGTTCAATGTAACTGTAATTGCAAGTAGAGTTCTAAAAATATCCCTAGATTCAATTATGGACTAATGACTTTTAACATCTTGTTTCTCCTACCGGAATGGTTTACTTGTATTATAAATCGTCCAATTTAATATTATTGTTACATTTGCATCTACATGAATTTAATATCTTCATGCAACGTTAAAATAGCAATAACCCAAACTATACCTGCTCTAAACTTTGTTAGTGCTATATTTCATGGAAAGCTGTTTGTTTTGGTTCAATGTTTTGTTTCTTGTATATGTTTGATTTCATAATTGAATATCATCCAATACATAAATTAATTGTATTATACATAACCTCTCAGTTTTGATTCATGAAGGTAAAGTGATTCCACTACCGTCTTGGGAGGCCTTGGGCTAGTGCCATGTTGAAACTCCCATCTTTCTAAAAATTAGGCACGAGACGTCAGCCGGGTGGTCAGATCTGTCTGATGGCCGCATTTGTGCCCAGAACATGCATCTAGTACTCATTTCCATTACGATCCGAGTCGACCCTAGGTCTACAATGCCACCAGGAGGTCTGGTCCAGCTAAAAATCTTGACCATATCGAGACTCAAACCCGCTACTTTCCTGTTTCTACCACATTTCCTTATACAACTACACTATGGCGTGATTCATTACAATGGTTTAGATCATGAATGATATTTTATATTGGGTTAGAATTAATGAAAAAACTGATTAAAATCAAAATACAGTGAACATCTTGATCTCTTGAGCTATAAATATGTTCTGTATGTCTCATTTATGTGCTGGTATGTGCACTTATAAGTTATAGTGGGCCTATGTGTAAAAGTTTACAAAATAGTAGCTTCATAATATTTATGTGTCGTAATTTTCATATTTTGTCTTTACGAGTTAATATTTTCGTATAATTTTCTTCACTCTAATGATAACAGTGCCCAGCTCAGTGATCTCAAAGCAACAGATGCAGAGGTCCTGGGTTAGTTCCCTGGTCACGAGAACTTTATTGGGTAAGGTTTATTGGAGTTTTGTTCCCTCGCCTATAAGACAAATGTCAAGAAGCTTTAAGGTTCCGAACACCATTTGGCCATATCACATTCCCCTACTTTAGTACAAATTTATGAGCCCTGGCACTGAGCTGATCACCCATCCAAGTCCTCGTGTGGTCAAGAAAGCATGCTATGTGATCCTGAATTTAAAAATACTTTCTGGCGAGACCGGGGAAGCTACAAGACAATGGATGTTCACAGCACCTCAACCATTACATTACGTTCTTCTTTAGATGTTATACTTTAATATTTTCTAGAATTGGGTCTAGTCTTATTTTAACTAACTATAGAATTCGTATGTTCATGGTTGCGCGGACATATGCTCTCCATAGTTCCTTGTCCTGAGCTAATGTTTCCCAATCATCCCCTGCCTAATCTACTTCCCTCAAATCATAATGTTATTCTCCCACCTCATTCTTGGTTTACCAATTGGGCATTTTCCCTCAGGTTTTCCTACAAGAAGCTTCCATGCATGTATTTCATTCCTCATTTGTACCACATGTCCTGCCTCACTTTCAACGAAACTTAAATGTTCTTATTATATCTGGCTTCCTATAAAGATAATGTAACCCACTCTATGCTAATAATAGTATAACGATGGGAGGTTGAGAAGTGGTCCTTGCAGAAGCGAGAAAATGTCTAAAACCCGAGAGATAGTGAGGTTTTTAATTTCCGAGATTCTGTAAAACACTTTACAAACGTGCGTTGCACGTATTTTTTGCGCGATAGTGTTTTCAAAAGACCTGCCTTGGGCAGAACAGTGTAGAATAGATAGGGGACACAGTATGGTACATTCTAGTGAACATCCACAAGTACGTATGACAGGACAAATTTATTTCCCTTCAAAAATTATGGCTATGGCTCAACGATGGGCTACGCAATTACACATAGAAAAATTAATTTGTGCTTAAGAGTTAGCGATACATATATAAATCTGCCAAACTAAGATTATACAAAACACTAATAAGACCTGTAGTTATTTATGCAATCAATCAAACAAGAATTGTTAATTTTCGAAAGAAAGATACTTAAAAAAATTATGGTTCAAATAAAGGACGAGACCAAACTTGGAAAATGAATACAAATACTGAATTAAATAATATAATTAAAAATCAAAATATAATAAATCACATCAGTTCTCTTCGGATTGGATGGTTTGGTCATCTGATAAGAATGGATCAACAGAGATTAGTTAAAAAACTATATATATGGAAGCCTACAGGAACTAGAGCTGTTGGTAGACCTAAGATGAGATGGCAGAACGATGTTTGGGAGGATTTGAAGACGAGGTGACAAACCTGAAATTGGAAGAAAATAGAAGAGTCTGGAGGAAGATTATTGAGAAGATTAAAACATTCAATTTTCAAGTTGTAGTGCCTTAAGGTGCACTTACCGTCGCACATAAATTCTTCGAAGCACAAATTAATTTTTCTATGTGTAATTGCGTAGCCCATTGTTAAGCCATAGCCATAATTTTTTAAGGAAATTAATTTGTCCTATCATACGTACTGGTGGATGTTCACTATAATGTACTATTCTGTGTCCCCTATCTATTCTATACTGTTCTGCCCGAGGCAGGTCTTTTGAAAACACCAACGCACGTTTAAGTGTTTTACAGAATCTCGGAAATAAAAACCTCGCTATCGCTCGGGTTTTAGACATTTTCTCGCTTCTGTAAGGACCATTTCTCAGCCTCCCATCGTTTTACTATTATTACCATAGAGTGAGCTACATTATCTTTATAGGAAGATATAATAAGAACATTTAAGTTTCGTAGAAAGTGAGGCAGGACATGTGGTACAAATGAGGAATGAAAGACATGCATGGAAGCTTCTTGGGATAAGCTATACTTTTCTAACTTCTATAGAATCCCAGTGCGCATGCGCTAGTGCTTCATGTAATCCCAGAAAGATAAATGCAATCTCCAGCAGTTGGCGGTATATGTATGTGAAATCAGTATGACCAACATTGACACAAAATTCCCTGAACTAGTCTAAAAATGTATAATTAACACGAAATGAACTAGTGGAAATATGATTTTACGTGGTAACCGTCCAATATTTTGAATTTTTCGTAGAATAACAGATATGAAGAGGTAATTTATTTTACTTATCAAATCACATTTAAAAAGCAAGGAACCTAAAAGCTAACTAAATCAATTACTGTAACACAAATCAATTACTCTAACGTAGGTGAAATCCAGGGAACGTGGAATCACATTTAAAAAGCAAGGAACCTAAAAGCTAACCAAACCTAAATCAATTACTGTAACACAAATCAATTACTCTAACGTATGTGAAATCCAGGGAACGTGGAAGTGGTGTTGGCAACATCTGGAGTATTTTGGGTTGTTGATGGTGGCAACGTTGGAACATAGGAAGAGGGGGGAAATAGCAGAAAGTAGCAAATAAGCAATGTAGCACGACCATGTTTTACGTAAATACATAAATATAAAAAAAAGATAGTTGCAACATTGGAAGATGTTTAAAACGTGTTTAAAAGTGTTAAAAAAATGTTTTAATAGTGCATCAGTGGCATAAGAAATAAGATTGAAAATTTTGTGCGATTGTTTGTATAGCACACCCGCTTCTTCTAGGAAAACCAAAGGGATAATACCCAATTGGTAAACCAAGGATGAGGTGGGAGAAAAACATTATTCATGATTTGAGGGAAGTAGATTAGGCAGGGGATGATTGGGAAACATTAGCTCAGGACAAGGAAGTATTGAGAGCTTACGTCCGCGCAACCATGTACATACGGGTTCTATAGTACAAGTGAGTTAGTTAGTTAAAATAAGACTAGACCCAATTCTAGAAAATATTATATTAAAGTATAACATCTAAAGAAGAATGTAACTTTATGTAATGTAATGGTTCAGGTAAGTTCTGTAGAATCCCAGTGCGCATGCGCTAGTGCTTCATGTAATCCCAGAAAGATAAATGCAACCTCCAGCAGTTGGCGGTATCTGTATGAGAAGTCAGTATGACCAACATTGACACAATAATCCCAGAACTTGTCTAAAAATGTATAATTTATTTTACGTATCAAATCACTTTTAAAAAGCAAGGAACCTAAAAGCTAACCAAACCTAAATCAATTACTGTAACACAAATCAATTACTCTAACGTAGGTGAAATCCAGGGAACGTGGAATCACATTTAAAAAGCAAGTTCGGGTTGTTGATGGTGGCAACGCTGGAACAACATAGGAAGTGGAGGGAAAATAACAAAGAGTGGGAAGTAAGCAATGTAGCACGACCGTGTTTTACGCAAATATATAAGTATGAAAAAAAAACTCGTTGCAACATTGGAAGATGTTTAAAATGTGTTAAAAAGTGTTGCAAAATGTTTTGAAAGTGTTTAAGAGTGTTTAGTGCATCAGTGGAATATGATATAAAATTGAAAAAATTTTCGGACCTGAAGGAAAGCACAGCCGGTAATTTATTTTACTTATCAAATCACATTTAGAAGCAAGGAACCTAAAAGCTAACCAAACCTAAATCAATTACTGTAACACAAATCAATTACTCTAACGTAGGTGAAATCCAGGGAACGTGGAAATGATGTTAGCAACATCTGGAGTATTTTGGGTTGTTGATGGTGGCTACGTTGGAACAACATAGGGAAAATAGCAGAAAGGGCTGTGCTTTCCTTTAGGTACGAAAAATTTTTCAATTTTATATCTTATTCCACTGATGCACTAAACACTCTTAAACACTTTCAAAACATTTTGCAACACTTTTTAACACATTTTAAACATCATCCAATGTTGCAACGAGTTTTTTTTTCATATTTATATATTTGCGTAAAACACGGTTGTGCTACATTGCTTACTTCCCACTCTTTGTTATTTTCCCTCCACTTCCTATGTTGTTCCAGCGTTGCCACCATCAACAACCCGAACTTGCTTTTTAAATGTGATTCCACGTTCCCTGGATTTCACCTACGTTAGAGTAATTGATTTGTGTTACAGTAATTGATTTAGGTTTGGTTAGCTTTTAGGTTCCTTGCTTTTTAAAAGTGATTTGATACGTAAAATAAATTATACATTTTTAGACAAGTTCTGGGATTATTGTGTCAATGTTGGTCATACTGACTTCTCATACAGATACCGCCAACTGCTGGAGGTTGCATTTATCTACCTGGGATAATTGGAGCACTAGCGCATGCGCACTGCGATTCTATAGAACTTAGAAAAATTTTCTACCGACCTAAAGGAAAGCATATCCGCAGAAAGTAGCAAGGAAGAATGTAGGACGATGTCTTACGTAAATATATAAATATAAAAAAAAGATCGTTGCAACATTTGAAGATGTTTAAAAGTGTTGCAAAATGTTTTAAACGTGTTTAAAAGTGTTTAGTGCATCAGTGGCATAAGAAATTAAATTGAAAATTTTTTGCGACGTTAACCATACACACCCAACTGTTTTGTTAGGTTAGGAAATGGTAGTTTACGTCCATTTTATTTTTTAGCGTTTGGGAATTTATTCTCAAAGTTGGTAACGCCGACTTCAGAGCCATCTACCGGAAGCTATATTATCCATTACAGCAACTCGCGCATGTGCACTACGATTCTATAGAACTTAGAAGGATTAATGTGCGACGGTTTATACACCTTATCCGCCAGATATAAGATCAGTTAAGTCTCACAGACTGCAATGGGCAGGACATGTGGCGCATGGGGGATAAGAGAGGTGCGTGCAAGTTTCTTGTAGGAAAACCAGAGGAAAACGCCCAGTTGAGACCAAGAATGAGGTGGAAGAATAACAGTAATCAAGATTTGAGGGAAGAAGATTATACAGGGGATGATTGAAAAACGTTAACTCAAGACAGGGATGTATGGAGAGCTTATGTCCGCGCGGCCATGAACCTATGTGTTCGATAGTGCAGTTAGTGTCTTCAGATGATGGCGATGCGTGACAAATTAAAATAAAACATAATTTAAAATGATTATTATAAATAAATATTACTTACAAAATGTATAGAACAATCAATCACTTCCGAAGATATTGATAAATGATCAGATGCAACTTCACCCTTTGCCTCGTCAAACGTAGTAGAATGTACTGAATATGCTTTGCCACTGTCCTGTTTTATATACCAAAGCCGACAGTGGATTATAATAGAATTGTATTTCCACTTGGAAAATTTGTATTATTTTTTTGGTATCTGTGGAATGCATTAAAAGTGGCAACACGGCTTCTTAACGGTATTTTCTTTGTGAACCGAACCCTTTTTTGAAAACCTCTATCGGTTCATCTGTAACCATTGTTATAGACCGTTTCATCAAGGTTGAAGCATGGCCTCAGATGCGCAGAAGACCATTTTCATCCCCTTGACTGCAGATAGTCTACGGTACAGGCATACCCATTCAATTCCAAAATAGTGTACTGTCAGTCTAAAATATATTAGTTTTCGTCACATTACTTCTAAAACCTCGTAAGTCTAATTTCAAGAGAGCATATAAACTTTTTTGACATTGTTTATTATCTTGTAATTATGTAAAGAAATAAGAGCAAGAGAACTGGAGGACATGGAGTGGATGAAAATCTGTATAAAAATAAAATAATGTCCTATTTTTAATTTAAACATTTAAAATATTACATTAAAAACATAGTTACAAAATTATAGTAATGTTAAAAATGTGTTATGCTTTTTTGAAAATTTTGTTAAATTAGACTTGCGCGGTTTTGGAAAAAAAAAAAAAAAGTGATGTTATATTGCGGTGTTAAGTGTAAGATTTCTCGTATCTACAAGATCGTAAAACCGTCCAATCCCCATCTCTTCTGTATAAACTAGCACACACATCATTTCCTTATCACACCACTTCTTTGGATTCTGTGATGCACATAAATTATTACTTTCTCTGTATTTTTTTTCATGTATAGTAGGTTGGAGCTGTTCTTGTGTATATATTTTTTATTGCATTATTGTATGTATGTATGTACCCCATACGTCCCGCATGGGTACACGGCTGCTCTCTATCGGGAATTTCTTAACCAAGCTAAATTAGATACGCGTAGTTACCCACACATGTCAACAGGTGATATATGGTTAGCACATCCCCTCAATGGAACATCTAAAAGGCAACTAAGGTATTACTGGATGGATGAAGGGCGGATAAATGTTTCACAGAAGCCTTTTATTCACACTTGAGATTCTTTTATGAACCTGAAAAATGTTAATAAAAAATGAATACAATCCATATCTGAACACAAGCAAACTTTATTATTGTCAAATAAACCATGGACAATAACGTACTAAATTTTGGAAAAAATTTGGAAAATGGTTTGTGAAAAAATTGACTATACTTCTAACAAAATGGAATTTTTATTTTACTTTTTTTGTTTTGTTTTTATATTTTATATTACTCATAAAGAAATGTGTCTAAAAAGTTAACCAGAGTGTCATTATGTTCAGGAAGACTTGTTTAATTAGTGACAATTTTCATGCACATAACAAAAATAAGCTGAAAGAAATGCCATATTTTTAAACCAAATTGCAAGAAAATTAAGAAATTTCACGTGGTACTTAGTTATTATAATAATTTCCTACTCAGGGTTAATATTTTCATTATGACTAGTAACCATGATTTTGCATATACGGGCAAGCCTGCTGATAGGGACCGTTTCCCCAAGACCCTAAGTTTACCTGCGCGAGCTTCTTCCTTAGTGAAACTGCCTCTAGCAAAAGCAAAAATTCAGGTCTTAGGAAAAGTGTTTCAATTCACTGTGTAGTGAATGACACTGTGGCCGCAATTGATAAAGAAATTGATATATGAATGCTAAGTGGAGGGGTAGCTTAGCGCAAGACAGTTATATAGAGCAAGCGAGCGAGTGAGCAAGATTTCGTTGCGTCAACTGCCGAGACTACATATGACCGAGGAAACAATACTATTATTCTTTTAATAAATTTGGTCCTCAGTACTTAAAAAAATTATCGTTTACTTATGTTGTCCATAATTTGGAGGTTGGAACAAACGAAATATATATATATTTTTTTTTTTCTTTTTTCACTATTCAGGCCTAACCCTGTTCCATGTATACCTGCATTATTCCTTTATATTTTAAACTTTCTTTACCAAGCCATTTACTTAATCTAATTATAGGTTAATTTTTTTTTCTTTCTTACCCTTGTCAAATATTATATTGTGTAGTCTATATATTTTATGTATCAATCATAATTCTTATCGTATGTACGATTTAACCCTGGTGAATTGGAAGAGAAGACCTTATGGTCTTAACTCCATCAGGTAAAGTAAATAAATAAAATAAATAAATAGTAAATCCTATATCCTGGTTTCAGAAGAAAATAATCAATATGCTGCGAATATTAAAAGAAAATAAATTAATAATACTAAAATGGGTTTAAACATATCCAAATGGAATTAAAGCTTAAATGGGAATTTTAATAGCTATGATAGTTATATTTTTATTTTCAGAATTACAGTACAATATATGAGGTCAGTGAGTAGGTATTAATGTGGTGTTTTCAACCAGTCAAACCTAAAATATTCATGAAGGTACAAAGTCAATACTGATTTAATTGTTTACTTTTAAATTTTCAAACACAAAGATACTCATGTACCGTCTTGAAGAATATATTCATAAGTAATGGCACGAGTGATTTCCAAATTATCGATAAATTCACGACTCACGAAGTGAGGAGTGAATTTATCTAGAGAATTTGGAAATCAAGAGTGGCATTTGTTAGGACTATTTAACGAATAAAATTAAGCTGTTTACTCACAAATCATTATTTAACTATAGTTATTTTAAAATATTTATATATTTAATGTAAACGGCGATGTTTGAAAACAAATGAGAAACGATAGGTACGCTTCTACTGCTTCATTTGTTTATCACTGCAACCAGATCATACTATTTATTGCCAAAGGAACGCAATATTGTAAGGAGGAGCTTTCTTTAATATGGTAATCATAACACTGATAAATATTTGGTGAAACACGATTCTGATTGGTTGTAAAACAGAAATCATTGAAACGTGATTGGTCATTGACTCCCATTTGGGGCATGAGTTAAATAGTCACTGATATATCTATTTTCTTATATCTATTTTGAGTTATAGTAAATTTTATGCGATCTTCCATAAATTAGATACTATTTTCTAGATGATATTTGCGTATGTCCTATTGTAAGACAAGCAAAGACTCTTAAACAATTAAAAAAATATCGCAGTATCTCCATTTGAGTGGTATTATGGGAAGAATATTACAAAATGTTACTGAAAGTGCGCCACGCACTGAACATCATAAATATGTTAGGGCTGATTATAAGAGGACTTACAATTTTATACCACAATCAGAGAGGAGTGCAAATTAAAAATTAGTGTTAATTGAAACAGTTTAATTTTTTATTTAGGTACAGTATTTTTTGAGTAGGGCCTATAGTGATTATATGTTTTAACTGTGTGAATATTGTGTATTGTGCAATTGAGAATAGCAGCTAGACACGAAAATGGTGACTACTTCTACTGAATTGAACATTTAAAAATTTAGAGACTATATGAATGCTAATATCCATCCGTAGTAATTCTGCCCGAGGGCAGGTCCTTCACTGCCACAGTTTCTCTATGATTCACTGCAATCATAGCACTTCCATGCTACGCTTGCATCTTTACTAGGGAATTGTAGCTGTGGTAGCTTCCCATTGCTTTCCACACCGGTGAAGGATGATGATGAAGATGATAATGATAAGGATGATGATGATGGCCATATGATTTCGGGGACCGTCTGGGCCTTAGAGTTTTCCTGACATTTGTCTTACAGGTGAGGAAGAACCCCGATGAAAACCTCACCCAGAAAAACTGCCCCGACCGGGGATCGAACCCGGGCCCGCTGCGTGACAAGGCAAAATGCTAATATATTCTACATATTTACTTACTTTTAAACATTTACTCAATTATAAATTAACTATCATATTTTCGTAGTATTTTGTGGTAACAAAACACAAAATTTCTTGAATTTGTAATATATTTATTATTAGTGAGTTAAAAAAACATGTTTCATTCGGTGATTACAGCGAAAAACTTAATCGGAGACCAAAATTATAATGAATAATTTTCAAAAGTGCAACACGTCATTATTTATCGGTATATTATATTAAAAATATTACAACATATGGGGGGGGGTTTGTTCAGATATATAATAGAGAGAGAGGGAGAGTAATAAGTAAGTAAACTTAATAAATTTCATCAAATATATGGTATCCGTATTCGAATATATTTAGTCTATGATATTACTTACACTGTTTGTATATTGTTTTATTTATGCAATATTTTCTAGTATTTTTTAACACTGGCATAATACTTTCAGCTGGAATTTAAAATTTAGAAATAGCCTATTTTATACAGTTTTTTAATATATTAATTTTAGAAACGTATTTTATGGATATTGGAAACAATACCATCTCCATAATATGTTGAATTAAAATTATATATATATAAAGTTCACACCGCTGTAGTCTAGAGGTAGCGTGCTGCCTTGTCACGCAGCGGGCCCGGGTTCGATTCCTGGTCGGGAGAGGCTCCTGGGTGAATTTTTTTTCGGGGTGTTTCCTCACCTGTAAGACAAATGTCAAGAAGCTTACTGCCCAACGGTCCCCGAAAATCATCATCATCCTTATCATTATCATCACATTCTTCACCGGTGTGGAAAGCAACGGGAAGCTACCACACCTATAAATCCCTAGTAAAGCTGCAAAGCATAGCATGACAATGCTATGATTGCAGTGGAAGACCTGCCCGCAGGCAGAATTACTATGGATGGATATATGAAGGGGTCCCGGCAAGAAAGTGCCAGAACACATCTTATTGATTCTGAGATAAAGCAATTTGAATGTTTGATCAAATCTTCAAATAACAGACAATATTGATTCAGGAGATGAAATATGCTTTTCTAATATGTTTTTAATGAATTGGAGATTCTCTTTTTTTATATCCAAAATTTAAATTTAAAAAAATACTTGTTGTGTGTCATGACACTATCTTGACTAAAAATTCACAAAATATCTTCTTCTTCTTCTTCTTCTTCTTCTTCGGCTTTCCCCCATTTATAGGTTTGTTGTCTTCAGTTTCCATTTACCTCTATCATTCCAATCTCCCTCTTCCAAATTCCTATCATCCATTATGGTTGTGACGTAGGTTTTCCATTTCCATTTTGGTCTACCACGTTTATTTCTTCCAGGGGGCGACACTTGGTATATATTTTTTGGCTATCTTTCATTTTCCATTCTTTGTACATGGCCATACCATTTAAGCGTTTGATTTCCAATCCTCTTAACAACAGATGTGGTGACATTCATTTCTTATTTTATCCTTTCTTGTTTTATGGAGGCTTCTTCTAAAATTTCCTTTGTAATATTTTTGTTCCAAATTATTCCATGTAATATCTTAGTTGCCTTTTTTGCCATTGCAATTTTAGTCTGTACATCTCTCTCACAGGTACCTAACTTTTAATTATTGACCCTCCTTCTTCTTCTTAAACTTAATTTGTAGAATTTTCATCCTGTTTATTTCCAAAATTACTCCTCGGATGAAGACGTATTGGATGTGCATTCATTGTCTATCCATCTCTTGGCTGGTCTTCCTCTTGTTCTTCTCCCGTCCAATGGTCTATCTTCTTTAGCTCTTCTTGCAAGCCGGTTTTCTTCTTTCTTTCTATATGACCCTTCCAATATTTTCGTCTATCTATAATAAATTTGGTTATATCTTGAATATGGCATTTGTTCCTAATTTTTGTGTTGTGTATTTTATCAAATAATGTTTTCCCCTGAATTGTTCTAAAGATTTTCATTTCTCATGTGCTTATTATTTGCTTAGTTTTTGTTGTATCAGCCCTAGTTTCTGCTCCATATACGACAACTGGTCGAACTATCGTTTTGTATATGCGGGTTTTGCTTTCTATTGACATATGTTTGTTGCGCCAAATTAAATCTTTCATATACCCTGATATTTGTGCTGCTTTATCAGCTTATTTCTTTACTTCTTTTATTAAATTTTTGGTGTTTGTTATAAATACACCTAAATAATTAAATTCTGACACTTATTCTATAATTTTTCTTTCCACTTCTAATTTGCATCTTACTGGTTGTTTTGATATTGTTAAGCATTTTGTCTTATTCGTGTTAATTTCCATATTGTACTTTCTGGTATTTATATTAAATTGATGTAAAGATCTTTGTAAATTATCTTCTGATTCTGAAAGGAGAACGACATCATCTGTGTAACATATTAAGTGAAACACTAGATTTCACTTAATATGTTCACTTTCACTTAATATAATAATAATTATTGATCCAAGATATTAAAAAATTCACATTGTTTTTTTTTTTTCCTGTTTCAAGTAGGTCACCCACATCCTTTCCCAAACACATATATTCTGTTTTCTGTAAATTTATATTCAGTCCCCACTTTTTATATTCTTCCATTAGTTTATTTATCATATATTTCATATTATCTTCATCCCCTGCAAAAATTATATATTAAATCCATCCTGCTGACATATTTTACTGTAGTACGTAGCGATATACTTTTTTTCAGGGCCAGGTTGCCAGCCTGACGCCTAACCCCCAGACACGGAGGACCTAGGTTTTCTTTTAGGGTTTGCTCCCTTAGCCGACAGGTCTCAGTTTTAAGGCGCTGAGAACTCGTCTTTCGTCCCATCCTGTTAGCTACAGTCTATTACGACTACATTCTCGGAGCACGACGAGAACGTAGGATCAGCACTTGCTGGCAGAGCTGCTAAAAAAGTTGCAGTGGCAATACTGGAGATTTATTAATGCATACATAGTCGGCATCTGTACCCTTCTTGAGGCCGTACCAACCATTTGCTCCCAAAATATAATTATGATACAAATACTTATCATAAGTAATGCCACGAGTGATTTCCAAATTATCGATAAATTCACGACTCACGAAGTGAGGAGTGAATTTATCTAGAGAATTTGGAAATCAAGAGTGGCATTTGTTAGGACTATTTAACGAATACAATTAAGCTGTATACTCACAAATCATTATTTAACTATAGTTATTTTAAAATATTTATATATTTAATGTAAACGGCGATGTTTGAAAACAAATGAGAAACGATAGGTACGCTTCTACTGCTTCTTTTGTTTATCACTGCAACCAGATCATACTATTTATTGCCAAAGGAACGCAATATTGTAAGGAGGAGCTTTCTTTAATATGGTAATTATAACACTGATAAATATTTGGTGAAACACGACTCTGATTGGTTGTAAAACAGAAATCATTGAAACGTGATTGGTCATTGACTCCCATTTGGGGCATGAGTTAAATAGTCAACATAAGAACTATTTACTGTATTTGCCCTATTTAATAAAACTAAGTAATATTTATTCCATAAAAGATAAACAATGCTCTAAAAAACCTTACTTATCATGTATTCCACTATTTAAGAAAATTGAATAAATATATATTAATAGACCTTTACCTTGTCGTGGTGGAGTGGCTTGCGTGCTTAAATGATCCTATGAGCTATGCTGGCGGTAGCATTGCTGCCGATAGGTTTACCCATGCCGGACTGGTCGAAGGTGATAAGCCAGAAGAAAAATGTGCCTTGGTCGAAAGAGTAACGATTTTTCACCGTAAAAATACAACCGTCAAGAAATGCGGACATGGGTTCAACTGGGGTAAAATTTTCCGGAGGTCAAATACTCCCCCATTCGGTTCTCCGGGCGGGGACTACTTCAGGGAACCCATGCCAAAGGCTCAAACACAGGGACATGTTCCTAGGAACATGGAATGTTAGGACATTATACAAGAGCGGGGCACTAGATATATTAACGCGTGAAGTAGATAAATCACCCTTTGATATAGTCGCTTTACAGGAAGTTAGGTGGCCAGGAGAAGGTAGTCAGGAATTAGGAAGCTTTGCATTATACTACGGGGGGCAGAAAGACCTGTATTTGGAACGGGTTTTTTAGTCAGAAGGAGGATCCTATCCGCTATCCGAGATATTAAGTTTGTTAGTGATGGGGTATCATACATAATTATAAAGGGCAAACAACATGATTTTATAATTGTAAATGTACATGCCCCCACAGAAGATAAAGATGACAAGATCAAGGATGAGTTCTATGAAGAATTAGAATGCTTATTTGATAGCCTTTCACGATATCATATGAAAATTGTCTTAGGAGATTTTAATGCAAAAGTGGGGCGGGAAGATATATTCAAACCAACAATAGACAAATTCAGTCTTCATGAAGATAGTAACGACAACGGGGTTAGAATAGTCATATTTGCCACATCGAAGAATCGCATTGTTAAGAGCACAACATTTCAGCATAAGGATATTCATAAATACTCCTGGACGTCCCCAGATGGAGAAACTCGGAACCAGATAGATCATGTATTAGTGGACAAACGCTGGCACAGTAGCATCATCGATGATAGATCAGTTAGAGGGACAGACTCCAATTCGCATCATCACCTGGTCAGAGTGAAAGTCAGACAACGGCTATCGCTTATGAGAGGAACAAACGCTAAAGATGATTCTGTAAAATTTGAATTAAAAAACTTGAAAAATGATGAAATGCGGCAAGAATACCAAATCAAAATTGCTAATAGATTTGATGTACTGGAATCTTCAGATGACAATGTGGCAAACGAAGAAGAAACTGATATAAATAAAGAATGGGAGGCTATAAGAGATACTATTAAATTGTCAGCATCAGAAAGCATTGGTTGTTTAAAAAAGAGGCAAAACAAGAAATGGTTTGATGAGGAATGTGCCGACACTGTAAATAAGAGAATGCTAGCACAAATTAAATGGTTACACAAGCCAAATGAGGTAAATTCAGAGCAATTGGGTAGTATTAGACGGGAAACCACCAAGTTACTAAAGAGTAAAAAGAGGGAATATTTGAGAGAGTAGATTAATGATCTTGAAATTAATGCAGAAAATAGGAACATTAGAGAATTATACCAGGGAATTAGGATAGAGAAGAAAGGGTTTCAGGGTAGAACAAACATAATTCGGAATGAAAATGGGGATATTATTGCAGATTCCAGGAGTATATTAAATAGATGGAGAAGTTACTTTAATCACCTATTAAATGTACATACAGAACAGGACATTGAGCAGGATAATTTACAGAGAGCAGAAATTCTAGTCGCAGAACCAAGTACATTAGAGGTTGGAATGGCGATAGAAAAATTGAAGATGTATAAAGCATCAGGTTCGAATGAGATACCAGCAGAACTGATACAATCAGGGGGAGAAAAATTGATGGACAAGATACGCTGGTTGCTTAGTATGATTTGGGAAAAATAATCTCTTCCAGATGAATGAAAGGAATCAATTATCGTACCAATTTATAAGAAAGGAGATTAAAACTGATTTGCAACAACTACAGGGGCATCTCATTACTTTCAGCTTCGTACAAAATTCTAACAAATATATTAGTAAGCAGACTTACTCCCTATATTGATGACATTCTAGGAGATTATCAATGTGCATATAGAAAGAAACAGATCTACAACAGATCAGATATTTAGCATCAGACAGATTTTAGAAAAGAAATGGGAATATAATGGTACAGTATATCAACTATATGTAGACTTCAAAAAAAGCATATTATGATTCAATTAAGAGGGAGAAGTTATATAGTATCCTGCTGGAGTTTGGAATTCCTAAAAAGTTAGTTAGACTTATACGACTGTGTCTATATGGCACAAAGAATAGGGTGCGTGTAGGCAAACAGTTTTTAAGACACTTTTGAAATCCAGAATGGGTTGAAGCAAAGAGATGCATTATTTCCTCTACTATTTAATTTTGTACTATAGCATGTCATTAAATCTTTAGAGAATGAGGAAGGCTTACTACTCAATGATATTAATAAGCTGTTAATTTATGCTGATGATGTAGTATTATTGGCCGATAGCGAGGAGATACTAAGGGACAACACGCACACACTATTGAGTAACACTAAGAAATTAGGACTGGAAGTAAATAGCAATAAAACTAAATATATGGTCACATGTAGGAATTCATTATATAATGGAAATGGACAGCTAATGACAAATGAGGGAAATTTTGAGGAAGTGGCTGAATTCAAATACCTAGGAACAATAATCACAAATAGGAATGAGATGCACAAAGAAATTAAACATAGGCTCCTATTCTGGAAATGCGTGCTATTATGCATTGCAGAGACTCTTAGTATCCCAACTCCTTTCAAAAAACGTTAAACTGAAAATATATAAAACTATTATTCTACCAGTTATATTATATGGATGCAAAACATGGATTCTTACTTTAATGGAGGAAAGGCGATTACAAGTATTTGAGAATAAAGTACTTAGGAAAATGTTTGGACCAAAGAGAGATGAACAGACAGGTGAATGGAGAAGACTACATAACAATGAACTACATGGTCTTTATAGGAAGCCAGATATCATAAGAAGAGTTAAGTCTCGTATACTGCGATGGGCAGGACATGTAGCACGTATGGGGAATGAAAGACTTGCATGGAAGCTACTTGTAGGAAAGCCAGAGGGAAAACGCCCAGTTGGTAGACCAAGAATGAGGTGGGAGAATAACATTAACTATGATTTGAGGGAAGTAGATTATACAGGGAATGATTGGAAAGCATTAGCTCAGGATATGGATGTATGGAGAGCTTATGTCCGCGAGGCCATGAACCTACGGGTTCGATAGTGTCAGTGAGTAAGTAAGTAAGTAAGTAAGTAAGACCTATAAGACATGGTTACAGATAACTATTATTTTCCTTAACTAACTAAGGTCTTACAGAGAAGCATATGATATAGAAAGGTCATTTGTAAAAAAATATCTGCAGTTTTTAACAGCAAGGCACTAAAATCCAGCTAATGTTTAAATTACAATTGGAAGAGTTATAAGCAGATACTTAAGTGTGCTGCTCAGCACGTCTTCCAATCCAGAAGTAGCGGCGCTGAACTTACTAAGTCTTCATCAGTCTGCAAGTCACAGGAATACAAACTTGAACCATGGGATATAAAATAATAAAATATTAAGACAAATAATTTAATGACGCAACATCCTCACTAGGATTCGGTACGAACAGTTGTAACGTGTACAACGCCTAGAACGCCACGAGAAATGATAGAAAATCACCAAGTTTTAAGTGCAATGGATGAGAAATGAAATTAACTAACTAACTCACTGGCACTATCTGACCCGTACTTTCATAGCTCTCCATACATCCGTATCTTGAGCTAATGTTTTCCAATCATTACCTATAAAATCTACTTGCCTCAAATCATAGTTAATGTTATTATCGCACGTCATTCTTCCGTCTACCAACTGGTCGTTTGCCCTCTGGTTTTCCTACAAAAAGCTTTCATGCAGATCTTTAATTCCCCATTCGTGCCACATGTCCTGCCCGTCGCAATCTACGAGACTTAACTGTTCTTATTATAACTGGCCTGTATTAGAGCCTTTGGGATGATTTCCCTGAAGTAGTCCTCGCCCGGACCACCGAATGGGGGACTATTAGAGTTCCGGTAAATTTTACCCCAGTGGTACCCATGTTAGCATTTCTTGACGGTTGTATTTTTACGGTGAAAGATCGCCACTCTTTCGACCAAGGTACATTTTTCGTGTGACTTATCACCTTCGACCAATCCGGCATGGGTAACCGTATCGGCAGCAATGCTACCGCCGGCATGATTGAAACACGGAAGCCACTCCGCCATGACAAGGCGCGGTAAATAAAACTAAGCAACACTAATATAGAGACTCAACTATACACTTTGCTCCGGTTTAGTTGAGACAAATCGTGTCCTCATCACCGTCAGATGGACGAGTGTATGCACTCCCTCCACAATTAGATCCTCCTCAAATAATTCCAAAAGAGGGAAATTTTGAGGAAGTGGATGAAAACAAATGAGCTACCTAGCAACAATATTCAGAAAAAGGAATGAGATGCACAAAGAAATTAAACATAGGATAAATTCTGGAAATGCATTGCAGGGACTCTTGTCGTCCCAACTCCTTTCAAAAAACATTAAGCTGAAAATATATAAAACTATTATTCTACCAGTTTTATATTATCTGGATGAGTTAAAACATGGTCTCGTAATTTAAGATGAGGAAAATGAATATTACCGAGAAATTTGAGAATAAAAGTTTTTAGGAAAAATGTTGGGCCAAAAAGAAATGAACAGACAGGGTGAATGGAGAGAAAGCCACATAATAGAGGTGACTTCATGGTAGTGTATAGGAAGCCAGATTTAATAAAAAATATAATAAGAGATCTCTTAAGACTGCTATCGGCACTAGACAATAGCTGAACGAATGGGATATAATAGATTCTAATGGAAGAGGGAAAACGCCCATGTCGGTAGTGCAAGAAACATGAGGTGGGAGAATAACATTCACATTAACTTAACGGTAAGTAGCTTATACATAAAATGATTGGTCCACATTATCTCAGGATAGGGCTGTTTAGAAGAGTTTATATACTCGGTCTTCCAATAAAGAACCGGGGGTCTGGTTCGATAGTGCCAGTGAGTTAGTTAGTTACTCAAACAATTCCGTCTTTATGTGATCAAATTTCATAAGATTGCCTATGATCCGTCGAGGAAATCTGCCAATATTTTTACTACTATTGCTATGTTCATGGTTCCCATTGTGCACACAAAACTCCCTTTGTAACTATTTTCTGGGAAGAAAAGAAAAGAATGCCGTGGTTATAACTAGAGTCCGGATGTTAGGCACTTAGAAAATTCAAAATAGGCAGCAAAAAAAGCACTAAAAATGAATAATGTAGGAATCAAAGGTTCAAAATTGGCTCTTACAAAAAATGGACTACAACATAACTTTTTACAGTCTTACGTTAAGAATAAAAACATATTATGATATCTATAGCATGGGAAGATATCAGAGATGCTTTTGGAATTTGTCTTGCCCTTTTACAAAAGTAGAACCATCACTTGAGAATATTACCAGGCCTAATTCTTTCACGAAATTGGCTCATTTGTATTGAGCCATTTACCCTCTTTGTCACTTAGCAATGTTTGAATTGAAAAGAAGCAAAGAACTTTTCTCCAACCCTTAGAGCCGGAGCATAAGACAATGGGAAACAGCTTACGGCTATTTCGCTTAACGGGAATGCATGAGGGGATAAAATACAATATTTACCTAACGGGATTGCAGTGGGGGGGGAACCTGCTGAGTTGTTGGGTTATTGCCACAATTATCCTAAAATATTCTAAGAAAATTAATAAAAGGAACACTTGAAAATTTCTATGAAATGGTTTGTGCCATGAAGTTTCTCCATTTCAATTGATTTCATTGAAATACTGAGTTAATTTCGAGAAAAATTTGAAAATAGCCATTTATAGGAATTATAAGTTGAAATAGGCATTTATATGCAAAATAAACTTCATGGAAAAAACAACTCTAGGGTCGTTGATATGAACTTATAAGAAGCCACTTTTACAATATCTGTAATATATAACTATTGGTATTTTGCCTAACATCCGGTCTCTACTTATAACAGTATAACAACCATAAGTAGTATATGTCCTCACCGGTTGTCCATTGCACCTTGAAGTTTGTATATCAACTGTTCTTTACATTGCACGTATTGTGATTATCCAACCAGAGGCAATTGTTTGTCCTATATTGAGGTACTGCTCCGTATTTAGAAGACCCTTGGTCTAACAGCTGGCAGCTGGCCTCACATCCTAATTCACAGGCACTAATAAAACCGGAGTTTCATGGACGCGCGGACATAAGCTCTTCATACATCCCTATCCTGAGCTAATGCTTTCTTATATTCCTGTGTATAATTCGTCTCCTTTAATTCATGGTTAATGCTATACTCTTACCTGATTCTTGGCCAACCTGCTCATCCTAGTCTACCAGACTTTCACCTGGTTTCCCACATGTAGTTATGAATGTTTCTCCATTCACCTATTGGTTCGTCTCGTTTTTGGTCCAAAAATTGTTCTTTTTCTTCGGCATTCTCCCTCTTATAGTTTTGCTGTCTTCAGTTTCCATTTATTTCTATCATTCCAATCTCCTTCTTCCAAATTCCTATCATCCATTATAGTTCTGACATAGGTTTTCCAATTCAATTTTGGCTTGCCATGTTTATTTCTTCCATGGGGCGACCATTGATATATATTTTTGGTCATCTTTCGTTTTCCATTCTTTATACATAGCCATACCATTTAAGAGTTTGATTTTGAATCCTCTTAACAACAGATGTGGTGACGTTCATTTCTCTCCAAAGAAAATATTTTTATTGAGAATATCATTCTCAATTATTACTAGTATCCTTTTCTCCTCCCTTAAAATAAAATACTGTTTCGCATGGGAGAATAACAGTGTGTGTGTTCAGAAGTTCGATCACGACAGACCCTGTAATATGAGACGGTCAGAGGGCAACAGGTGCAAGTGACTTTATTTTAATGAGAGATGGCCAAAAATATATACCAATGGTCGCCCCATGGAAGAAATAAACATGGCAAGCCAAGTTGGAAATGGAAAACCTATGTCAGAACTATAATGGATGACAGGAATTTGGAAGAAGGAGATTGGAATGATAGAAATAAATGGTGATTCTTCGAGGTTTATTGATTGATCAAATATAATTATGTCTGAGTCCACCGCTGTGTTCTCGAGGTAGCGTGCTGCCTTGTCACGCAACGGGCCTGGGTTCGATTCCCGGTCGGGACAGGCTCCTGGGTGAGGTTTTCTCGGGTTTTTCGTCACCTGTAAGACAAATATCAGGAAGCTTAGAGCCCAATGGTCCCCGAAAATCATCCGGCCATCATAATAATAATAATAATAGCTTTATTTTACCTGGCAGAGTTAAGGCCTTAAGGCCTTGTCTACCACTCAACCATCATCCTTATCATTATCATCATCATCCTTCACCGGTGTGAAAATTAACGGGAAGCTACCACACCTATAATTCCCTAGTAAATCTGCAAAGGATAGCATGAAATTGCTATGAAATGCAGTGAAAGACCTGCAGAATTACTATGGATGGATCAGAATGAGATGAACATGAGCATGAACTTCACCTCTTACTACTTTATTTATATTTTCACAATTTTATATTATACTATAAAACTTTTTATATACATTATGAGATAATTGGAAATTATTTAACAATCTAAAGATGTAATAAGATTTAGATCTATAGGATTTGCAATCTAATAATGATTATAACAAAGGTATGTTTTTTTTTTTTTAATATGAAGACTAATCATAGGTGTTTTGTTTCCTTGTCAGATTCCTATGAAGATGGCATTGAAGAACCCGGTATTACAGGACCTACAGAAGACGAAGATGCTCCAAAATTGCACGTTGGCAGAAAGAGGATTAGTAAATCAGGAAATTTGATAAAAAATAAGCAAAAAGTGGGTGGAATGAAGGCAAAGAGTATACAGATAGGAAGGAAAACATTACTCTGGATAAGCGGGTAAGAGAATGCATCCATGAATGAAGGTTTAAATGCATTGAACTTGAAGACTGATTTTGTCAATTAATCTTTTCGTAATATGCAACTCTTTAGATAAATATGTGGGTATTTCCAGTCATAATAAAAACTCTGGTATGAATATAATTTTCTTGGATCATATCTTTCAAAATATTGCTCGGAGGACAAGATGACTAGTGACTCTTAATGCAAATAAAAGTTATAGTATGGGGTTAGGTTATATTGAATCTGTTCACATTTTGCGGATAAATGGACTCATACATAAGGAACACAAACGCAATTTATGAGACTTGTCAGGTATTCCTGGAATTTTATATTCTCACTGATCTTTATACTTAATTTTCTCCAAACTAATATTTTGTCACTTGCACTTTGACTGCCTCATGTAAGACCGTGCATTTTCAGCGCTGAGCCAGTGTTTAATTTATTTCTGTAACCCATTCTGTTCGTAATTACTTTTTCTATATATTTGTATTTAGCCATTTTTATCAAAATTCACAATGGATTAAAGCAAGGAGATGCACGATCTCCTCTAATATTTAATTTTGTACTGGATCATGCCATCAAATATAAGCAGAATAAAAAAGGCTTACAATTCAATGGTATTAATAGGCTGTTAATGTGTGCTGATGATGTAGTATTATTGGTTATGATTAGAGCGAGGAATTATATGAAGAAAATTATACAAAAATATGAAATCGTAAAGACAAAATATGAAAAATATGATACAAAAATATTATGAAGCTACTATTTTCTAAACTTTTTACATATATTTCTACACATAGGCCCACTATAACTTATAAGTGTACATACCAGCACATAAATGAGACAAACAGAACTTATTTATAGCTCAAGAAATGAATATGTTCACTGTATTTTGATTTTAATTAGCTTTTTCATTAATTATAACACAATATAAAATATCATATTCATGATCTGAAACAATTTTAATGGATCATGCCATAGTATAGTTGTATAAGGAAACGTGGTACAAACAGGAAAATCGTGGGTTCGAGGCTCGGTATGATCAAGATTTGTAGCTGGACCAGACCTGGTGGCATCGTGGACCTGAGGTCAACTCAGATCCTAATGGAAGTGAGTACTAGATGCACAAATCCGGGCATCAGGCAGATCTGAGAACCCGGCGGACATCTCGTGCCTATTGTCTATAAAGATGGGAGCTTCAACATGCGACTACCCCAAAGGCCTCCCAAGACTGTAGTGGAATCACTTTACCTTCATAAATCAAAACTGAGAGGTTGTATGAATGAAAGTAAATGCGCACAAATGTGCAAATTGTTAGTAAATTTAGTCTAAGCAAAACTTGTTAAACGATAATTGTCTTTCCGCACACTTTTCGACGTGATATCGTTCACATGGATTGTTACACAGTTCGCATATGCATTCTTGGTTTGGCTCGTGGAATCGCTTTATGCTGCAAACCTTGTGATGAAAGCCATGGATTGCATACCGTGTTAGGATGTGCCTCATCTCGTAGTTTGGTCGTGTCCACTCTCTCGTACACATAGCCTCTGTTGTGTAGAATTCGCTGCAGATGTTATTCCTCTTCTCCTGTAGTCCTTGCATTGTTGTCTCATATGCGCAGGTGTTCGGTAGGAATAGCTGCCGTCTAATGTCTTCAATGAAGAAGGTTTCTTTCATTAAGACGTACGTCATTCTTGAAGGTGCTGTTTTTCCAACTCCCAGAACTCTTTTCATGAAGCGTGCTTTTACTGTTTCTATTTGTGTCAAGTCTCTGTTTGTGAGTTTGTCCCATATTATGTTAATTCCATATGTTGTTATGGGAGTTATGACTGTCTTGAAGAGCGTCATAGCTGTTTCTGTTGATAACTGGTGGAGATTTTTTATGCAGTATATCGCTCTTATTGCAGCTGAAACCTTCTGTTGCACATGTATTCTGTAGGATTTAATGGTTGTTTGTAGGGTGATGCCTAGGTAGGTGAATTGCGATACAACGTCTAGTGGCTCACCAAGGAGCATTAGCCTGTCATTTTCAGTAGGTTTTCCTCCTTTTCTGAAGGTCATCTGTTTAGTTTTCTCATGGTTTATTTGCAGGCAGTTTTCATTTGCCCATTTTTCAAGTCTATTTAATGTGCATTGTAGTTCATCTTTGTTTGATGATCCCAATACCATGTCATCAGCGTACATTATGATCGATGTCGCACTATCTTTGGTGACATCCACAATATCAGCTGTCATGATGTTGAAGAGCGCTGAGAGGTTGTATACAATACAATTAATTAATATAATGAATGATATTTAATTATAATCCAAACATATTCCGGTATGTGATATTTGGAGAAACTAGATGTTAAAAGTTCATAATTGATTCTAGGGATTTTTTCAGAACTCTATTTGCAATTACAGTAGTTACATTTAATATTGAACTACAAACATAGTGAAATGTAGTTAGAATTATTTTAACATTATTATTTTTTTTCGTGAAATGTGTTTAACATACTGTCTAAAGCCTTGGTTTAATTGTGCTTTGAACAATCCAATTGTTAATTCTGTTTGTAATACACAGAAGTTTTATTTTCTGACAGTAAACTAGCTGGTTCGAGTCTCCATGGGGGAAGAAATTTTTCTCATGGAATTTCGGCCAGTATGGGACCGGTGCTCTTCAAGCATCTTGAGACATATGGGTAGTTACAATAAGTAGCGACTCCAGGTTGAGCAGACCAGCTATAACGACTGAGGGACCCGACATGCTGACCACATGTCACCCCTACACTGGCTAGAAGATCGTCTAACTCTGTGATTAACACATGTGGATGTGAGGCCAGCAACCGGCTGGTCAGCCAAGGGCCTTCTAGGTCCGTCGCGCTTGGAGTTTTTTTACATGAACTTTACTAATTTCACAAAGAACTGCTTCAAGTTTAGCAGCAGCAGCTGTCTTTCCTACATTTAAATGCTGTAATCTGTTCACGAGGTGAGGACTGCCCTCAGGTAGCAAAGTACGAGCTGACAGCTATTATACCTGACTACACAAATTCCAACATTGTTCTTCTACTTATTCATCTAGGCTCATGTTTTTGTTCTGGGGATCGAATTTAGGACAAAAACCTCCATCTAACACTGTCACTCTGTGACTCCTCATCCGATTATTTGCTTTTATAAAATCTATCTATCTTGTTCAGAAGGGATACTGAAGAATTTTCACTTGTCTACCACATTGCACTGTCAAAACTACATATTCATTTAAAAATATTTTAATGAATTCCTAGAACTTTTATTGAAAAAAAAAATCCCAAATTTTAAAGTTGAAAAATATGAATGCTCACTAAAATATTAACATTTTGCCAAAATATTATGAAATATGAAGTTTTATGTTGGTCGTATTTGATTCTACATATCATAAAATGTAAAGATACTTAGTCTCAGCGGTCTCTGACAAATAGTTTAAAACATGACATTTCATTAAATTCATCGCTCTAGTTATGATAATCGCCTTATCATTCCCGTCTGGTTTAGAATGAATGTATATGCGAATGTCTTAAATGCTCATGTTGTCTCGGTAATGGCCCCGTCATAGATCTGATATCTCATCCAGGGAGATCCAGTGTACGTATGCGATGAAGAGCCTCTCGTACGAGAAGCGGCACTTAAATGTACAGTCGGCTCAGTCATTTAGTTTACAGACGCTTTGCTTTGTGGTTAGGTAGGTCTATTTTGCACGCATAAGTATTTAGCATATCAAGCGGCGTTGACACGTTTTATTCACTAGAATAATTTGTTACCAATTAAAGATACTGCAAAAGACAAGATTTGCAACGCTGTTAAGATAATTATATCCACGTGGAGTAGACATGGAAAGTCATTTAAAAATGCGAGACATTATTGGCAGAGAACTGGTTTCAGTTTTGGTTATTGCAGCGGCGTCTTTGAAGCCTCTAACAACAACTCCCCGGCTCTACCTGGCACGCAGCACCCCAGGACAACTCAAATGGAAGAAGGTGATGCCAGACCTAGTTTTTTCTGCCAACGCTTGGAGGCGCTGTAGTCGCTTTACTCGTAACACTGTTTCGTCTGCTATTTTGGCAGGTTTAAGTGCACCAACAGACCTACTAATTTCCTAAATTAATTTTTTTTTAATAAATTGGCTTGCTCTCAATTTTAATATGAAAATTCCCACGAAATAAAAGTTTGTTTAAATTCTTGCTTTTAACATTATTTTGGAAAGTTTTGAATAATTTATTTATAGTTTTTTTATTTAATATCGTAATCAACTCTGTACTTTTTTTTTCATTATGTTGGCTACTTATTTTAAAATATACAAGAAAGCCACGCTATAATTGGAAGCAATATTTTGTTTGATTAAATTAACAAGCGGTCTCTTGAAATTTACAAGAATATTACAACAATTTTCTCAGTAAGTATTATTACTAAGTATATTAAATTAAAACGCAGTGTTAATATATATAATTTGTATTTTACTTATTTACTAGAGTTCACCGCTCTACCAGCTGAGCTCTTACAACGATTGACTAAAAATTCGACAAGTCTGCAACCTATTATACCAGTTTTCATTTTTTTATTTTCTGATGATTCTGGTCAGGATTTTAGAAACAAAATATGAAATTATTGTATTGTCACGGGTCCTTTACAAGTATACAAAGTTTCAAGTCGTTCCAATGTTTCCAAGTGGGTGAAAATCGTATTCAAAGATTCCGTTACATGGATACAAAGACACTTTTTTCTGACGATCCTGGCCAGAATTTTAGAAACAAATATGATAATATTGTATTATCACAGGTCCTTTACAATTATACAAAGTTTCAGGGCGATCCAATGTTTCTAAGCGGGTGAAAATCGTGTTCAAAAATTCCGTTACATAAATACAAAGACACGTTTTTTTTTATTTTCTGATGATTCTGGCCAGGATGTTAGAAAAAAATATGAAATTATTGTATTATCACGGGTCCTTTACAAGTATACAAAGTTTCAAGTCGTTCCAATGATTTTAAGTGGGTGAAAATCGCGTTGAAAGATTCCGTTACATAGATAGATACATGCCAAGCTAATATAAAGCGTGGAATATACTGGTTTTCACCTTCTACTTGACTGATCTGTTTTAATTTTTCTTCATACAGAGGTTCAAGGTATGATTTTCATCTGGGACAGACTTCCGAATATATTTCTCCAAATATGCTTTCATAATAGGGTTGTTAAGTTTGAAAAGAGGAATACCACATGCCACAAATATCTTTGTTTTATCATCAAAATAAATAATTGTTTTAAAAAACTAAAACAACACGCTTTATTAGAAAACCAAACTAAAAAAAATAAAAATAATTTTAATATCCAACACGCTTGGGATAAATAATTTTACCATCAAAAGCGTTGGGTTCTTTTTATCAATTAATATATATATGATAATAAACACATATTGGTAAAAGTAAAGTCTCTAAGAAGAAAATGTAAAAATCATAAAAAAGCACCCCACGCTTTTGATGGTAAAATTATTAATCCCAAGCGTGTTGGAAATTAAAATTATTTTTCATTTTTTAGTTCAATTTTCTAATAAAGCGTGTTGTTTTAGTTTTTTAAAACTATTATTTATTTTTTATTTTTTAGTTTTAATAATTTACAGAATAAGATCAAAATGTAAATATCTTTAAATTCGATACTATTGTAGTATGAGCTAAAAGGAATACTCTTCTAAAAAAACCCTCCCAGCCGGATTTGAACGAGCGACTTGAAACCAAATCTCACTGGCTCCCCCTGAATGAATTGTTTTAGATAGTGATGACCATAGTACCTAACCATTTGCTCGTCTATGGTTAGGTTTTCAGAGAAAACATAGAACTTCCAGAAATTCTTATTGAGATGATCCATGAGGGGATAAATTTTGAAAATCTTGTCTCTTTCTTTCACTGGGATGCTGCTTAGAAGCTCGTTATTATTGAAATGCAACTAACGTTTTATTTAGAGATATCTATTGCGAATCATACATTTTCTCACACATTTTATGTCCAAGTCCTCATCTTCGCATCAGTATAGTTGCTCTTGAGGAAGTGTGTGATAACCTGTGAAGAACAGTATTCCAATAAAGTTCTTAACACATTCAACTGAAAGCTGTGATTGTTCTTCTGACAGGCATATATCACACTTTCCCTGACAATCATGTTCAACATTGCCTCATTAAAAAAAAATCCTCAAATAACTGTACTGCAGTTTTTCCTCTCAGACTTGATATCAAATCGCCTCTACGCTTTTCAATTTCTTACATATCAGCATCTTTCTTTGCCCATTTGGATTCGACACCAATCTTCATTTTTTTTCCTCTTGGGATCTTCACTCTCTGTAGTAGAACGATACTCTGAAGTTTCAGGAACCTTCACTCCACGGATAGTGTGCAACACCAAGCTGCCTGGAATGTATCATCTAATATATTCTCATCAACTTCCTCACAGTCAGCTACATCATCTACACGATCCGGAGGAAGCTCCACGATGTCAACAGTTTCAAACAAATCATTCTCATCTACACTGTCAGATGCCATAAAATTTGGATCATTATCGATATCCTCCAGTTCATGAGAATTAATGGCCCTTAGTCTATAATGATGTTTCATTGTAATCTGAAAAAAAATCTACGTGGCATCTATCATGAGCCCAAATGGCGATCGAGCTTCAAGCAACCGATTGAGCAAAAATAAATTATATGTGAAAATAAAATGACAATGGATATCATCTTTACATTATTAAACAAATTAATACACACATAAATAAAAATTCCATACATGGAAAACTGTGATACAATATAATGTTGAAATTATTGCTCCCTTCTCACATATCACAAATGGTCTGCTTTAAAATTTCTAACTGTCACATAATACACAAGTTTGAAGAAACTGCAGACAACAATACAAAGAACAAATCAAGTCTGCCAACATGAAAATAGCTACAAAATTAAAAAAGAAAGCAACAATCCCCAAATGGGGATCATGGTAGTTAATGGGTTGAGAGTGTACAGTAATTTCATTGAGAAAATTCTATTCCTCTTGAATAATGTACTTCCTACAGTGACCATGATAAAATGTATAATTTTTTTGTGAAATATTAACTTTAATTCAAAACAATAAATGAATTAGTGTTATTTCGTTTTAAAACACAAACTAATCATGGCAATTTTTGGGTTTGTATTTTTTTAACATTCTTACCTCATATGATTGTTTTGTCGGACATATGTTATGTTAAAAAATACAAACTCAAATATCAAATTAAACCTCATAATGTTACTTCCTAATGATTTTAAGATAATCATGACAAATCTGGTTAAGAATTAATGTGCGCACATTCACATATGAACATGATAAAACCGTTCAGATTAGAGAAATGAAGCATACGTTCCAGTATAGGATTTTTTTGCTACATTCTTCTAAACTTAAGGTATTTTTAAATGCTCATTATTTATAAGAGTATTATGAATAAGAATCAAATGAATCGTGAATTCTTCTTACTTCATACATCTATGTTTTTTAACACAGAACTGCATTATCTGAAAACATATCATTCCCATCTTCAGCTGTTTTCACGACTCAATTTTTATTTTTTATTTTGCTAGTAATTTTCACTCGTACTTAAATTACTTTGTTTTCTTAAAACACAATGAGCATATTACTACTCATTACACCAGGCTCGTCCAATGTTACTGCCATAGTATATACATTATCCAGATCCTGTTCGACACTTCCTAATAGAAATTTCACAAGAAATGTTACTTTGTAAACAATTTTGCATTTTTAATTGTTATTTCTTTTGAAAAAGAGTTACAAAAATTTTGCCAATATTTTTGTTGTATAACTTTTTCAATGACTTGCTAATAAATAGTGATCTACTTTATCTACTATGTTCATCTAGTTTCTTCATAAATGCTTAGTAAATAGTGTAAATTATTTTTGTCAACTTTTTAAATACATTTTTAAAGAAATAAAAAAAACTGAAAATAAATTATAGTTAAAGACATCTGAAAAGTTGGCAAATTCTCCTTGTAATTGTTTTTTTCTGAAAAGAGCAAAAATTAAAACATGCGAAAATTGTTTACAAAATAGCATTGCTTGTGTTGAGTTTTCAGTTTTATTTTTAAATGGATGGGAGTGGATAGGGAACTTACAATACGACTGAGCCACCGTGACCGAGCCAGTATGACCGGTTTGAAATTACGGCCCGGTCAAATTTAGATGGCGTTAAATTGTTATAAAAAATGAACACAGAGAGGCGCCTCTATCGGTTCTCTATGCACGTATTGCATGTTCATCCTATCATAATCCCTGGGTTCATCCTATCTCTGCTCATTATCATCTCCACTTACATCTCAACAATCATCAACTTCTCCGGTTAAGTACACAACTACTTTTCCAAGCGGAGGTATTGTCCTCTCACTTCACTTCATCAGCGTGTAAAGCTTTCCTAAATGCTATGCTCTCTTAAAGTGACCTTCATTAAAACAAAACCATGTGACCTGCTCGTTTTTCATTGGTTATGAATACCGACGCACGATATAGAAGCAATAAATGCCGGAAAAAGGAGTTCCCTTCATTAAATAAAAAAAAGTCCTCTGGTTTTACAGGATCCAATTGATCCATCGAGGAACTCAATCAGACACACACAAAAAAGTTCATCAAAGTAGGTCCAGTCGTTTAGGCACTTTTTAATTTCGGATTTCAAGTAAACCTCTGCTTCTAATTGTCAGATTTCGCTCATTTTTGGATAATACCGACCTCGGTTTATTTTAATACGATATACCGAGTTTAGGTGCGAAATATCGAAAATTGTGACCGCTAGAACGATTTTTAAGTTTTCATTTCGAATTAGCTTCTACACCCAATGGTTTTAGAGCAGCCATGTCATAGTTCAGAGCTCCAAGTTCCATGCGGAGCGCGGTACTAACTCTGGAGCATGCATTTGTATCCCCTTCCTACTTCTCCGGCGGGATCTGTGCGAAAGCCTACCATTGTCACGAACGCTTATAACAGGGGGAATCGAAATATAAAACAACGCACAAACAGGAGTGAAGCATTTATTAATGTATTTTATTAACTGGTTTACAGTGTTAAATAATAACTTAAAAGATTTTAATCTGCAATTTTTAATATTTGCCTGAACAAAACATGCAGAAGCAACAGGCCTATACGTACAAACATACACGAGATATGAATACTTTTAACGTGTTCATGTATTTCTATACCATTTTAACAAACATTATTTAATATTTCTTGGCACAAGAAAAAAAGTGGGTATATTTATTGCTCCTACCGTAGGGAAATAAATCACCTCTTTTCAAGGTGCTGCTTCCCGGACATTCTTACTTGACACTTGACATTTTTTTTATTTTACTAATTTAATATTAAAAATATAAAATTAGTACCTGATAAACCAGTTATCCTCAATTAAAATAAAGTTCTGTTTGAAAACTTCGTCAAGTAGTTGAAAATATGATAGCCGTTCAAAACCATGACTCATCATTATCTGCATTTCAACTGGTACTAATGTTGTTGTATAAAGGTACGTACACACCTGCGCGCCGCAAACACGAACGGCGCGCGCGCCGCACCATGTTCGTCAGATTTGGACGGGGTTTTAAGGTGCGCGCGAACGGCGCGCGCGCCGCGCGCGCGTCTCTCACCACGATCCACTCATTGTCGGTTTTTTCCACGAACACTTTGATGGTTCGCTGTTTAGATTTGGACGGGTACCTGAGAGGTTCGTTGCTTTCGGTGCGCACCTATTATTTGAGTATGGAGTGGTCAGAGGAAAACGTGTTAAAACTTGTTGACATTTATAGAAGCAAGCAATTATTGTGGGATCCACAACATAAGGATCATTTTAAAAAATCATTGAAAGGAGATGCCTGTTTTTTTTTCAATGATATGTGTTTTTTTTTTCGTGTGTACTGTAATTGTATAAATAAATTAGAATTATTTAGAAAACATTATTTATGTAAGACGTTCATTTCATAATATTATGTATGAAGTATCACAAAACAATACAATATATAAACACATTTATTGCTAATTATTTATTTATCTCTTCAAAGACTCCAAAGAGCAAGACTGCTCATGTTAAGGGGCAATATACAAAAAATAATGGCCATAAAACAATTAACAATAAAAACAACAAGAAAACAAATTCAGGCATAAGTTTAAGTAATACAAACTACTATAGATGCACAATATATATACACATATAAATACAATATTTAAACAGGATAATATAATAATAATAAAATTAACAAAATTAACTAAGAAAGCAATGAGAAAAAATATTTTTTTAATACAATTAGAAAAATGTTTAACATTCGTGAAATGTTGATATTCAATAGGTAAGTAGTTATTTTAATGGTTGATTAATGCATAACGAATCCCTTTTATACTTTTTTTTTAGAAACTAGTATCTTTGTGCAATAAAGTACAACCTCTAGTATAATAATCATGTACATTTTTATTAAAAATTAAGGCCATGTTATGGTGAGATAGATTCTTAATAATTTTAAACACATATATACAAATCATGTCCACCGCTGTAGTCTCGAGGTAGCGTGCTGCCTTGTCACGCAGCGGGGCCCGGGTTCAATCCCCGGTCGGGGCAGTTTTTCTGAGTGAGGTTTTTATCGGGGTTTTTCCTCACCTGTAAGACAAATGTCAGGAAAACTTTAAGGCCCAAACGGTCCCCGAAATCATATGGCCATCATCATCATCCTTATCATTATCATATCATCATCATCTCATCATCCTTCACCGGTGTGGAAAGCAACGGGAAGCTACCACACCTACACAATTCCCTAGTAAAGCTGCAAGCATAGCATGAAAATGCTATGATTTCAGTGAAGGACCTGCCTTCGGGCAGAATTACTATGGATGGATATACAAATCATATATTTTTTTAAATTCCTTTAATGCTATAATATTTGAAAAAGTATAAATAAAGTTATAAGATGTAATAAGTAATAAGCGTGACCAGACGTCCCGATTTTGGCGGGACATAGCCATGCTCATCACTGCGTTTGACTATACCAAATTCCAGATGTCTTCGGAGCAAAGCAGTAAGCCAGCCCTCCCCTTCATTTAAAATGCTGGCGCCTCATTGGTTGCGTTTCAAGTGTCTGGTAGGAAATCCCACATCAGCATTATTCAGAATATTACGATATAAGTCAGAGACTCTTGTCGTCCTAACTCCTTTCAAAAAAACGTAAAAATTAAAAATATATAAAATTATTATTCTACCAGTTATATTATGTGGATGCGAAACATGGACTCTTACTTTAAGGGAGGAAAGGAGATTACGAGTATTTCAGAATAAATTTATTAGGAAAATTTTTGGACCAAAGAGAAATGAACAGACAGTTGAATGGAGAACAATACATAACAGTGAACTACATGGTCTTTATAGGAAGCTAGATATAATAAGAACAGTTAAGTATCGTAGACTGCGATGGGCAGGACATGTGGCACGAATGGGGAATGAAAGAGGTGCATGGAAACTTATTATAGGAAAACCAGAGGGAAAAGGCCCAGTTGGTAGACCAAGAATGAGGTGGGAGAATAACATTAACTATGATTTGAGGGAAGTAGATTATACAGGGTATGATTGGAAAACAGGTCAGGATAGGGATGTATAGAGAGCTTATGTCCGCGCGGCCATGAACCTACGGTTTCGATTGTGCCAGTGAGTTAGTTATTACAACACAAGTTCTTGTTTTTCCCTCAGTATCACTTATGTGCTAAGTATTGACGAAGCGTTATGTTTAGTAAAATTAAATAAGTGTTAAGCCTACAGTAGTGAATGTGATATATTTAACTGCGTGTGCAAGTGTTTTTTTAATAAGTGCAGTATCCCTTTCTGAAAAGATGTCCGAAAATTCTATGCCAGGTCCTTCCGGTATGTCTCCTGTGAAGGAACATAAACAGAGGAGAGGATTTCGTTCGGGAGAAATAG
Organism: Diploptera punctata; assembly: GCA_030220185.1. NCBI lineage: Eukaryota > Metazoa > Arthropoda > Insecta > Blattodea > Blaberidae > Diploptera > Diploptera punctata. The sequence continues at coordinate 2,217,899 of JASPKZ010006848.1, forward strand.
AGACAATTATAAACGTTTATAAAAGTTATTGAAGGAGAACTCTCACAGGGCGATTAGAGATTATTATCATTAGTATTTATTATTAATATTAGTATTATTTATTTTTATTATATTATTATTATTGGTATTTATTATTATTTATTAATATTTTTTTTTGATTGCGGAAGAGCCCTTGTAGAACTACGCAAAGTACTTAGAGGCGTTTCCTTTGAGCCCAAATTTCTTTCATTCTTTTGCTATGAGCTTGTTTTCTATCATCTGTCCAAGTTGTTCCAGTTTTTTTCTTCGGTTTGTCCTCTTGGTCAACTTGCCACTTATTCATCTTAATTCTAAATATATCTCTGTTTGGGATATCTTCTTTAGTAATTCCTGCCAATTTTAAGTCCTTCCTGACTTCATCAATCCACTTCATAGTATCCACTGGAGCTTTACTTCTGTTTTCGTAGAATTCCATTATCTGTTTTGTAAGCCTATTTGAGTTCATTCGTTTAATATGGCCATAAAATTTTAACCTTCGTTTTCTAATATCACTATGAATGTCTGCATATATTTTTATTTCCTTTTTACTTCTGAGTCTAAATGCTTCACCTATGACTTGTCGACCTAAAAAAATTTCTTATAATTTTGCATTCTTATTTTCACTATATTTTTTATATCAATTATTATTATTATTATTATTATTATTATTATTATTATTATTATTATTATTATTATTGGTATTCATTATAAGTATTAGCATTATTTATTATTAGTAGCAATATTATTATTACTATTATATTATTATTATTATTATATTACCTTTATTAATTTCATTATTATTGTCAGTATTGCATTTAATTGTTGTTAAACAAATATGTTATGAAACCGTAATTGCGTGTCGATGTGCTCGTAAGGTTTATCCGCTTGTGAAGCGCGCTTATCTGCTCCGTAGACGTCTGGAACCGACTATAGTGAAACTGAAAGAAGTCACCAGGTAGACGGTGCGCTCCGGGAGCATATCGGAGCGCACCGTCTCACGGAGCTCGTGTTTTACATCGCTGTTTTAGAGAGTCGAATTGTAAATTCAACCCATCCAGAAACCGACTCAAACACACACAAAAACATTCCAACAAAATCGGTGCAGTCGTTCAGACATTTTTTAAATTTCGAAATTTCAAGTAAAATCCACTTCTAATTGTCGATTTTCGCTCATTTTTTGATAAGACCTACCTCGATTAATTACAATGAGATATATTTAGTATAGTTGTGAAACATCGAAAATTATGACCGCAATTTTTAAATTTCAGCTTCAGGTGAACTCCTGCACCTAATGGAATTAGATGTTCCAAATTGTGAATTTGAACAATCAAAGGACCCAATCAAACACAAAAAAAATCATCAAAATCGATCAAGTCGTTTAGGAGTTAAGTGACAAACACACATAGAGAAGAATTATAATATATACATATAGTCCACCGCTGTGGTCTCAAGGTAGCGTGCTGCCTTGTCACGCAGCTGGTCAGGGTTCGATTCCCGGTAGAGATAGGCTCCTGGGCGAGGTTTTTTCGGGGTTTTTCCTCATCTGTAAGACAAATGTCAGGAAGATTAGGGCCCAACGGTCCCCGAAAATCATCTGGCCATCATCATCCTCCTCATTAGTATCATCATCCTTCACCGGTGTGGAAAGCAACGGGAAGCTACCACACCTACAATACCCTAGTAAATCTGCAAGCATAGCATGGAAATGCTATGATTGCAGTGAACACCTGCCTTCGGGCAGAATTACTATGGATATGATGGATATAAAGATAATTTGAATAACATAATGTAATCAGATGTATAATATTAACGTTACTCTCCCTTTAAACTCGCTATGTAATCAACAGCTGAACTCTATAATGCGAGTTAGTGAGTCCCAGGGGCAAACGGGCAATTCTAAGAATAAGGTGCTAAGTTCGTTTTTCTTTTTTACATTTTCTTCTTGCCTGTACTTTTAATGCGCGCGCATTATGTGACGATGTAGATAAGTTTTGTTTCTCGAGACCGGTAATGATACCCTTATCAAGTTTAATCCAGTACATGACAAGAAAGGAGGAATATGGAAAATGCGAATTAAAGATACATTTGGACAAAACGAAATATATAATAGGCCTAATATAAGTCAAAAGATCTGATTGTACAAGACGTACTGGAAAAGATAGAAGCATGTGACGAATATGTTTATTTGAGGACAAAAATTAGTGCAGATGAAGTTAATGAGAGGATAAATAAGGACAAAATTAAATGGTGTTTTATGAGTCAGAATGTAAGTTCTAAAGCAAAAGCAAATAGGGTTTTAGCACAAGAATAAGAAGTAAAATGAAATAGAGTGCAGAAACATGGGAATTAAAATCTAGAACAATAACTAAATTAAATTTTGGAGAAATGGTTGGAGGCGTTCAGCTAGTATTGAGGTAAAATAAGAAAGAGTGTAATTAAAGAAAAGATGAATGTTCAAAATTCAATTGTGGATTTCGTAAAAAAAACAAATAAAATAATATGGTCATATATTAAAAATGACAGAAGACAGATTCACAAGAAGAATACTGAATGGATGCCACTTGCTACAATAATAATAGAATAGAATAAATTTATTTAGCCTGGTGAAGTTAAGGCCATGTTGCTTTCTCTTCCACTCAGCAGGACAAACATATGTTACATTTACTATTATATGCTACATTTAAATATAAGAAATAAAAAATACAATAATAGTACATACAAAACAATTAATTATTGTCAAACAGAACAATAATGAAAATAATGTCTAATAATACAATACAATTAAATACAATTAAAATTAAACTAACGGAAGAATGTATACACAAAGTAATAACAGGTCGAATCTACTGTACATAAAAAAGAAATGAGTAAAAATACTAAGAAAGTAATTAACTATCGCTTATATATAAGGTATTAGGTAAATATATTGACAAGAAGACAGTAAAAAATAAAGCGGATTGATGGTGTTTTGAACAGCATGAGCAAAAGAAGGTTAGAAAATGGAGATTGGAATGACAGAGAGATGTGGAGGGGAATACGAGTAGATTAATTGGGCGCAGGAAGATGCTATAATTAACAACAAATAGTCACTCCTTTAAGCTTATATTCTCAAGACGTTTATTGTCCCCCAACGCACACAGGCTAGGTCATGGCTTGTTATATTGTAATTACAAAGCATATGCATACAATCCGGTCTCTACTCATAAGGCTTGATCATTGAATCTGATGACGATGATGATGGTGGTCAATGTAAATAATTTCATCGCTCTTCAGAGGATAATAATAATAATAATAATAATAATAATAATAATAATAATAATACTTACTTATTCACTGGCACTATCGAACCCGTAGGTTCACGGCCGCGCGGACATAAGCTCTCCCTATCCTGATCACTCCATCATAGCGTTATTCCGTTGTATATCTGTCACCACCTGGTGTATACACGGATGGCCTCTGGACCTCGTTATTCCGTTGTATATCTGTCACCACCTGGTGTATACACGGATGGCCTCTGGACCTCGTTATTCCGTTGTATATCTGTCACCACCTGGTGTATACACGGATGGCCTCTGGACCTCGTTATTCCGTTGTATATCTGTCACCACCTGGTGTATACACGGATGGCCTCTGGACCTCGTTATTCCGTTGTATATCTGTCACCACCTGGTGTATACACGGATGGCCTCTGGACCTCGTTATTCCGTTGTATATCTGTCACCACCTGGTGTATACACGGATGGCCTCTGGACCTCGTTATTCCGTTGTATATCTGTCACCACCTGGTGTATACACGGATGGCCTCTGGACCTCGTTATTCCGTTGTATATCTGTCACACCTGGTGTATACACGGATGGCCTCTGGACCTCGTTATTCCGTTGTATATCTGTCACCACCTGGTGTATACACGGATGGCCTCTGGACCTCGTTATTCCGTTGTATATCTGTCACCACCTGGTGTATACACGGATGGCCTCTGGACCTCGTTATTCCGTTGTATATCTGTCACCACCTGGTGTATACACGGATGGCCTCTGGACCTCGTTATTCCGTTGTATATCTGTCACCACCTGGTGTATACACGGATGGCCTCTGGACCTCGTTATTCCGTTGTATATCTGTCACCACCTGGTGTATACACGGATGGCCTCTGGACCTCGTTATTCCGTTGTATATCTGTCACCACCTGGTGTATACACGGATGGCCTCTGGACCTCGTTATTCCGTTGTATATCTGTCACCACCTGGTGTATACACGGATGGCCTCTGGACCTCGTTATTCCGTTGTATATCTGTCACCACCTGGTGTATACACGGATGGCCTCTGGACCTCGTTATTCGTTGTATATCTGTCACCACCTGGTGTATACACGGATGGCCTCTGGACCTCGTTATTCCGTTGTATATCTGTCACCACCTGGTGTATACACGGATGGCCTCTGGACCTCGTTATTCCGTTGTATATCTGTCACCACCTGGTGTATACACGGATGGCCTCTGGACCTCGTTATTCCGTTGTATATCTGTCACCACCTGGTGTATACACGGATGGCCTCTGGACCTCGTTATTCCGTTGTATATCTGTCACCACCTGGTGTATACACGGATGGCCTCTGGACCTCGTTATTCCGTTGTATATCTGTCACCACCTGGTGTATACACGGATGGCCTCTGGACCTCGTTATTCCGTTGTATATCTGTCACCACCTGGTGTATACACGGATGGCCTCTGGACCTCGTTATTCCGTTGTATATCTGTCACCACCTGGTGTATACACGGATGGCCTCTGGACCTCGTTATTCCGTTGTATATCTGTCACCACCTGGTGTATACACGGATGGCCTCTGGACCTCGTTATTCCGTTGTATATCTGTCACCACCTGGTGTATACACGGATGGCCTCTGGACCTCGTTATTCCGTTGTATATCTGTCACCACCTGGTGTATACACGGATGGCCTCTGGACCTCGTTATTCCGTTGTATATCTGTCACCACCTGGTGTATACACGGATGGCCTCTGGACCTCGTTATTCCGTTGTATATCTGTCACCACCTGGTGTATACACGGATGGCCTCTGGACCTCGTTATTCCGTTGTATATCTGTCACCACCTGGTGTATACACGGATGGCCTCTGGACCTCGTTATTCCGTTGTATATCTGTCACCACCTGGTGTATACACGGATGGCCTCTGGACCTCGTTTATTCCGTTGTATATCTGTCACCACCTGGTGTATACACGGATGGCCTCCTGGACCTCGTTATTCCGTTGTATATCTGTCACCACCTGGTGTATACACGGATGGCCTCTGGACCTCGTTATTCCGTTGTATATCTGTCACCACCTGGTGTATACACGGATGGCCTCTGGACCTCGTTATTCCGTTGTATATCTGTCACCACCTGGTGTATACACGGATGGCCTCTGGACCTCGTTTTCCGTTGTATATCTGTCACCACCTGGTGTATACACGGATGGCCTCTGGACCTCGTTATTCCGTTGTATATCTGTCACCACCTGGTGTATACACGGATGGCCTCTGGACCTCGTTATTCCGTTGTATATCTGTCACCACCTGGTGTATACACGGATGGCCTCTGGACCTCGTTATTCCGTTGTATATCTGTCACCACCTGGTGTATACACGGATGGCCTCTGGACCTCGTTATTCCGTTGTATATCTGTCACCACCTGGTGTATACACGGATGGCCTCTGGACCTCGTTATTCCGTTGTATATCTGTCACCACCTGGTGTATACACGGATGGCCTCTGGACCTCGTTATTCCGTTGTATATCTGTCACCACCTGGTGTATACACGGATGGCCTCTGGACCTCGTTATTCCGTGTATATCTGTCACCACCTGGTGTATACACGGATGGCCTCTGGACCTCGTTATTCCGTTGTATATCTGTCACCACCTGGTGTATACACGGATGGCCTCTGGACCTCGTTATTCCGTTGTATATCTGTCACCACCTGGTGTATACACGGATGGCCTCTGGACCTCGTTATTCCGTTGTATATCTGTCACCACCTGGTGTATACACGGATGGCCTCTGGACCTCGTTATTCCGTTGTATATCTGTCACCACCTGGTGTATACACGGATGGCCTCTGGACCTCGTTATTCCGTTGTATATCTGTCACCACCTGGTGTATACACGGATGGCCTCTGGACCTCGTTATTCCGTTGTATATCTGTCACCACCTGGTGTATACACGGATGGCCTCTGGACCTCGTTATTCCGTTGTATATCTGTCACCACCTGGTGTATACACGGATGGCCTCTGGACCTCGTTATTCCGTTGTATATCTGTCACCACCTGGTGTATACACGGATGGCCTCTGGACCTCGTTATTCCGTTGTATATCTGTCACCACCTGGTGTATACACGGATGGCCTCTGGACCTCGTTATTCCGTTGTATATCTGTCACCACCTGGTGTATACACGGATGGCCTCTGGACCTCGTTATTCCGTTGTATATCTGTCACCACCTGGTGTATACACGGATGGCCTCTGGACCTCGTTATTCCGTTGTATATCTGTCACCACCTGGTGTATACACGGATGGCCTCTGGACCTCGTTATTCCGTTGTATATCTGTCACCACCTGGTGTATACACGGATGGCCTCTGGACCTCGTTATTCCGTTGTATATCTGTCACCACCTGGTGTATACACGGATGGCCTCTGGACCTCGTTGTACCGTAACAGGACTGGTCGTCCACGCTCAGGTACCGAAGAGATGTTGGTTTGGATCCGGGTAGGCTCCTTGGGTAGTTGACCAGCGAATTATAAAGGAATTGATTCGCTTGCAGCGTAAAGGATTCATATCCAGACAGCAGACAATGTTGGATGAAGTATAATAAGGTTTTATTGCAGACTTGGAGTTTACAAGTTGTACAGAGTTTTACTGGCTAAGATCCCAAACGTGAGATGCCAGCGCCGACCAGAGTCCCAGTGGGTAGCACAGTGAACTTAGAAGAAGTCACTTACAGCAACTGTTGAAGACTGAAGACTACTGATAACTAGACTTTCAATGTCTCATGTTTTATACGAATTCTACCCCACTCTCTGGGTGAGCGTTAACAGATAACAAACATAAATGTAATTTATGTTTCCCATGCACATGTGGCAACAGGAAACCAAGTGCGTGACTTTGGTTCAAAACACAATAAGTTTATTTAACTATCAGTTGACCTTTTGGTCCTAAGAATTTCCGTTATTGGGATCGAGAGGTTATCCCTTCTTTAATTAATTCTATCTTGCCTTTGATACTATCGTCCCCCTAACTACTTGGACGTATTTATGACATCCTTTCCTCACGCATGTGTCTAGACACACAGCTGCGTTCATTGTTGATGAGGGTCGGAAGTTAATGTCCCCTTATGTGTTTTCAACAAGTCCTGACTTGCGTATTCTTGTATTTATAAGAGAAAGAATTGAAATCGAATACAAGAATACTGTCTAAATATTAAATTAATAATTACTAACAATTAACTATATAGGTTTATGTATGTGCTTATTTACTTAATATACTGGGTCGGGCTATAGGTATACAACTATTCTCTCACCTCATTCTTGGTCTACCAACTGGGCGTCTTCCCTCTAGTTTCCCTACAAAAAGCTTCCCTTCAAGTCTTTCATTCCTCATACGTGCAACATGTCCTGCCCATCGCAGTCTACGAGACTTAACTGTTCTTATTATATCTGGCTTCCTATAAAGATCATGTAGTTCATTGATATGTAAGTCTTCTCCATTCACCTGTTCATCTCTCTTTGGTCCAAAAATTTGCCTAAGTACTTTATTCTCAAATACTTGTAATCTCCTTTCCTCCCTTAAAGTAAGAGTCCATGTTTCGCAATCCATATAATATAACTGGTAGAATAATAGTTTTATATATTTTCAGTTTAACGTTTTTTGAAATGAGTTGGGACATCAAAAGTCTCTGCAATGCATAATGACACGCATTTCCAGAATTGAGACAATTTTTAATTTATTTGTTCATCTCATTCCTGTTTCTGACTATTGTTCCTAGGTACTTGAATTCAGCAATTTCCTCAAAATTTCCCTCATTTGTCATTAGCTGTCCATTTCCATTATATAATGCATTTCTACGTCTGACCATGTATTTAGTTTTATTGATATTTACTTCCAGTCCTAATTCCTCAGTGTTACTCAATAGTGTGTGCGTGTTGTCCTTTAGTATCTCCTCGCTATCGGCCAGTAGTACTACATCATCAGCATAAACTAACAGCTTATTAATACCATGGAGTTGTAGGCCTTCCTCATCCTCTAAAGATTTGATGGCATGCTCTAGTAAAAATTAAATAGTAGAGGAGATAGTGCATCTCCTTTCTTCAAACCCATACTGGATTTCAAAAGTGTCCGAAAACTGTTTACCTACACGCACCCTACTCTTTGTGCCATTTAGACACATTCGTATAAGTCTAACTAACTTTTTAGGAATTCCGAACTCCAGCAGGATACCATATAACTTCTCCCTCTTAATTGAATCATATGCTTTCTTGAAGTCTACATATAGTTGATGTACAGTACCATTATATTTCCATTTATTTTCTAAAATTTGTCTTATACTGAAAATCTGATCTGTTGTAGACCTGTTTTTTCTAAATGATCTCCTAGAATGTCATCAATATAGGGAGTAAGTCTGCTTACTAATACATCTGTTAGAATTTTCTACGAAGTTGAAAGTAATGAGATGCCCCTCTAGTTATTGCAATCAGTTTTATCTCCTTTCTTATAAATTGGTACGATAATCGATTCTTTCCATTCATCTGGAAGAGATTCTTCTTCCCAAATCATACTAAGCAACCGGCGTATCTTGTCCATCAATTTTTCTCCCCCTGATTTTATCAGTTCTGCTGGGATCTCATCCAAACCTGATGCTTTATACATCTTCAATTTTTCTATCGCCATTTCAACCTCTAATGCACTTGGTCCCGCGACTAGCAGTTCTGCTGTCTGTAACTTATCCTCCTCAATGTCCTGTTCTGTATGTACATTTAATAGCTGATTAAAGTAACTTTTCTATCTATTTAATATACTCCTGGAATCTGCAATCATTTCCCCGTTTTCATTCCGAATTATGTTTGTTCTCTCCTGGAATCTGCAATCATTTCCCCGTTTTCATTCTGAGTTATGTTTGTTCTAGACTGAACCCTGTCTTCTCTATCCTAATTCCCTGATATAATTCTCTAATGTTCCATTTTTTGCATTCATTTCAAGATCATTAATGTTCTCTCTCAGATATTCCCTCTTTTTACTCTTTAGTAGTCTGGTGGTTTCCCGTCTAATACTACCCAATTACTCTACATGTAATAATAATAATAATAATAATAATTCTTCCTCTACGCATGAAAGCTGGCAGCTTGTTGCATGTTCATTTACTACAGGTCCGGGGTATAGTGACGTCCTTCCATGGTAGTTGTGGTCTTCCTAGAGGCCTTTTCTGCTGAGATGTCCAATCACGTACTTTCTTCACTAATCTACTGTTCTCCATTATATCTATGTGATCGTTCCAATAAGTCTTCTATCATTTATCCAGAGGTTTAAAGGTTCACTTTCACATTCTTTTCTAATAAGAGAGGTGCCAATTTTGTCTCAGCGATGACGTTTAATGTCCCCCAACGCACAATAATAATAATAATAATAATAATAATAATAATGATTTATTTTAGCTGGCAGAGTTAAGGCCATAAGGCCTTCTCTGCCACTCAACCAGCGAATAGTAAAATTATACAAAAATTACGTACATATTACAATTTTAAGATATTAAAATACAGACTAAACAAAATACAAAGATGATGTGATCTAATACTAGCTAATACTAACAAAAACATAGAATATAATAAAATTAAAATGATATAAAATAAAGTAAGTAGCTTCCTACATGATTATTAATGGAATGCTCTATATAGTTGTTATGCAGTTAATGTTTTCATTGTGTCGAACTTAAGATATCAGTTAATTTGGATTTAAATAATGATAGCGATTGACAGTCCCTGACATGACTGGGAAGTGAGTTCCATGCTCTAGCCATTGATGTTGTGTAAGATTCACAGTACAGACAGGTCCTGTGTTGTGGTATCAAAAGTAAAGAAGAGTCTTGTGATCTTGTTCCTAAATTGTGATTACATTGTATATCAACAAACAGGTTAGTATGACGTATACAGGTGGTCATGGCTTGTTATATTGTAATTACAAAAGTGCGTGTTATTCTCTCTGAAAATCAGCTTGATACGTCCCTTAATTTAATTTTCCGCTTGAAATCATTTTAACAAGGGTCGCTCAGATGTGATGAAATTAGTTAATCCCGGACTTTTCTCACTGATACATAATCATAAGAGACTGGGTAAAACACGTCCAACAGAATACGTAGCATGATATAACGCACCAGGCATTTCACTTACGTCGTTACATTGAAATAAAGAATAACAATTTGTAAGCCAACTAGCTAACCCGACAGACGTCCTGTCCGAACGTTATTATATTCTTCATGTGACCAGTCTCGTGGGCATTTCTGACTACAGTTCATGAGGTCATGGGTTCGATGCCCGGTCAAACCATAGGAATTTTTCCTTAAAGGGGAATTATTCCTATGGTTGCCCTAGGACTGGAATTTAGGTTAAGTTTAGGTTATGAACTCTCCTGGCACTTCATTATCATGTATCGCCCATCATATCATTGGGGTGACGTAACTCCGCCTTGCAGGTGCCCCAAACTAAGAAATGGATTACAACTCCGCCAATGCCAAGGGAAAAAACCAGAAATGTCATAAAAGACAACCTGGTGGCATTAAACAATATATATATATATATATATATATATATATATATATATGACATGACAAGAAAAATAAATGCTCGGACGGGACTTGAACCCGGACCTCTGGATTGGTACCCCAGTGCGCTTCCGATTACGTCACCGAGAAAGTCTAGTACAAACATTCACTTTTCTTTGCATATTCTCATTATTACAAGGTGTAGTGGACACTCGGTCTTCACTGCCATCTGGTATCTCCTATCACAAGTGAGAAAATTAAATAGAATATTTTTTACATCACAGCAGTGACGCTTTATCGATGTTATTTATGACATTGAGCAATGCATGCTTAATATGACATGAAAAGAAAAATAAATGCTCGGACGGAACTTGAACCCAGACCTCTGGATTGGTAACCCAGTGCGGTTCCAGTATCCAGAGGTCCGGGTTCAAGTCCCGTCCGAGCATTTATTTTTCTTATCGTGTCATATTAAGCTTGCATTGCTCAATGTCAAAAATTTAATTATAACATCGACAAAGCGTCACTGCTATAAAGTAAAAAAATATATACGGTATTCTCTTTGATTTGCTTACTTGTGATAGAAGCTACATGATGACAGTGGAGACCGATTTCCCACTACATCATGTAATAATGAGAATATGTAAAAAAAAAAATGAACGTTTGTACTAGACTTGCTCGATGGCGTAATCGGAAGCGCACTGGGGTACACCCTTCGACAAAAAAAATTAATCATCTCTTGAACGCACATTTCTTCTAAGTCATACTCGGCACAGCGCTGGGTTCAAACAAGGAAAATAGTCATAATTGTGCAGTCCCTGAGCTACTGTGTTATGTGGCATGAACTGAAGACTCTTGTATGCGTCCCGATAGCTCAGCGGTAAAGCATGCGGTCACTGTTTCTGTTAATGAAGATCGCAGGTTCGCGTCTGCAATTACGCAGTTTTTTTCGTGATATTTGTATTAAAACGTTTTATGAATTAAATACGTTTTATTTCGACATTTGAATTAATCCATACTTTTTAAGTTCATAATTGTTTTTTATACCGTTGAGGTTATAACAATGTTAAATTATATATATATTTTTTTACCTTGTATACTACCGTCTTCCTCAACTATTAAAAATTTTCGTTGATTTCACTCTAGGCCTTTCGATACATGCTTCATCTTCTGGAGTTGTTGTAGTAGTATTGAATCTACTGTATGTCTAATGTCCACCGCTGTGGTCTCGAGGTAGCGTGCTGCCTTGTCACGCAGCGGGCCCGGGTTCGATCCCCGGTCGGGGCAGTTTTTCTGGGTGAGGTTTTTATCGGGGTTTTTCATCACCTGTAAGACAAATGTCAGGAAAACTTTAAGGCCCAAACGGTCCCCGAAATCATATGGCCATCATCCTTATCATTATCATCATCATTCTTCACCGGTGTGGAAAGCAACGGGAAGCTACAACACCTACACAATTCCCTAGTAAAAATGCTATGATTGCAGTGAAGAACCTGCCTTCGTGAAGAATTACTATCGATGGATGGTATGTCGAATAGAGGGTTTTGCTCACAAGGCATGTTTGTATTATTTACCATTTTGATAATTTCGATTTTTTCTAAAATGTTAATTTTATGTGTGTTATTTTCTCTGTGTATAATTGACATTGTATTATCGATATTGTTGATACTGTGGCCGCTTTCTGGAATGTGTTTAGCGAAATTTTATTTTATTCTTAAAGGAGAAGGCAAATCAAATTTCGCTGTTCAGCAGATTTGAGTCCAATTGAAAATGTGTGGGCTAAGATAAAAATAGGGATGGCCTGCAGATGCACGGAAGACGAAAGATGGCTTATGGACACAAATTCAAGACGCCTGGGTTGCTCTAGCCGAACGTCCACGTGCCTGTAGAAATTTGATTACATCAATGTACCGCAGATTGAGGGCGGTAATAGATGCTAAGGATTCATACACCCGATATTGATTTTGTTTTTGTTAAAGTTTACATTTTAGAATATATTATTTTATTTCCTCATTTACTTATTAGCAGAAGGTTTTAATTCATGTTTTTGTGTGTGTATTAAAGCCATAAAACTCGAATATAAAATTAAATATGAAACTACATTACAGGGAAAATGCTATTCTAACATTCCATTAAAAAAAAGGTAGAACGGGAATCGAACCCGTGAGGTTACGAACACAGACCTCTCGACCACGGAAACACACTAAGCCAAGCTTTGTCTTTAATGTTGCTTGAGTGTGCACTGCATTAACTAGCAAACAACCCAGTACAATTATTGAAAACGTGTTGATGTGAATACGGCTTTTGCGAGCGCTCACGAAGTTCCCCGATCGATTGATAGTATCAACGGATGACTTTTTTTTTTTTCTTGTCTAAGGGTGTACCAATCCAGAGGTCTGTGTTCAAGTTCCGTCCGAGCATTTATTTTTCTTATCATGTCATGTTATGCTTGCATTGCTCAAAGTCATAAATTTAATTATAACATATATCTCATATATAAAAATTAATGTTTGTTGGTTTGTATGTATGTTTGTTTGTTTGTTTGTTCATATTTTATGCGCGGCCATACCGTTGATCCGATTGAAATGGGTTTTTTGAAAAATGTTCAGGAGATTCCCGGGATAAACATAGGCTATAAGAGAGTTGTAATACTCAAATCCTACACCCTTAAAAATCGCCCTTTGTAGTGGGAAACGTGAAAAAAATAGCTTTTTGGGCTCTTAAATGGCTTACGCTGCCTAACCCATAAGAAATACACAAAATTAATGTACACAACAGAATTGAATATCTCAAAAATCTCTACATAAAAGTCCGCGACAGCATATGTTTATCTCTTATGGATAACTCACAATAACCATTTTTATCTTTCATTAATCCAAGAGTCCCGCGCCGTAGCTGAGTGGTTAAGGAAAGAATTCTTGCCGCAGAACTATGGGACTTATGTTGGTTCGAGTCTCCATGGAGGAAGAAATTTTTCTCATAGAATCCCGGCAGTATGGGACAGGTGCACAGCGGGCCAGAAGTGAAATCTAGCTGGGAAAAAACTATTTTCACTCACCCTCATCAATTTATCTTTTTTTTTCACTCTAATATAATTGTTACATGACGGTTCTTAACTTATCTGCAAAGGAGGGTACAATTATAATGTTTATGAAGACAATATAAACATCGGAAGTTGCCGATGCTTAAGAACTCATCTGGTCTATATCCCAGTTGTGTTATTAGCGTTGTGTTCAAGTTCAGTGAGCTATTATTCTTATTTTATATGGATACTTCACCTCAAGGTTTGTGATTTGAATGATATATTTAATGTTTTTCTATGTAACCAGATTGTATGTTAAATACATGTGGAATCATACCTTCCATGCACTAAAAATTAACACAATCATCTTATTTTAAATTGAGCTACAAAGAAAACAGTTCTGGACAGTAGTACAAATTTTAGCTATAATATAGAGTGATTTATGGACTTAAATTCCCGCACAATAACTTGTGTGCTAATTATTGCGTTTTTTTAATTAGCTTTCTCATTACAGGAGGTAGCCAGCAACTGAAGCCTACCGTTGCGCGCAGAGAATAATTGTTTGATTTAATATGAGTAAAAATGTTAGATAGAGGCAATAAGTTGTCATTTAGTAAACAAATTAGGGGTAGGGAGATGTTAGCCGAATGTTTTAAATCATATTAAGAATCAATATATTTAAAGCGATTTTCTCAAACGTACGAAGTTGTGCGCGAGAAAAAAAAAATATAATGAAGTATTCTGATTGGCTAGGAGTGGATGTTAACTTTTCCGTTATGAAGAATTAATTTAGAACAATGATAGTCCTTGGAAAATTCTCTTCCATTTGCTTATGGAATTGGAAGACCCAAAATAACTTTCGAAGAGGCTGGAATAAAATAAATGTTTACTTAAACAGGAATTCTCTCGCGATGAACTTGCTCTTGAAACAGAAATAACACTTTGGTCATATGGTAAACGGGATACTGCTGATGTTTTAATGAAATTACTCAAAAAACACAAAAATAGCTTCAAAATAACAATAAACAATACAAACCACCCCACTCAACTCCCCTATCATCTATGTCGGATGAAGCATTGTCTTTTTTAACAATAAAATATCAATATGTCGATATATTAACATGAGACTGGGTGTCAAAAAGAGAGGTTGTGATATTTTATCCATCATATAATGCTTCTAGGGAAGCAAATTTTTATGCCACCTTTCCCAAGACAGACATTTCAGCAGATATAAGACTTTTTTTTATTCCAGCCTCTTCGAAAGATATTTTGGGTCTTACAATTCCATAAGCAGATGGAACAGGATTTTCCAACAACTATCAGTGTTCTAAATTCTTAATAACGGGGAAGTTTACATTTACTTTTAGCCAATCAAAATATTTCAGTAGAAATCTAACTTTTTTTTTCTCTCACACAACTTCCTATGTTTTAGAAAATCCCTTTTGAAAAGATGTTTTCAAAAAAATGTTTAAAACATTCTCCGAACATCCCCTAAGACTAATTTATTAATAGAGGACCACTTTTCTTCATATATTAAATCAAACAATTTTCTGTGCGCGAAGATAGGTCTCAGCTGCCGGCCGCCTCCTCTAATAAAAAAGCTAATTACAAAAAACGCAATAATTTGCACACATGTTATTGTGCGGGAATTGAAGTCCATAAATCATTCTATATTCTGACTAAAATTTTGTACTACTGTTCAGAACTGTTTTTTTTTCGTAGCTCAATTTAAAGTAGAACGATTGTGTAAATTTTTTAGTGTTTCGAAGGTATAACTCCACGTGTATATAATATAGCAATATCTGGTTGTATAAAAACATGTTAAATATATCAATGGAAAGTACAAACCTTGAGGTAAAGTATCCATATAGAATAAGAATAACTCACTGAACTTTAATGCAAAAGTATTTATTTGTACAGCTCGGTACACAACTGGGATGCGGACCAGATGAGTTCTTAACTATCGGCAAATTCCGATGTTAATATCGTCTACATAAATTTTACAATTTTGCCCTCCTTAGCAGATAAGTGAAGAACATTTATCTGGCAATAATTTTAGAATGAAGAAAGATGAATTAGCGAGAGTTAGTAAAATACTTTCTTCCAGCTAGATTTCGTATCTGGCCAACTGTGCGGCCCACCCAGCATCGTGAGGCATTTGGGTAGATACCATAAGTAGCGACTCCAGGTTGAGAATACCAGCTATAACGGCTGGAAGATCCGACATGCTGACCACGTGTCACCCTACACTGGCTAGATGTTCGTCTATCTCTGTAATTATCACATGTTGATGTGAGGCCAACACCCGGCTGGTCAGCCAAAAGCCTTCTAGGCCTGTCGCGCTTTGATTCTTTATATCAAGACGATCGGGATATGTAGATTCCCGGGCAATTGTGCCCTGCCATATCGTTCATCCGATTGAGATGAGGCTTTTTGACAAATGTTCAGGCGATTCCGGGAATGAACATAGGCTATAAGAGAGTGGTAATACTCAATCACTTCACCCCTAAACATCACCCTTTGTAGTGAAAAACGTGAAAAAGTCCCTATTTTGACGCATAAATGGCTTACGTTGCCTAAACCATAACAAATACACAAATTGATGTAGACAGAATTGAACATCTAAAAAAACTCTACATAAAGTAGATTATAACAGCGCACGGCTGGTGGTAAAAACACGTTAACATTTATTTAGGAGTAGCAGCGCACGCCGGGTATTAGCTAATATATATATATATATATATATATATATTCGATCAGCCGTTTGATATTACTCACGACTTTCTCAGAAGGTTTTAACGGTCTTTTTTTTATTAAAAATAATAATACTTAAATTTTAAGGGGGCACGCCGTAGCGTTGCGGTTAAGGCACTGCGCTACAAGCCGGAAGGTCGAGGGTTCGAGTCCCGGTGGAATCAGGATTTTTAAGCTGACCTGAACCCTCGGGTGGCACTATGGCCATGGGGTCTACTCAGCCTCTAACGAAGATTAGCAGGCGCTTGTTGTCATTTAAACATGTCTGGTGTTTTCTCCTGGCATTGACGTAATTGTAACCCACTTCTGAATTTGGGGCACCTGGAAGGCGGGGTTACGTTACCGCGATGATATGATGGATGAGAAATGATAATGAAGCGCCAGAACAGTTCATAACCTAAATTCCAGACCGTAGGCAACCTTGGGAATAATTCCCTTTAAGGAAAAATTCCAATGGTTTGACCGGGAATCGAACCCGGTACCTCATGATTAGTGGTCAGAAACGACGGTGACCACTAGCCCATAAGGCTGGACAAATCTTATTTACATGTTATAAATAATATATTTTTAATGCCCCAGGTGGTCGTTTGTACATTTCTGGAGTTCTCTCCTGACATGGCATACTTGTAACCCATTCTCAGGTTGGGGCGCTTGGAAGGCGGAGTTACATTATCCCGATGACATGTACTTCTACTTTCAGCAGAATGCAACTGATTTGCTTATTTTTGGACTTGGTGTGTTTCTTTCTACGGCAATCAATTCCAGGCCGTTCGTCAATTCCAAAAGTGTTTATTTAATATCCCAATAGTTTTATATGTTTGAAACCAACGTGTTTCGCAGAGCATGGGGATGCTTGTGATGTGCTGTCTTCTCAACGGCGACTCTCAAAAAAGTTTATAATATTGTCACTGATGGCACGGAGTTTTCCGTTTATTTATTTGGACTTAAATAAGTACACAGTTGCTGTGTAAAATTTTTCTATTCACTTTATTTCCTTCTCCACAATTATCACTAAATCTTCCAACACAATTTGATTTAACAACTATTCTTCATTATAAGTTTATAAGATAATCATTTATAACACAGTTGCAGACACAATCCTTCCTCAGTGTTAGGCTCACAATTAACCTCTCCCCATCCAACGTCAGACTGGGGGGTCGTTCCGCTCTTACCACATACGTATAGGTGAGTAGACGGAAATTTCCAGGTCCATGAACGAGATGTTTCGACATGGAACTCTCTAGTCTTCCTATGTTTCTCGAATGGGGGAACAGATGTTGGCAGAATTCTCTGGCTCATCAGCCTAGTAATATCGGTGGACCCGGACTCGCGATTGGCTACTCACCAATCCAATCCACCAATGCGAGGTTTCTCTCGCCGGCCCGTGCAGTTTAAACGACGCTACTACAACGCGTCACAACACCCTGAATTGTAGCTATCGTGTTTCTCACCTCGGGCACACTATTCAAATAATTTACAACAAGCTATTTTGTGGCTCACGCAGTGGAAGTAAATACCTTTGAAAAAAACTCGCGCATACGTTTCTGGACACAGTTGTCTTTTCCTGTCATTGTTGAATTGCCTTCATAGCCCTGACCGACACATTTGTATGGGTCAATGTCTATCTCTTTGAAAAAAACTCAATTTCTGCAGGAATTGATTGGACGTCCATTCTTTTCAGTTCAACAAAGCCCAACAACTCATCTCGAATTTTATTCAGTTTCTCATAAAAACCGCACACTAATGGGCAATTGCTCCTCTCCAGAAGTACCGAATCTTTTATCAGCTAAAGCACTGTGGCAGTTTTTAGATCATCCGCAATCATTTTCTTTACCTCAACTCACATAATTTAATCAATTGATTTTAAATTTGTGGATAAAGGTAGGTAGCATTCTTGGCGTTTTAAGCTTATATCACCGGCATTAATTCTCCACTGAATCAAATCCCTGAAGACGCCTTTTCGTCCAGTGTTTTACCATTTAAATGCAAGTCATGCAAGCCACAGAAGATAATGTCATCCAAAATGGAAGACAAATGTTTGAAGTTATCCGCCGCAATCTTCTTATAGCCACTTACGAGTTTTTGGCTATCAGGGGCCTCACTTAAAAAAAAACGTGCTGACTGCGCAGCTTCCACATGCCAGCGGCTCTCACAACGTTTTTTTTTTTTTTTTTTTTTTTTTTTTGGCTAATTCATGATTTTGAAAACTTCTGGAAGGGCCTCTCATTATGAATGAACGTTTTACTTCCCACGTGCGTTTTGTAATATGTAATATTACAGTGTAGTTTTTTTATTACAGTATAGTTATTTAGGTTGGCAACCTCGAGATGTAGGAAGTTGAACTTTTAATCATGGTTGTCATTGCTGTAAGTACGACAAAACGCTATATCGCGCAAAAATTAATTAGCAACCTCATTGGCACTATAGTACCTGAAGGTTTATGGCCGAACGGACTAAATTCTCCGTACATCCTATTGGGAGCTAATGTATTCCAATAATTTTATAGGCTATTGAATAGTTGCCCTGAAAAGAGATCTAATCAATAAAAATTCGAAAGTTGAGTTTCCATTGGATTAGTGATCTATCCAGAGAGTATTCCAGGATGGTGCATGTAGAATTATCCATACTCTTCCAGACTTGTTTTATTTATTTTTAAAAGTTGATTTTCAAGCGAATAGTGATCTGTATATAACAAAATGGCGGAAGCAGTTAGTCAAGTCGTTAATAGCAATGCAGAAAAAACAATTATTGCACATGTGCAAATTCGTTCGACCACAGTTTCATGAATTCTCTCAGAATCTTAGATAAATTGAGTGAAAATAAGAAAGACACAGAATGTAACGAAATAATATTAAATGTAAAATAACTGATTAAGTTAGAAATGTTTCTAACTGAACCAGTGTTCAATATGTATTTTCTATTTCTTATTATAGCATTTATGTGTTAGATCATTTTTCCACTCTATAAAGATAGATCACTTTTGCCCTTAATTATGTATTAAATTGTTAATATTCAGTTATAGCATGTTATTTTGCATTCAAATTGGCTGTATATGTTTACAATATTAAAATGTATATGATATAATATATGGAATTGCCTTAAAATGAATATTATACTTTTTTTTTCGTTTTCGTAACTATTTGTAGTTTGTGGGTTAGATCTCTTTTCGGGGCAACTATTCTTATTCTTATTATTATTCATAATTTGTAGGATCTTCATCCTGTATATTTCCCGAATCACTCCTCGGAGAAAGATGTATTGGATGTGCATCCACTGTCTATCCATATCTTGGCTGGTCTTCCTCTTGTTCTTTAGCTCCTTTTTTGCAAGTCGGTTGTGAACTATTCACATGTTGAATTTGTGTAACATGACAGGTGTATTATTGCAGAAAGCGAGAAGATATTCAAAACGGAAGGGGGTCAGGAGGGAAATACGTGACGTCTGAAATAAACTGTCGTCGCACCACTCCCCGCGCCAAAATGAAGTCGCTGAGGATCTCCGTGGTGTTCGTGATGGCGTTCATTATCTGCTGGACTCCTTACTACATCATGATGATCATCTTCGTGTTCCTCAACCCAGACGAGCACGTGAGTTTTAACACTGCTGATGTAGGTATTTTGAAAATAATAAAGTTTGTCCATGGATTCTGTAGACAAGCTGTTCGAAATAAGCGTCTGCGCAGGAAACGGGCAATGAGGCCACGGAAGGAAGTGTAGGAGGCACAACAAATCATGTGACATTACACTACAGCCGCATTATGTCCGGCTCTGAAGTTCAGGTTATACGAGGGGTAAAGGGAGAAACTCGCCCCTCTACTGCCAATAAGGAGATAGTCAAGTGGGAGTAGATGTCTGCCACAACTAATCACTGCTCTTGACGTAGGTATTAGCCCGCTAGTAAGATTTGAAATTGCTGAGATGTTGTCAGCTGTATTATGTCTGCTAACCGCATACATAAAGCGGTCTCTCCCACTGAATATCCATATCGGCAACACTGTCAGGGTCGGAGAATCAGTGGCTGGGGTATAGTCATGGTTATGCAGAACTCGGAGGGATCGTAACTGTGCAGCGTTCACTTTCAGACTGAGTTGGAAAGCAAAGGACGCATGCACTCTAAAGGTACGTACACATATGCGCGCCACGAACACGCGCGGCGCGCGCGCCGTTCGTGTTATGATCGTCGAAATTATTAATTTCAACGAACCTCCTGCGATCCATAAGAAACCCACAAACCTTCAGTAGACATTTTGCAGAGACAAAGGCCTACACTACACTTGGTCATTCCATGTGTCCTTATTCAATTATGTTCTTCTATTAAAATTATTTATTTTGTTCTGGATGGGATACTGAGGAATTTTTACCTGTGTACCATAATACATTATCAAATAATTTCAAAACTACAATCACTTCTGAAATGTTTTTAACCAATTATTGAAATTTTATTTTAAAAAAAATGAAAAATATGAAGGAATATTAAATGTTTACTAAAACATGAACATTTGGCCAAAATATTATGAAATATGGAAAAAAATATGTTGGTCTTATTTGATTCTATAGATTATAAAATGTAAATATGCTCTATGGAGCAACAAAAAAATTTATAGAACGCAAAAATAGCATTATAATATATTATTTTTAATATCAACATAAGTACAATTTACAAATGTAATACATTACAAAATTATGTATAGTACCAGTATTATTTTATTCTTTGGCATATTTCTCATTTGAGTGAATTTTTCTAAGTAGATTGCTGTCGTTTTTTAAAAGGTCATGAATTTTTTCACAAGAATTTGTTAAATTATATGTCACACAAGTCTTAACACTCAATTGCAATTTTTTTTTTCGTCCACACTTTATTTACCAAACAAGGTGGTCGAATCAACAATGTAAACTTTGATAAGCAGTTGTCAACAATGATTTGTTATTATTAAAGTTTAACATTATAAAATTACCAAAAATAATATAAAACTCATATCCTGGCGAAATAACTACATGGGCGCCAAAAACCGTATATTCCCTTTCCGTTCTCCCGCCGTTCCCTAACTTGTCGTGCATTCTTTCCCAAAAATCGGGACTTTTTTTTAAAATGCCGCGGGATGCGGGACAAATTGTTAAAAATCGGGACTGTCCCGCCAAAATCGGAACGTCCGGTCATCTTACACAATACGCTTATTACTGGTATGTGTTTATATATTCTATTGTTTTGTGATACTTCATACATAACATTATGGAATGAACGTGTTTAGTACACACGAAAAAAAAAAACACATAACATTGAAATAAAAAACAGGCTGCTGTAACAATATTGTGAAATCATTTTTTTTTTATTCCTTAGAGTAAAAAAATATCGATACACATAAACGTGCAAATTGATCTGACGATCTTCACCATTTATTGTAGCGCTAAACCAACAATACTAAGTTATGTGTCAACAATATAACAATATTTTGCTTTTCTCTCGCCGGTAGGAAGAAAGTAAAGTAATCATCTTCTTCCTGCATGTATCCGGAGATATATCCATTTTATCTCCTATTTCCTCCAGGCATCTCCTTTTAATGATTTTTTAAAATGATCCTTATGTTGAGGATCCCACAATAATTGTTTGTTTCTATAAAGATCAATAAGTTTTAACATTATAATTACAAAGAAATAAACGTTATCTCAGTCAAAACAAATTTATTGTGTCGACGTTTCAATCTCCTTATGAGAGATCATTTTCAAGACACGGTTGTATATAAATTTACATGTCTTGAAAATGATCTCACATAAGGAGATTGAAACGTCGACACAATAAATGTATGTTTTGACTGAGATAACGTTTATTTCTTTGTAATTATAATATTAATTACTTTCAGTGAAAAATAATTTTTAAAAAAGTATAATAAGTTTTAACATGTTTCCCTCTGACCACTCCATACTCAAATAATAATAAGGTGCGCGCCGAAAACAACAAACCTCTCAAGTACCCGTCCAAATCTAAACAGCGAACCATCAAAGTGTTCGTGGAAAAAAACGAAAATGAGTGGATCGTGGTGCGCCGCGCGCGCGCACCTTAAAACCCCGTCCAAATCAGACGAACACGGTGCGCGCGCGCGGCGCGCAAGTGTATACGTACCTTAAGACTCCGCCCTGTCTCCCACAAACACGATGCGCAAATTTCTCTACACATATCAGAGACAGATTGTATATATAGTTGTAGTCGGCTAAATTTTACAACCTGTGACGCGACTTTTATAATTCCTTCATAAACTCCTGTCTTATTCTTAGGGTTTCATTTTTCAAATTGTTTTCTATCATTTACAATGATTTTTACATTTCTTTCTGACGATTATTTCAATATATTTTCAATTATATTTATCTACATACGTAGCATGAAGACGTGGCAGCCATACTGATTTTAACGATCAACAAAGACGTGTTCCAGTGCAGCCAACATACAGTATGTACTAACAGTACACATATACTTCATGTTCACCGTTGTGGTGTCGAGGTAGCGTGCTGCCTAGTCACGCAACGGGCACAGGTTCGATTCCCGGTTGGGACAGGCTCCTGGGTGAGTTTTTTTTTCGAGGTTTTTCCTCACCTGTAAGACAAATGTCAGGAATCTTAGGGACGAACGGTCCCCGAAAAATCATCCGTCCATCATCATCATCCTTATCATTATCATCATCCTTCACTGGTGTGGAAAGCAACGGGAAGCTACCACACCTATAATCCCTTAGTAAATCTGCAAAGAATAGCATGAAAATGCTATGATTGCAGTGAAATACCTGCCCTACGGAAGAATTACTATCGATGGATATACTTCAGAATTTCAGAATCTACTATTTATTTTTGAGCGTTGCATTCTTTCAGAGGTTAGAGGGCTTAAATTGGGTTAGGTTAGCTTTGAGGTTCGTTAAATATCATGTATATGTTGGCTGCATCCCGTGATTCCATAGTGCGTTAGGTTAGCCTTTGCATGTGTATTGGTAACTAAATTAGCTCCCTACTTACTTACTTACTCACTGGCACTACCGAACCCGTAGGTTCATGGCCGCGCGGACATAACCTCTCCATACATCCCTATCCTGAGCTAATGCTTTCCAATCATTCACTGTATAATCTACTTCCCTCAAATCATAGTTAATGTTATTCTCCCACCTCATTCTTGGTCTACCAACTGGGCGTTTTCCCTCTGGCTTTCCTACAAGAAGCTTCCATGCCAGTCTTTCATTCCCCATACGCGCAACATGTCCTGCCCATCGCAGTCTACGAGACTTAACTGTTCTTATTATATCTGGCTTCCTATAAAGACCATGTAGTTCATTGTTATGTAAGTCTTCTCCATTCACCTATCTGTTCATCTCTCTTTGGTCCAAACATTTTCCTAAGTACTTTATTCTCAAATACTTATCTTCTTTCCTCCCTTAAAGTAGGAGTCCATGTTTCGCATTCATATAATATAACTGGTAGAATAATAGTTTTATATATTTTCAGTTTAACGTTTTTTGAAAGGAGTTGGGACATCAAGGGTCTCTGCAATGCATAATAGCACGCATTTCCAGAATTGAGCCTATGTTTCATTTGTTTGTGCATCTCATTCCTGTTTGTGATTATTGTTCCTAGGTATTTGAATTCAGCCACTTCCTCAAAATTTCCCTCATTTGTTACTAGCTGTCCACTTCCATTATATAATATACCTCTACGTGTGACCATATATTTAGTTTTATTGATATTTACTTCCAGTCCCAATTCCTTACCACAAAAAAAACTGTTCACGTCACGTTTTAAAGAATACTGTTACCTTCTTCGAAAAAAAATATTTTAGCGAATTCCGCTAAGCAAAATTTACCGATCTCAACATCCTAGTAACATCTTAGTTGGCTGCTAGATATGTCATTGAGTTTGTACGTTGGCCACGTGCCATTCATAACATCTATTGGCAAATATGTTAACTAAATTAACTTTGTCTAGTAACTCCTAACAAAAGAGAGGCTATGGCTCAACATTGGGCTGTTATAGCATTTTTTTGTATAATTCCAGGCTTGTTTCAGTTATTTACACAGGTATCCTCAACCAAAGTATACAATTTTTTCTTCCACACTTCCCGAACTTTTGTGTCTGCTTGTGTCATATTTCTCTTCTTCATGTTGTCTTGAATTCGCTTTATTCACGTTGGCTTTGGTCTACCATGTTTCCTTTTACCAGGAGGTATGCATTTTAATATTTCTTTGATTTGTTTCTGTATGTTTCTTTCTTTTGTGTATATATATATATAGCGAGGAATTTTATGAAATGTCATGTTTTAAACTATTAATCAGAGAGCGCTGAGATAAAGTATCTTTACATTTTATGATATGTAGAATCAAATAAGACCAACAAAAAACTTCATATTTCGTAATATTTTAGCAAAATGTTCATATTTTAGTGAAAATTTCATACTCCTTCATATTTTTCAACTTTTAAATTGTGGTGTTTTTTTTTCAATAAAAGTTCTAGGAATTCATTAAAATATTTCTTGAAGTGAATGTATTTATGTAATTTTTGACAGTGTAATGTGGTAGACAAGTGAAAATTCTTCAGTATCCCTTCTGAACAAGATAGATAGTTTTTATAAAAGCAAATAATTGGATGAGTGACAGTGTTAAGGTACGTACACAAATGCGCGGCGCGTGTTTGTTCGTCGAAATGATTAATTTCAACGAACCTCCTGCGATCCATAGGAAACCCACAAACCTTCAGTAGACATTTTGCAGAGCAGGTGTAACCAACCATGTCTATTCTCTTTCCGTTCTCCCGCTTGTCCTGCATTCTTTCCCAAAAATAGGGACTTTTTTAAAATGCCGCGGGACGGGGGACAAATTGTTAAAAATCGGGACTGTCCCGCTAAAATCGGTACGTCTGGTCACGCTTATTACTTATTACATCTTGTAACTTTATTTATACTTTTTCAAATATTATAGCATTAAAGGAATTTAAAAAAAAAATGATTTGTATATATATGTTTAAAATTATTAAGAATCTATCTCACCCTAACATGGCCTTACTTTTCAATAAAGATGTACATGATTATTATACTAGAGGTTGTACTTTATTGCACAAAGATACTAGTTTCTAAAAAAAAAAGTATAAAAGGGATTCGTTATACATTAATCAACCATTACAATAACTTACCTATTGAATATCAACATTTCACGAATGTTAAACATTTTTCTAATTGTATTAAAAATATTTTTTCTCATTGCTTTCTTAGTTAATTTTGTTAATTTTATTATTATTAATATTATCCTGTTTAAATATTGTATTTATATGTGTATATATATTGTGCATCTATAGTAGTTTGTATTACTTAAACTTATGCCTGAATTTGTTTTCTTGTTTTTATTGTTAATTGTTTTATGGCCATTATTTTTTGTATATTGCCCCTTAACATGAGCAGTCTTGCTCTTTGGAGTCTTTGAAGAGATAAATAAATAATTAGCAATAAATGTGTTTATATATTGTATTGTTTTGTGATACTTCATACATAATATTATGTAATGAACGTCTTAAATAAATAATGTTTTCTAAATAATTCTAATTTATTCATACAATTACAGTACACACGAAAAAAAACACATAACATTGAAAAAAAACAGGCATCTCCTTTCAATGATTTTTTAAAATGATCCTTATGTTGAGGATCCCACAATAATTGCTTGCTTCTATAAAATAATATCAATAAGTTTTAACATGTTTTCCTCTGACCACTCCATACTCAAATAATAGGTGCGCACCGAAAACAACGAACCTCTCAGGTACCCGTCCAAATCTAAACAGCGAACCATTAAAGCGTTCGTGGAAAAAACCGATCGTTAAAACCCCGTCCAAATCTGACGAACATGGTGCGCGCGCAATGTGTGTACGTACCTTTAGATGGAGGTTTTTGTCCTAAACTCGATTCCCAGACAAAAAGATGAGCCCAGATGAATAAGTAGAAGACCATTGTTGGAATATTCTATAGTCAAGTATAATAGCTGTCAGCTCGTTATTGCTACCTGAGAGCAGTCCTTACTTGTGAACTGATTACAGCATTTAAATGTATGAAAGACTGCTGCTGCTAAACTTGAAGCAGTGCTTATGAAATTAGTAAATTTCATGTGGGTAAGGATCAAATATAGCATGATACAAGTATGCTGCCATAACATTGTGTGATGTTGAGCATAATTTTCCATCCTGCAAAACAATTATGACAGATAGGCCTTATAATGTACTATCAGAAAATATAGAAGAAAAACTTCTAACCGTGGATTACGAACAGAATTGACAATTGGATTGTTCAAAGCACAATTAGACCAAGACTATGGATACTATGTTAGACCCATTTCATGGAAAAAATAATAATGTTAAAATAATTCTTAACTACATTTCACCATGTATGTAGTTCAATATTAAATGTATCTGTAATTTCAAAGAGAGTTCTGAAACAATCCCTAGAATCAATTATGGACTAATAACTTCTAACATCTTGTTTCTCCAAATATGACATACTGGAATGGTTTACTTGTATTCAAAATTATCCAATTTAATATTATTTTACATTTGTATCTACAGGAATTTAACATACTATACCCGAGTGGTTAAGGCAAGAAGCCTTGGCGCAGAGCTACGGGACTTGCGCTGGTTCGAGTCTCCATGGGGGAAGAAATTTTCTCGTGGTATTTCGGCCAGCATGGGACTGGTGCCCACCCAGCATTTGGGTAGCTACAATAAGTAGCGGCTCCAGATTGAGAAAATTAGCTGTAATGGCTGGGGGACTTGACATGCTGACCACATGTCACCTCTACACTGGCTGGATGATCATCTACCTCTGTGATTGACACATAGATGTGAGGCCAGCATCTGGCTGGTAGGCTAAGGGCTTTGTAAGCCTGTTGTGCCAGGAGATTTTTTATGCAATGCTATAACAGCAATAATCCAAACTATACCTGCTCTAAACTTTGTAAGTGCTTGATTTCATGGAAACCTGTTTGTTTTGATTACAATGTTTTGTTTCTTGTATATGTTTAGATTTCATAATTAAATACCATTCAATACATTAATTTTATTATATACAAACTCTCAGTTTTGATTTATGAAGGTAAAGTGATTCCACTACAGTCTTGGGAGGCCTTTAGGGTAGTGGTATGTTGAAGCTCCCATCTTTCCAGACAATAGGCACGAGACGTCCGCCGGATTGTCGGATTTGTCTGATGGCCGCATTTGTGCCCAGAACATGCATCTAGTACTCACTTTCAATAAGATCTGAGTCGACCCCAGTCCACAAAGCCACCAGAAGGTCTGGTCCAGTTAAAAATCTTGACCATATGTATGTACACTTAGGGTGGGCCTATGTATATAAATATATGTAACAAGTTTAGAAAATAGTAGCTTCATAATATTTTTGCGTCATAATTTTCATATTTTGTCTTTACGATTTAATATTTTCGTATAATTTTCTTCATATAAAATTCCTCGCTCTCTCTCTCTCTCTCTCTCTCTCTCTCTCTCTCTATATATATATATATATATATATATATATATATATATATATATAATATTAACATTGGAAGATAGTTACGAAATATGGGCATAACTTAAGGGATAATACTAAAACCTAAAATAATAACCCACTTTAGTTTTAAACTTACTTAAGTTAACAAAATAACTCACCCTAAACATTATTTTGTTATAGTTCGAATAAAATCTAATTAATGAAATGATCTTCTACTGGTGTGGTTTGTTAAAGTTTGGAGAGAACCTTTGATCTGGAATTTTTTTCTTTGGAATGTCGAACAGTTTAATAAACCCTCTGATTTATGAAGCTTTTCATCTCTGGAAACTGGGAAATACAAGCTTAACGAACAGTGTCTACAATTATAGGTAAATAAATATATTTAATATTTAAAGCAAGTGACACTGTGAAGTTTATTTTAAATAATTGGAGTAAGAATATTCATAACTCACCTCAGAGTTGTAGATTTCTCTAAAACGCGGGTTTCGACGCATTAAACATCATTATCAATTCCTTCTAACTGTTGAATCGGCAGTAAGAAATCCTGTACGTTGATTTCTACTCACTCTGATGATTCTGTACTAGAGCATGCCATCAAGTCTTTAGAGGATGAAGAAGGCTTACAACTCAATGGTATTAATAAGCTGTTAGTTTATGCTGATTATGTAGTACTATTGGCCGATAGCGAGGAGATAGTAAGAGTCAACATGCACACACTATGTAACACTAAGAAATTAGGACTGGAAATAAATATCAATAAAACTAAATACATGGTCACACGTAGAAATACATCATATAATGGAAATGGACAGCTAATGACAAATGAAAGAAATTTTGAGGAGCTGGTTGAATTCAAATACCTAGGATCGATAATCACAAATAGGAACGAGATGCACAAAGAAATTAAACATAGGCTCAATTCTGGAAAATGCGTGCTATTATGCATTGCAGAGACTCTTGACGTCCCAACTCTTTTCAGAAAACATTAAACTGAAAATACGAGTATATGATACTGTTATTCTACCAGTTATATTATATGGATGCGGAACATGGACTCTTACTTTAAGGGAGGAACATTTGAGAATAAAGTACTTAGGAACATATTTGGACCAGAGAGAGATGAACAGACAGGTGAATAGAGAAGACTACATAACACTGAACTACATGGTATTTATAGGAAGCCAGATATAATAAGAACAGTTAAGTCTCGTAGTCTGCGATGTGCAGGACATGTGGTACGAATGGGTAATGAAAAAAGGTGCATGGAAGCTTCTTGTAGGAAAACCAGAGTGAAGACGCCCAGTTGGTACACCAAGAATGAGGTGGGAGATTAACATTAACTACGAGGGTGAATCAAATATAAAACGGAATTATTGTTTACAATTTTATTGAATTAACAAAAAAATACAAAACCACCGCCTCATTTTTCTACATAGTCTCCTGCATTTCCAGTACACTTTTACCATCGAGTTGGCAACTTTTTGATGCCGTCCTTGAATAATGAGGGATACGTGAAGTCAGCCAGTTGCGCACGAACTGCTCTACCGCTGCATTGTTACCAAACCACCTTCCTCCCAGGTCTTTCAGTGGCCCAAACTAATGGTAGTCACAGGGTGAAAAAATCTGGACTGTAAGGAGGATGTTCCAGAGGTGTCCAATGCATTTTCGTCAGTTTTTCGTCAAATTTTTTTGTTCCTGGCTGAGGAGCCGAGGAACCCACCTGGCAGACAATTTTCGGAATTTGAGTTCATCACTGATGATGGCTTGAACACTTCCGAAGCTTATTACAACGTGTGAAGCAATTTCAGAAAATGTTACGCGCCAATCCTCCTCAATAAGGTCCCGTACAGAACGAATGTTGTCTGCAGGGATGCTTGTTCGTTGCCGTCTTTGGTGGGGCTCATTTTCCACTGAATCCCGGCCCGCTAAAATTTTTTTTGCGCCAATCATACACCTGCGTCTTCGAAAGGGTTGCTTCCCCGAACTGCGCATGGAGCCTTCTCAAAATTTCAGAAGGTTTAGTGCCTTCTTTCGCCAAAAACTTAATAATGCGTTGCGCAACAGACCTGTGTACCTCTTGCTCGCTCATGGCGTACTGAAGCAAGCGGCTGCTCTTCGCAGTGCGACACATCAAGATCCCTACTCCAGACACTTCCACCAACTTCCCCTCCAAACCACAACCTTTGCAGTTCGCTACCAGATCCTCCAGATACAAATTCCGGTTTATATTTGATCCACCCTCGTATAACTTGAAGGAAGTAGATTATATAGGGGATGATTGGAAAACATTAGCTCAGGATAGGGACGTATGGAGAGATTATGTTAGCGCGTGCATGAAACTACGGGTTCGATAGTGGCAGTGAGACAGTTAAATATATATATATATATATATATATATATATATATATATATATATATATATGTATATACACACACACACACACACCCAATAAGATATATTTGTCATTTTTGTTGTGTAGTAAGTAAGCTTGGTGAAGATGAAATAGAGTGAGTTAGTAGAATATGGTTATGGGTACAACCATAATACCTACATGTAAGCACAATTAACAAAATTGTGCTCATTCTATCAGAGAATTCAACCCAAAGAAATGTCGTTTGTTTCAGAGAAGGGTCTATCGCTGGTCGCAGCATGAGTAGGGCGGAGGGAGCACGAAGGTTGTGACGAACAGGAGCTCTACACGTGCTTTAGTAGCGCTGAACCTAGGAGCAGACGTGCATGACGAGGAGACAACACTCGTTCTCCTAACACAAGATAAGACTCCAGAGAAGTAGGAGCAGCCTGCGTCTTGCTAACAAGTTCCTGCAGCACTATAAAGGAGTGCTCAGCAACGCAAATCCGTTGCAGACACACAAATGAGACATGATCTGCTAACATGCATGTATAAAGTGTATATTTGTATTATGTTATTTTACCGATATCTTAAAAGAATTGAAGACTACGTCAATTTTGGAATATATTAAACAGTACCAACTAATTTGGAAACATCATCTAGAAAGAATGAGTTCAAATCGGATCCCCAAAGCTGTTTATAATTATATACCAAGAGGACGAAGATCACTGGGCCGTCCTATGAAACGAATTTTCTATATGATCGTAACAGGCCTTGGCCTAATACTTGGAAGGAAGAAGAAGAAGTTATTTTTTCAAACAAAATACATAAATAAAACTGAGAAGGAATATTTTAAATTCAGGTTTATGGATTCTGTGCCATTACCATAAATTCAAATAAAAAAATTAAAAATATACAATTTTATTTCTATTAATATTCCATTCCATAGCAATTCTACCCGAGGGTAGGTCTTTCACTGCAACCATAGCATTTACATGCTATGCTTTGCAGTTTTGCTAGGAAATTATAGGCGCGGTAGCTTCCCATTGCTTTCCATAGATAACTATAATAAAACTATAGTGTAGGTGGTTTTCCAAAAATGTAATTTTTTTTAAATTTAGAAAACTTCAAATATTCAGTCTCGACAGGGTGTATGGGACTTCTAATGCAAATTTTCACGATTAAGTAATCCAAGGCTATATAGTCCTTGTGTCTGTTTTTTTTAAATATCAAAATTTTCGAGATTTTGAAAACTGAAATATTCAGTCTAGAGGGTGTGTCCGAAATTGCTAAAGCAAAAAGTCCGGACTAAATACATAATTTCCCAGTTAAGTATTCCAAGGCTATAGTCCCGGTGTTTTTTCAAAAATTTGTTTTCTTTTTTACTTTTGAAAAATAATAAAATTCAGTCTAATGTGAGTCCGGAATTTCTAACGCAAAAAATCAGGTCTAAATTCAAAATTTTAAGATTGAGTATTGCAAGGTTATAATAGTCTTGGTTTTGTATTCACGTAGACTTTCACGGGCTGAGTTGCTATGATGATCTTGAAGAAGATTTTTAGGCTGTAGGTCGTGGTCGTGAGGCTTGTAGTTCTCCGACTGCGTATGACATCCTCAAGGGTTGTCTTGAGACGTATAAATAGGACAGACAGTGGACAGATTTTCATCAGCGACACGGTTTCCGATGCCCCAATCAAGCGAGATCTGTCTGCCTTGGAATCAAACATCCACATTATATCAATAGCAATAGCACATGCTAACATAGAATCAATCCCCATATAACCGATGTATACGCTAGGCCAAAACAGCGAAACCCAATACTGCACACACCTACGCGAATTCGCCGTCAAGGGACAAATAACAGTCCCAGCAAAAGGCACACTGGACAGCACAAATAGCTGTCAACAACAGTCAGAATTGCCAATCTCAAGACGACCCTTGAGGATGCCATACGCAGTCTCTGGCGAAACGTCGGGGATCTACAAGCCTCACGACCACGGCCTACAGCATGAAAATCGTCTTCAAGATCATCACAGTCTTGGGGTTTCCCAAAAATGTCAAAAGTTAAGAAAACTGCAAAATTTCTAGAGGGTGTGTTCGGGATCTAATGCAAAAATCACGTCTAAATGAAAAATTTCCCGATTGCGTATTCCAATATTACACTCTTGGTGTTTTCCCCAAAATGTCAAAAATTCCAAATTTGGAAAGCTGCAAAAATTCAGTCTACAGTGTTTGTCCGTGATATCTAATGCAAAAAAAATGGGTCTAAACCAAAAATGCCCCGATTGAGTATTTGGTGTTATTACCAAAAATGTCAACATTTTTGAAATTTTGAAAACTTAAAAAATTTTAGTCTGTACGGTGTATCCACGATTTCTAATATATAAAATCCGGTCTAAGTCCAAAATTTCCCTATTGACTATTCCAAGCCTACAGTCTTCGTGTTTTTCACAAAAAGGTCAAAATTTTCTTAATGTTAAAAACTGCAAAGACTCAGTCTTAGAGGGTGTGTCCAGGATTTGCAATGTAAAAATCCAGTCTAAATCCAAAATTTTCGGATTGAGTATTCCAAATCTATAGTCATGGCGTTTTTCCCAAAAACAGTAACATTTTCGGAATTTTGAAAACTGCAAAAACTACGTCTAGAGGATCTTCAATTTTTTTTTCATTTTTGATGGTTTTCACTAGTTTTTTACACTATAATCATTCTTTGGTGTTTTTAAACTATAAAGTCCGGCATTTCTAATGCAAAAAAATCCGGTCAAAGAAAAATTCCACATTGAATATTCCAAAGCAATAAGTCTTAATGTTTTTTAAAAAAAAGGTACGTATCTAGTTGAATATTGTAAAGTTGTCTAACTGTCTGTTATTTAACTTCACCGTTCACCTAATTGTAACTTGAATTAATATTGTAAATTAAGTCATAGTTAATGGTTTAAAATAACTGTAAATATATATCCCATACCGGCATATACCGGTACGTGTTTTGCGCTGGTTCAGGTCCCCATGGGGAAGAAAATTTCTCATGTAATTTCTGCCAGTATGGGACCGGTGTCCACCAAGCATCGTGAGGAATTTGGGTAGCTATAATGCTTCACGTTGAGAAAACCAACTATAACAGCTAGGGGACCCGATATGCTGACCACATCTCA
Source organism: Diploptera punctata (assembly GCA_030220185.1). NCBI lineage: Eukaryota > Metazoa > Arthropoda > Insecta > Blattodea > Blaberidae > Diploptera > Diploptera punctata. Next base: position 2,251,530 of record JASPKZ010006848.1, read on the forward strand.
CTGCTATACTGACTGGATGATTGTCCAGTTCTGTGATTAGCACATGTGGATATGAAGCCAGCATCCTGTTTGTAATTATTGCTCCTAGATATTTGAATTCCAGCAGACCAAGCACCAAAAAAGGTGCTTATTTTTGGGGAATAGACGAGTTAGAAGATCGAAAAAATTATGGAAGGTGGTATTAAGGAAGATGCTAAAAATCTACTTAAGTGTAGCACTGGAGGCTTGTTGCGAAAATTAGAAATGATTGAAGGCAGAAGTTAAGGGAGGCCAAAGCTCGAATTTGAGCCAATCAGCCATTGGATGGATGGATGGATGGATGGAGGTATTTGAATTCAGCCACTTCTTAAAATTGTTCCCATTTGTCATTACTGTCTATTTCCATTATATAATGTATTTCTATGTGTGACCATATAGTTTGTCCTGTGCCGTAGCTAAGTGGTTAATGCAAGAAGCCTTGGCGCAGAGCTACGGGACTTGCGCTGGTTCGAGTCACCATGGGGGAAGATATTTTCTCATGGAATTTCGGCCTATATGGGACCGGTGCACACCCAGCTACATGAGGCATTTGGGTAACTACATTAAGTAGCGACTCCAGGTTGAGAAGACCAGCTATAACGGCTCCTGTAACGGGTGGTTCTTTAAACAAAAGTAATGAGAGCTTCTATACCTGCAGAAAATGCAATTGTTAACGAATGTGTGAAGTTTCGTGAAAATATGTATAATACGAGAGCAATTGTATATTTTATAAAATTTCACCCTCCTATAAGGGATGGGGTTTTCAAACAAAAGTAATGGGTGTTTCTGTATATATATATATATATATATATATATATAATGTAATGGTTAAGAGCTATGTGACGTTTTGTGAAAATATGTCTAATAGGAGCGATGCCATTAATTTTGTCCAGCAAGATCATGCATTTTTTCGTATGTGCGGCGGTAGCATTGCTGCCGTTAGGGTTACCCATGCCAAACTGGTCGACGGTGATAAACCAGTCGAAAAAAGTACCGTAGTTGAAAGAGTGACAATCTTTCACAGTAAAAATCCAACCGCCAAGAAATGCGGACATGGGTTCCACTGGGGTAAAATTTTCCGGAGGTCAAATAGTCCCCCATTCGGTTCTCCGCGCGGGGACTACTTGAGGGAACACGTGAAAAAAGCTCAAACACATGGACATGTTCCTAGGAACATGGAATGGTAGGATTTTAGACAATAGCAATGCGCTAGAGGTATTAACCCGGGAATTATACAAATCACCCTTGGATATAGTCGATTTATAGGAACTTAGATGGCCAGGAGAAGGTAGTCAGGAATCAGGAAGCTTTGCATTATACTACGGGGGTGCAGAAATACCAGAATTTGGAAGGGGGTTTTTAGTCCGAAGGAGGATCCTGTCCGCTACCCGGGATATTAAGTTTGTCAGTGATAGGATAGGATATCATACATAATTCCAAAGGGTAAAATCATGATTTTGTAATTGTAAATATACATGCTTCCACAGAAGATAAAGAAGACAAGATCAAGGATGAGTTCCATGAAGAATTAGAATGCGTATTTGATAGCCTTTCATGATATCATATGGAAATTGTCTTAGGAGATTTTAATGCAAAAGTAGGCCGGGAAGATATATTCAAACCAACAAAAGGCAAATTCAGTCTTCATGAAGATAGAAACGACAACGGGGTTAAATTAGACACTTTTGCTACATCAAAGAATCTAATTGTTAAGAGCACAACATTTCAGCATAAGGATATTTATAAATACACCTGGACGTCTCCAGATGGCGAAACTCGGAACCAGATAGATCATGTATTAGTGGACAAACGCTGGCACAGTAGCATAATCGATACTAGATCAGTTAGAGGGACAGACTGCAATTCGGATCATCTGGTCAGGGTGAAAATCAGACAACGGCTATCGCTTATGAGAGGGAGAAACGCTAAAGATGATCTAACAAATCTGAATAAGAAAACTTGAAAAATGATGAAATGCGGCAAGAATACCAAATAAAATTGCTAACAGATTTAAAGTACTGGAACTTCAGATGACAATGTGGCAAACAAAGAAGAAACTGATATAAATAAAGAAGTGGAGGCAATAAGGTATACTATTAAATTGTCAGCATCAGAAAGCATTGGTTATTTATAAAGAGACAAGAAAATACATGGTTTGAATAGGAATGTGCCGACATTGTAAAGAAAACAAAGCTAGCAAAAATGAAATGGTTACACGAACCAAATGAGACAATTTTATAGCTATTGGGAAGAATTAGACGGGAAACCATCAGGTTACTAAAGAGTAAAAAGGGGGAACATTTGAGACAGAAGATTAATGAACTTGAAATTAATGCATAAAATAGGAACATTAGAGAAATATATCGGGGAATTAGAATAAAGAAGAAAGGGTTACAGGCTAGAAAAAATATAATTCGGAATGAAAATCGGGATATGATTGCAGATCCCAAGAGTATATTAAATAGATGGAAAAGTGACTTTAATCGGCTAATAAGTGTACATACAGAACCGGATATTGAAGAAGATAATTTACAAACAGGAGAAGTGATAGTAGCAGAATCAAGTGCATTAGTGGTTGAAATGACGAAATAGTAATTGAAGATATATAAAACATCTGGTTCAGATGAGATCCCAGCAGACCTGATAAAATCAGGGGGAGAAAAACTGATGGGCAAGATACGCAGGTTGCTTAATATGAATTGGGAAAAAGAAGCTCTTCTAGATGAATGGAAAGAATCAATTATCGTACCAATTTATAAGAAATAAGATAAAAAGTAATTGCAACAACTACAACGTCATCTCATTACTTTCAACTGGTACAAAATTCTAACATATACATTCGTATGCAGGCTTACTCGCTATATTGAGGACATTCCAGGAGATCATCAATGTGGATTTGGAAGAAACAGGTCTACAACAGATCAGAATTTTATTATAAGACAGATTTTAGAAAATAAATGCGAGATTTCAAAAAGGCATACGATTCAATTAAGAGGGAGAAGTTATATAGTATCCTGCTGGAGTTCAGAATTCCTAAAAGTAAGTTAGACTTATATGAATGTGTCTAAATGGCACAAAAAATAGGGTGCGTGTAGGCAAACAGTTTTCGGATACTTTTGATATCCACAATGGGTTGAAGCTAGGAGATGCAATATCTCCTTCGCTAATTAATTTTGTACTAGAACCTGCCATCAAATCTTTAGAGGATGAAGAAGGCCTACAAAACATTTATATTAATAAGCTGTTAATTAATGCTGATAATGTAGTACTCTTGGGCAAGAGCGAAGATATACTAAATGCCAGCACGCACATACTATTGAGTAATATTTAGAAATTGGGACTGGAAGTAAATATCAATAAAACTAAATATATGGTCACACTTAGAAATACATTATATAATGGAAATGGACAGATAATGACAAATGAGGGAAATTTTGAGGAAGTGGTTGAATTCAAATATCTAGGAACAATAATCACAAATAAGAAAGAGATGCACCAAGAAATTAACATAGGCTGAATTCTGGAAATGCGTGTTATTATGCATTACAGGGACTCTTGATGTCCCAACTCCCTGAAAAATCTGAAAATATATAAATCTATTATTATTCCAGTTATATTATATGGGTGCGAAAAATGGACTCTTACTTTAAGAGAGGGAAGGAGATTACGAATATTTGAGATCAAAGTTCTTAGGAACATTTTTGGAACAAAAAGAGATGAACAGACAGGCGAATGGAGAGGTCTTCATAATAGTGAACTATATGGGTTTTACAGGAAGCCAGGTATAATAAGATCAGTTAAGTCTTGTAGACTACGATGGGCAGGAGATATGGCACGAATGGGGAATGTACAACGTGCACGGAAGCTTCTTGCAGGAAAACCACAGGGAAAACGCCCACTTGGTAGATAAATAATGAAAACAATGATTTGAGGGAAGTAGATTATATAGGGTAAACATTAGCTCAGGATAGGGATGTATGGAGAGCTTGTGTCCGTGCGGCCATGAACATACGTGTTCGATGGTGCAACGAGTTAGTTTAGAACGCACGGGATTGTGGGAAACATAGCAATTTTTGTTGAATATCAACAGTTACTTATGAAATCTTATCTAGACTTCAGAAATTAATTACTGTAAAACAAGATTATGTTTTTGGTTTCTGTGGTACCTATATGTGTTACATATTTAGAGTAGATTTATTTAGCCTAGTGGAGTTAAGGCCATGTGGCCTTTTCTTCCACTCACCAGGACAAACATATGTTACATTTAAATACAGAAAAATACAATAATAGTATAATACTAAACAATTACCCTCTTACTAATAATCCATATATAACTTTTATACAAGGTTTATACACTTCTCAGTTGAAAATTCTTACTAATAAACACTGTATTAGCTCTTCAGTGTATAAGCGGTGTACAACTTTACATGGGAATCGTTATACATGCCTCCAGCCTTGTTTAAGGACTGTATAACTAGACAAAATGTCGGACTTCAAGATCAACTGATTGTTTTCTTATGATATTGATGAAAGTTTCCTTAAATTTAACGCAAAATGCAACACTTTAACGACTGTTTGATGGATGCACAGGGCATAAATAATATTAATAAAGCTCTGGGTTGGAAAATAATGGCATCATAAAATGCCTTTTGTCACACTCATTCTCGATTAGGCCTAATAATATTCTAAAATTGAACATTGATACACAACAGAATATGTTCTACAATAATTGCTGTAGACAAGATTTAACTTGAATGTAGTTTAAATGCTTCATAATATTATTTTAACAAAACTTGCTTGCATCATTAAAACATAATACACATACCGATATAAAAAATGTATTTCATTATAGAGGTACTATTATCGTAACGAACCACATGTTAGGTTGATAGTTATGTGGTTAGAGTTCCTGACTACAGTCCGTGAGGTCCTAGGTTCGATTCCCGATCAAACTTCAATTTCTTTTTTTCGCCTAAAGCGTTATTCTGTTGTCGGTAACATTTTCTACTATTTTGAACGTTTTCTAGACGCATTTTAAAACACTGCATATAATTCATAAGTAATGGGAAAAACCGTTATTAGTTTCCAAGAATTGTTCGAAATTCTTGACGTTAGATGGCAGCACATTATCTGTGAAACTAATTCTTCGATATATTTGGCATTGCGTAAAGGGAAAAATGTAAATAAATTAAAACACATTTATTTTTTCCGTACCTCCCCAATTAGGAAACCTCTATTAATTCTTATCCATACTCATTTCTTACACAATTAATCACTAGTTGATGTTGTTTTATATCTGTTACAAACTGCGCGTAATATTGTTCTGACGTCATAGTGATGACGAATATGTTTGTGTATAACGGTTATATTGTTATATAGCTCCGGCACAACGTTTATTAGTAAGAAAATTATACATGATCTACATAAGGCTTATACATTGTATAACTAAACAATTGATGAAAGTCTTTATAAGTCATTTTTATTAGTAAGACTGTTAATTATCTGTCAAACTGAACAATCATGAAAAAATGTCTAAGGAAAGAATAAAATTAAATATAATCAAAATTAAACTAAAGAAAGAATGTATAGACAACGTATCAACAGCTAGAATCTATTATACAAAAAAAAATGAAAAAATACAAAGAAAATAATAAACTATATACAGGGTGTATAAAATAGGATGGCGCAAACTTACATGGTTGAAAGTACACGATAATAGAAGCAACAATGTCCCAGTAAACATGGGTCCGCAACCGAGCCGTTTGCGAGATAATTACGAATGTAATGACTTCATCGTCCTAGTTAGTACAAATTAATTTGAATATAGACTTTACTATTAATTTTTCATCTCATTTAGTTCACATTTAACATTTCACAGTTCACTTCACTTATGGGTTACCGGTTAAAGGAGGTGTTTGTAGTGTCTTCCTTCAATCTGGATGCAATACTGTGCTCGTCTCTCCAATGAATGTCGAATTCTTTCCAAAACCCCTGGATCATTTCTGAATTTTTGACAAGCATGTACAACTCTCTGCTCCGGTTCTTCAACCGTGTTAACGGGTGTGCTGTACATTTCGCTTTTGAGGTGACCCCAGACACAAAAATCCAAAGGATTTAGATCAGGTGATCTTGGATGCCAAGCTACAGATCCGCCTCGACCTATCCATCTTTGACCGTATCTGCGCGTTAGATGACGTCTCGCAGCAGCAACAAAATGTGCCGGAGCTCCATCATGCATCACTCCATCACAAACTCCGGCGTTGCTGAAGGGGAACATCCTCAAGCAATCCTGGAAGATGACGCCGCAGAAACCTAAGGTACCTCCGTCCATCAAGTTTTCGCGGAAGAATATTTTGCCCAATGAGATGATCGCCTAGTACCCCTAACCACACATTCAGTGAGAAACGGTGCTGATGTGGTGACTCATGAACAGCATGTGGGTTTATTTCACACCAAAAATGTGTATTATGATAATTAAAAACACAATCGGGTGTGCATTTTGCTTCGTCAGTAAATAAAATGTTACATGCGAAACGAGGGTTGACTACAGTCTGTTGTTGCATCCACTGACAAAACATCACTCTAGGAACAAAGTCAGCATCATTGAGACATTGAACTCGTTGCAGGTGGTAAGGGTACAGAAAATTGCACTGTAAAATTCTCCATACACTATTGTGGCTTAGTACAGGCACTTGTGTGACAATTCTTCTCGTCGATGTCCTGGAGAGAGCTGTCCTGCGTCCAACACCACATCCTCAATCTTAGGCGTAATGCGAGCAGGCCTTTCTACTGCTCTATCATGTACTAAACCCCCATTTTTTCTCAGGCGCTGTAGGGCCCATTGTAAATGTACGACTTTCGGGGTGTCTTCGATCAGGATATGTTTCTTGGTACAAGCGTGCAGTCTCCTGTGCATTGCCATTAGCCCTACCATACATGAAATGCATATCCGCATACTATTCGTTACTGCAAGGTTCCATTGTAACTACAACACAGCACAAGTGGTACTCCTCAGACGAGACTGATACCTTTTGAGACTGTGTACTGTATCCGTCCTGTACGTCCTGCGTGTATGGTTGATTACAACTCCACCTTTCACAAAGAACATAGAACGGTTTCAAGTGCGCAAGGAGTAAACCGTACGATCTTACAAACAATGACGTCAGTGGCGCTTTGTAACCATACATTCGTAATTATCTCGCAAACGGCTCGTTTGCGGACGCATGTTTACTGGGACATTGTTACTTCTATTATCGTGTACTTTCAACCATGTAAGTTTGCGTCATCCTTTTTGATACACCCTGTATACATGGCATTAGGTATATATTGAAAATCTTAATACTATTTTTATTAAGTAACGAAAAAACAAGTTATTATTTATTAAAAAATATTAGTGAGTCGATTTTCAATTTGTTTCTGAAACTTGGTAAAGTTTGGCAGTCTCTGACATATGGTGGAAGGCAATTCCATGTTCTAGCAAGAGAAACTGAAACAGATTTCGAGTGTGATGAGGAGGGATATAAGGACTAGGTGCTGAAGATATCGGGTATCTAATTTATGTGTATCAGAGACTCTAGTGAAGCGGCGTGTTAAATAATAAGGTAATGGCGTGTATAAAATGTTATAGACAAGACGTAGGGGATGGATGATTCTACCAACTTGTAGACGAAGCCATGAGTTATACCACGGATGGTGTAACGTGATCAAATCTCCGTATTTCACAAATAAAACGTATGCAAAAATTATGAGCACGTTGAAGTTTTTGGGTAAGAACAGTATTTAGGTCGTACAAAGAGTATCACAATAATAAAAATGGGCCATTGCAAGTGTTTCTACAAACATTTTCCTTAGAGCAAATGATAAACAATTTCTTATACGATTTAATGAGTGTATTATTGAAAAGACCCTTATGCAAATGTTGTTTAATCGTTTATTCCAATTTAAATGTTTATCCATACATATTCCTACATTTTTTACCGTCTCACTATAAGGGACTTGAACCCCATTATGTGACACATGTAATACTGTATCTGTGTTAATTGAGGTTAATAGTCTCTGATGACTAGAGCTAGGAATTTTAGGTGCAAAAGTTTGGTGAAAAAGGTGCAAAAAAGGTGCTTTAATTTAGCAGAAAAGTTGAAAAAAGGTGCAATTTTTTAAAATAGAAAGTGCAAATTTCCCATGTGAATTATCATTAAAGAGTATCAAAACCAGATACATCAAGTAACTCACGACACAAAATTCAGTCATGTTGTCACATATTAAAAAGTCTGAGTAAGGCAAGTCCTGGAACATTATGTTATTGAAATCACAAGTCCAGAAAACTGTTAAAACAGATATTATTCAACATCTCAAATGTTTAGAACATATCTAAAAAAAGTTCTTTATCTCAACTGTCTATCAGTGGTTTAGTCTAATGTAAAATATACTGGTTTTCATCTTCTACTTGACTGATCTGTTTTAATTTTTCTTCATACAGAGGTTGAAGGTAAGATTTTCATCTGGGACAGACTTCCCAGTATATTTATCCAAATATGCTTTCATAATAGGATTGTTAAGCTTGGAAAGAGGAATACCACATGTCATAAATGTCTTTGCTGTGTCATTAAAAAATATTTTGTATTTATTAAACTTGAAGAAGGCAGTGCCTCGCCAATAAACTGTTGTCACAATACACATTTACTGGTTTGTAGTTCCTTATTTTTCATGTTTTGCACTACCTATATGTTGCGTAACACGATTGTGTTGGTGTTTTTCATTAATTGTTATTGAAATATCTCAAAGAATGCACCTCATAACAGATCTATCACTCTGAATTCCATCTGCACTAAACTGTTTTACAAAATCATGTAGTTTGTAGGAGTTCTCATTCGGTTTTGGCATACTGTGTACTGGTCACTCAGGAAAATAGCAGACCGCACAAGTCAAATATTATTTTGAACTGAAACATTTGTTTATGCACTCAACAATTTCCCTTGCTCAAACAATAGCTTTCGCATAACTGTGGTGCAAGAAGGTGCGAACTAATTTAAAAGGAATAGCCTAACGGAACTGCACTAAAATGGAAGTAATGTGATGTGGACTGATACCACACATCGTTACCAACCCTTGAAAGCGAATTTGAATAAATGTAAAAAATACACATTATTTTGGGAATATAATGCTGCTAAGAGACAAAAAACGGTATAAAAAAGTGCAAAATGTGCTTTCATTGATAAAAAGGTGCAAAAAAGTGCTAGCATTGAAAAAATGTGCAAAAAGGTGCAACTAAAACACATTTAGGGGCATTTATTTAATGTTTTCTTTGCAAGACAAGCTAATTTGAGCATTGTAGTAACAAAATAAAATTAAGATGCAGCACCTAAAATTCCTAGCTCTACTGATTACCCACAAATATTGCATGTGACTTCTAGGATTTATTTCAAGTCCATATTTCTCTGTCCATGCCGTTAGCGTGTCAAGGTCCTAATTAAGCTTGATTACCGCGTCAAGGAAATAATAATTATCTGCGTGAGAGTAGAGTTGCATGTCGTCAGCAAATAAATGATTTTAGCAATATTTTAGGGAGTCAGATATGTCATTTATATAGTTTGATAAAAAAGCTATGGGCCGAGCAACGAACCCTGTGGAATTCCAGGTTTACGGTAGGTCCAAGTGGAGCGTAATGTAGAATTTCCTATAACATATTTGTGGCGCTACGAAGGTAGGAGTTGAACTACTGCGTGACACTGTCGGAGACTGAGAGATTTTGTTGTAGTTTAAGCAACAATAAGTCCAAGTCTATCGTGTCAAATGCTTTACTAAAGTCAAGTAGTGTAAAGAATACCAAGTTTTCGATTATCAGATGCTTCGCGTATGTCCTCACATATATTTAGTAGAGCAGTATTTGTATTGTGTTCTGAAGCCTGATTGATATTGATCTAAAAGGTATTTACTTCCATATCCTGGATACCTATCCAAATAAACCTGGGATTGAGCCTTTCCCGTCTCTCGTGGCTGCATAACTGTGGGGCTTCGGAAGCTGCTGAGCAACCATCAAACGAAGAGTGGGAAGGCGTGTTCGAGCAGTGAATGCTACGAACGTGACGAAGAAGACCTGGGGGAAATAGATGGCAAGAAGAGCACCTCAACGAGTACAGTAAGGAAAAATACATGACAACAAAAGGTACCATTGGAAAATAAATGTATTTTTAAAATATATAAAACCTTTAAAAAAAACATGTGTGCCGAAATATGTGCATGCCTATGGAAGGATGAATGTAGAATGGAAGGAAAGCAAGGATAGGGAATAGGATAGAAAATATAAAAAAAGTTCCAAAATGGATATCATAAATACCTTGAAACAATGAGGACAGAAATAGAACGGGATAAATTAGAAATTATCGCCAGGATTAATAATGTATTTGAAGAAAATGGACGAACAATAAAATTAAGCAAAAAGGACAAGAAATTACACAATCTAGGGATAATATAGGCCCGGGGATAGAATTAAATATGAGAGAACCTAAACAACTAGAAACTGGGACCCTAGAAAATAAAATTGAAGATTCTGAGACGAACGTATGACGCAAAGAGTTAGGAGACCAAATCACCCAACTTAGAGAAAAGATAGGCCAGGAAATAGAAATGAGCTATCATAATAATGAGTCAGGGCATGTGAATGAGAGGATGGAGTGTGAAAATATCTATTTAATCTGTCTTGTAAATAAACAAGGTGCATCTGAAAACAAGCAAATAACTGTGACAAGCGTATTGAAAATTTTGAGTTAGGTTATCAAACTCGAAAGAACCCGAGAACTACCCAGGTAGACAAACGTTGTGAAAGAAACATGAAACTGCAGTCCAAGTATTAAGGTATCTTTTGGACCCGGAATCAGCTGGTCTTTGTTACAACATTAAATACAGTAGTGACAGATCACCAAACTAACTGCAACAACCAATCTTGCAAACACGTTGGTCACAAATGATTCAGAAATTGAGTCGGATACCACATACAAAGTACAAAAGAAATTAGTAACTCAAAATGTCCCACTGTGCAAAACAACATTTCCGGACTTGTAGAAAATTTAGCCAAATTTCCGCGAAGTTTTCACTCTGAAGTAAAAAACAGAAGCAAGAATAATTTGAATAATTTTGATAAAAGTCTAGTTATTGTATGGGAGTCTGAAAATAAAATTGAGCCTGTACCGACCCAATAAACTGAATTAAAAGTGTACGTGGACCAGTCTTTACGGGAATTGAACCCAGCTAATAGTGAAAATCCGAGACATTATTATGCAATATCACAAATTAGGGTAAATTAAGTAGCAATATATATATATATAGAAGGAAAATGAATAAATAATTTAAGTTTCTTACGTTAATGTTGATAAATAATTAATTAAGAAAGTTGATTATCAATTAGAAATTATAATGAGGCTAATTTATAGCCTAAAAACGAGAGAAAGTGGCACACAAGTGCTTACAAAAAAATAAATATCAAATGGATAAATAATGAAAGTACAATGACGAGTTATCAATCATTTATAGGATTAATGATGTTCACCCTTAGACAAAAAAAAAAAAAAAAGTCATCCTTTGATACCATCAATCGATCGGGGAACTTCGTGAGCGCTCGCAAAAGCCGTATTCACATCAACACGTTTTCAGTACTTGTACTGGGTTGTTTGCTAGTTAATGCAGTGCACACTCAAGCAACATTAAAGACAAAGCTTGGCTTAGTATGTTTCCGTGGTCGAGAGGTCTGTGTTCGTAACCTCACGGGTTCGATTCCCGTTCTACTTTTTTTTAATGGAATGTTAGAATAGCATTTTCCCTGTAATGTAGTTTCATATTTAATTTTATATTCGAGTTTTATGGCTTTAATACACACACAAAAACATGAATTAAAACCTTCTTCTAATAAGTAAATGAGGAAAGAAAATAATTATTCTAAAATGTAAACTTTAACAAAAACAAAATCAATATCGGGTGTATGAATCCTTAGCATCTATTACCGCCCTCAATCTGCGGTACATTGATGTAATCAAATTTCTACAGGCACGTGGACGTTCGGCTAGAGCAACCCAGGCGTCTTGAATTTGTGCCCATAAGCCATCTTTCGTCTATCTGCAGGCCATCCCTATTTTTATCTTAGCCGACACATTTTCAATTGGACTCAAATCTGCTGAACAGCGAAATTTGATTTGCCTTCTCCTTTAAGAATAAAATAAAATTTCGCTAAACACATTCCAGAAAGCGGCCACAGTATCAACAATATCGATAATACAATGTCAATTATACACAGAGAAAATAACACACATAAAATTAACATTTTAGAAAAAATCGAAATTATCAAAATGGTAAATAATACAAACATTCTCAACGAAAATATGCTTATGAGCAAAACCCTCTATTAGACATACAGATAATTCAATGCTACTAAAACAACTCCAGAAGATGAAAGGCCTAGAGTGAAATCAACGAAAATTTTAAATGGTCGAGGAAGACGGTAGTATACAAGGTAAAAAAAATATAATTTAACATTGTTATAACCTAAACGGTATAAAAACAATCATGAACTTAAAAAAGTATAGATTAATTCAAATATCGAAATGAAATGTATTTAATTCATAAAACGTTTTAATACAAATATCACGAAAAAAAACTGCGTAATTGCAGACGCGAACGTGCGATCTTCATTAACAGAAACAGTGACCGCATGCTTTACCGATGAGCTATCAGGACACATACGCGAATCTTCAGTTCATGCCACATAACACAGTAGCTCAGGCACTGCACAATTATGACTACTTTCCTAGTTTGAACCCAGCGCTGTGCCGAGTATGGCTTAGAAGAAATGTGCGTTCAAGAGATGACTCATTTTATTTCTCGAAGGGTGTACATAAATATTAGTATCACTTTATATAGCAAAGTTATAGACGGCATACAAAATGTCTTAGAGCTGGTAAACTGGGCGAGAACATTTCTAAATAATTTCAGGCCAGAGGATCTGTTAATAAGTTCATTAACAAATAAATAAGTAGCATAGAACCGAACAGCTGTAGGTAAATAACTAGAAATAAATAGAGAATTTTCACCGGCGTCTTGAATCGAATAGCTTGTGCAGGAAGTAGCATTACCGACTTACTAAATGAGAGCGGAATACGCGATTTTTTTCTCCATATTCTTATAATACGATAATATATTAATTAACCATTAAAATCTAATAAAATAATAATAAGCATGGATAGGCCATTTCTAATTTACAATGAGTATAGTTCATTGAACGAGCAAATATAATGATCGTAGTATGAATAAAATTTTCCTTGAAAATATTTATAAAGCGTGTAAGTAAAATACGTTGAAGCATATTGAAAAGTCGATTGACAAAATTAATTGATAAAGCGTGTGAAATTTGTTAATGAGGATTTATGATTATACAGGGTTTAAATAGTTATATGGTGACCCAAGAGGGTATCTAATTTGTGTTTGTTTACTTCGTGGTATTTTTTGGAGGTGATATTCACGGGCATAACGACCCGCTGTTACCTATTTTATTGATGATAAATTATAATGACTTAGTATGATGCATAATAAGAGAAACGTCATCACGCTGAGGAACAGCCTCTGTATCCGAGAGAACAAATAACGTTGATTTGATTAATTGATTATGCCTTGACAAATTAAACGTGCTGATATAAAGTAAAGTAAAGTAATCCCACAACAGGCCCGGAGGCCCTTGGGGTAGTAGGAGGTTAAGGCTCCCACTTTTTCTATACAATCGACACTTTGTATCAGCCGGGCTGTCAGTCCTGCGCGACGGCCGCCTTTACCCCAGAACAAGCGTCTGGTACTCATTTCCATTAGAGGCTGAGTCGACCCCAGGGCCATAGCGCCGCCAGAGGATTTGGGTCAGTTTAAAAATCCTGACCCCAACGGGACTTGAACCCTCGACCCTCCAGCTTGTAGCTCAGTGCCTTAACCACTACGCTACGGCGTGCCCCGAAACGTGTTGATATGCCGAAATATATTAAAATCGAACAATAAGGATAGCTATTCTAGATAAAATAATAATTACATTGAACTAGATGATATTAAATACCTTAAGAATATCTGAGAGAGATGTGCAGACTAAAATTGCAATGGCAAAAAATGCAACTAAGACATTACATGGAATAAATTGGAATAAAAATATTACAAAGGAAACTAAAATGAAAAATTATAATACAGAATATTTTGTCATATGGAAGTGAAACTTGGTCTTTGACGGAATTACAAAAGAACAAAATTAGAACAGTTGAATTTGATTATTTTAGAAGAAGCCTCCAAAAAACAAGACAGGATAAAATAAGAAATGAATTCCTTTGGAGAGAAATGAATGTCACCACATATGTTGTTAAGGGGATTGAAAATCAAACGCTTAAATGGTATGGCCATGTACAAAGAATGGAAAATGAAAGATAGCCAAAAATATATACCAATGGTCACCCCCTGGAAGAAATAAACCTGGCAGACCAAGATGGAAATGGAAAACCTACGTCAGAACTATAATGGAAGATATGAATTTGGAAGAGGAGAGGGAGATTGGAATGATAGAGATAAATGGAAACTGAAGACGGCAAACCTATAAGTGGGGGAAAGCCGAAGAAGAAGAAGAAGAATATCTTACATGGCGAAGCGCCTATAAATATTTAAAATTATGACAACGTAACTGGCGTTATGCGAAAATATATAAATAATAAATAAATACGCGGCAAATTCGACTGAATCTCTTTATAAAACATTAATTACTATATAAATGTATAAATTTAACGAATTTTATTCTCTGTGTATCCAATCGAAATAAATAATTTACATATTATATTTCAACAATTATAATAAACCTACAGCTGAGAAAATGCATATTAATATGGAAACAGATCCACATAAATACATTTAGTTAAACATTTTTTAATTATAAGTAGATTAATATCCGTTGAATAAAATGACAATTATAAACTACTGGTCCATAACACAGTGTCACACTGTACATACTTAATGTAATATTAGGCTAGGATTGTAATTTAAGGAACAGTGGAAAATTATAGTGTGTTGATAGTGCGATAACGCGAGAAAAGTGATAAAAGTACAACCAAAGCGTAATGATACAAAAATATAGTGATAAATGCCACCACGAAATGATAAGTGAAAAAAGAAGATAGATGTAGTAAAAACAGCGATTTTCGGACAATAACCAATATACGAATATGATATGCTTTGTTCTGAGTGTTATATATGTGAATACGACTAATTGTAATGTTATTTTCAGGAAGGGAAATGATTCACGTTAAGTTTGTTTGTCAACACAAGCGTGATTCGCATATTCAGGTAAGAAAGGTGACGCCATCCAACATTGGTGGTGAAGTAATCAAATGTAAATGAATCAACAAAACACATCCACAATTTAAATCATTTAATACAATTAAAAAAAAATATATATATATATATATATGAAAAAAACGAGAGTGCTACTCTTTTAATAATTTAAACTCGTCTAAATCATAAAAATCGAAGCGGGCATTTGCACCCATATATCCATATCCTCTCGCGATTGATAAGTATAAATAGTTAAAAAAATATATTATTTAATATATTACCGCAAATATATGTTGTAGATACTCAAATTAATCAGCGAGAAACAGGGATTCCAGAAATAATAACATCAACCCCAAAACATTTATATCTAATGATAAAGAAACAGTCGTACTAAAATAAGTTTATACTAACAAGATGGTTAAAAACTTATGTTTTGTAATATTGGAAAAGCCCCATCCTTTCACAATGGAAAAGAATTTTTACATTTTGCTTTGTGTCACAAACTTACAAGGAAAGGGTTATTATATCATCTTACTGCAAAGAACTAATCCCAACAC
Organism: Diploptera punctata; assembly: GCA_030220185.1. Taxonomy (NCBI): domain Eukaryota; kingdom Metazoa; phylum Arthropoda; class Insecta; order Blattodea; family Blaberidae; genus Diploptera; species Diploptera punctata. The sequence continues at coordinate 2,267,441 of JASPKZ010006848.1, forward strand.
TAGCACAATAGACTATGACAGCTGCGCACAATGGTGTTACAAAACTTGAAATTCAAGTGATGAGTAACTACTCTCTCCCCATTAGCGTGGACATGTCTATCAGCCAATAATATCATCGTAGTAGAGAAATAATTAGAACATTCCAGAAAGTCCTAAGAAAAAATAATTGATGAAATATTTGGCAACGATGGGAGAGGTGCACTTACGTGGATTTATGGACTCAAGTATCATACACCCGCCGAAATTACAAAAAAGGAACCAACCCCGACCAATGTAACATTTTTCTATTTTGTAAAAGCTGTAAACATATGTGGTTGGGGATCGCGAAGATGCATCTACAAAAAACAAGAAAAGTTGTCGCGAGTAGTACAGGACTGGTAGCGTCGGGGAGTAGTTGGCCGACGGGGGATTAAGGCGCTACAACACAAAGGAAAAGTTAACATTTCCTAAGGGCGCGACTTGTAAAGTTTATAAGTTCTAATATCCACCTTCATTATATATATATATATATATACACATATATATATATGATATGAAAAGTGGCTAACATAACAGTTAACCAAATTTTTATTCTGTTTAAAAATTTCCTTAACTGTTATGTTAGCCTGTAGATGTCAGTCGGAAGAAATTTCCGCCACCTCTTGTGTGAATTGAGAATACTACATGTATAAGAAAAATGTATGTTTGTGTTGGGTAGCTCAGGTCGTTAGAGCACTAAACGTACAGAGTTTAGAGACTCGGGTTCAAATCCCGACTCAAGCATTCATTTTTCTTTTCATATCATAGTTGCCATCATTGCCAAATGTCAAAAATATAGTTATAACACACACATACATTCATACATACATATATATACACACTTAGTGACAAAAATAATGAGCCACTTAAAAAAAGTCTTGTTACGGCCCACTGCGCATGCTCGAAAAGCCATCGCTGCGGTTCACGCGGTAACGCATTGTTAAATGTTTTAAATACGCTGTATTTGGTTTTAATGGTCTTAAATAGTTAAAGAACAGCGAAGGAGACATGTTTCTGGGTATTTATGAGTGTTCGACAAGTGCAATTTTACTCAAATTGCGACATTTTAAATGAAGTTCAACTCTCGTTCGTAGTGTAAAAGTATACAAGACAACTAATATCCGATGTTCGAGTACTGTAGATTGTTAAATTACTTACAACAAGATGAAATTTATGTAAAAGCCAGGGTTCGAATCCTCCATCAAATTTTTTTTATTGATTTGTATTTTCGCAAAATACATCCTATAACATTTAATTCCTGCCACATAATCTACGTCCACTTTACACTATATTAAGTAATATTCCTGCCTTCGTAAATTTTGTAACACTATTTAGCTACCGGTATAAATTTAATTGTGTGTGCAGTACCACGTTTTAATAATAATGCTATAAATTTATGTAATAGAATATAATATAGCTTCATATATTTATGAGTTTATTTATTTATTACGCATTAGTGATGAAAAAGTTTCACCCTTCAATTAAAATATTTAGTTTATATATGTCAAGTCCAGTATAATAATAGCTCATAGACGATAGACATTAATAAAAAATAATTATTATTATTACCCATCATATATAATAATAATAATAATAATCCATCCATAGTAATTCTGCCCGAGGGCAGGTCTTTCACTGCAATCACAGTATTTTCATGCTATGATTTGCAGCTTTACTAGGGATTTATAGGTGTGGTAGCTTCCCGTTACTTTCACGCCGGTGAAGGATGATGATGATAATGATGGCCGGATGATTTTCGGGGACGTTAGGGCCCTAAGCTTCCTAACATTTGTCTTATAGATGAGAAAAAGCCTCGAAAAAACCTCACCCAGGAGTCTGTCCCGACCGGGATTCCAACCCGGGCCCGCTGCGTGACAAGGCAGCACGCTACCTCGAGACCACAGCGGTGGATTAATAATAATAATAAAAATAATAATAATGGGATGTATAAGTCCACCGCCGTGGTCTCGAGGTAGCGTGCTGCCTTGTCACGCAGGGGGCCCGGGTTCGATCCCCGGTCGGGGCAGTTTTTCTGGGTGAGGTTTTATCGGGTTTTTTCCTCACCTGTAAGACAAATGTCAGGAAAAATTTAAGGCCCAAACGGTCCCCGAAATCATATGGCAATCATCACCATTATCATCCTTATCATTATCATCTTCATCCTTCACCGGTGTGGAAAGCAACGGGAAGCTACCACACCTACAATTCCCTAGTAAAGCTGCAAGCATAACATGAAAATGCTATGATTGCAGTGAACGACCTGCCCTCGGGCAGAATGACTATGGATGGGATGTATCAAATGATGTGTGAAGAATGTAATTACCTGGGGATCCAAATTAACTCAAAATGTACCCAAGAATATGACATAAAATATAAAATTCGAAAACGCAGATCGGTAATGACAATGTTAATCAGAGTTTTGTGGGACAAGTACATAATAATAGAAATTAGAAATGTATAAATCCATAATTCGAAGCAGGAACTTGGCAGTTGAATAAACATTTAAGTTTGAAGCTTATGTCTACTGAAATGGATTGTTTTAGACGCTCAACTAGACATTCTAAATTGGAAATAAATCAGAAATACAATCATCACACAACAAATGAAAGTCCAAAATTCAATATTAGATCTTGTGAGATACAGACAACTAGAATGGTAAGGCATACACGTGCTAGAGAAAAGATTACCCAGACAACTTTGGAATGGATTCCACCTGGAAAAGAAAAGAGAGGTAGACCTAGATTTAAATGGACGGACGATGTAAGAAGAGGTATGATGAGACAAGGTCTTGAAGAATTGGAATGAGAAGACAGAGAAGAATGGAGAAAGAAAATAAACATTTAAAAAGCTTTGAGCATAGGAAGATGTTTTATTACAATGTAAACCTGTTTATAAATAAATAAATAATAATAAAAATAGTAACACTTCCAAATTGTTAGTACGTTTTTTCTTTAAGAATGGACATAGTACAGAATAAAATAGAAAGCATTTTAAGAATTTAAAAAAATAACCTCACCGGGAATCGAATCTGTGACGTCTTGCATACGAATCAAGCCACTAAGCACTGAGCTAAGCTTTCTCTGCCTCATCACATTTAGAAAGAATACTCTTGAAAGGAAGGGAAACGTATTGTAGCTCTACTGTGCAATTATTTTACTTGTGTGAATCGCGCGTTAGAACTTGAAATATTCGAGATCGAGAGTCGGCCCACTCTTTTTGTCACTAAGGGCCAGTTTCACCAAGAGAGGTAACTGTATTATGCCAGTTTAAGCTATGTATTATACATGGGGAAAACTGGCGTAATACAGTTACCTCTCTTGGTGAAACTGGCCCTAACTGCAAATTCATCCGCGCCTTACAAATCAAGACAAGCCTTGTAAAACGTAGAGAAAAGTAGTAAACAAGTAGAATCCGCGAGAAACAGTGAGAATAGGCAATGAAACATTACAAGTTACGGCTACACTCACATTGTGCGCACAGCTTAAATTAGTGCCTAGTGTTCCGGCTAAGTGTATCTACAGAAGCGCAATAAACTGAAACTTTGTTATCACACTGAAGAAATCGTCTAGTGATTACAGCACGTGGTCATCCTTCCTCTCGTGTACCTGAGATACAAGAATCCAGCTCTTACCGAACCCTGAACCTGAGCAGTTCGGAGCATTAAACCGTCCAGATACCCATATCCCCCGGACACAAACCAATCTAACCAAACTACCACTAAGTAATATCCTTACATCAATTAGCTAGTCAGTCAGTTGTTTTTGATGAAATCGTTCCAAAACTTTTGAAAGGGTAGGTAAAATACTAATGGGTCGAAAATCGTTCGGAGATTTTACTTTCGGGAGTGGGCGTTCAATTGCTTGCTTCCATAATGTGCGATATGTAGAAATTTGTAGTGAGGAGTTGAAAACATGAGTTGTGGTAGGTAGTACAACGTCGATTATTTTCTTAAGTAGAGTAATATTTATACCGTCAGTGGCGTCTGCTTTTATTTTTATCCGTTTGATAGATTCGTTTACATCATTTTCTGTAAGATATGAGAAATGGAAATGTTCTCTGTCTGATGGATTTGTCAGTAGTAGTTCACTTATTGTCTGTGTTTTGTCTTTAGGAGTAAAGAATATGCTTGTACAATGGTCCTTGAGTGTGTCCTGGGAAACAGGTAGTTTTTCTAAAAGTGTGTCTTTCCTTCCTACACCCACTTTATTCGGATTTTTCCAAATGTCTGGGTTATTGTTATTAGGTTCAGTAAGGCTGTATAGACGTCTAAGTTTGGCGTTTCTGATAGTTTGAGTAGTCTTATTAAGTAACTGTTTATAGTGATTGAGATTTATGTCAGTTTTGTCGAGTCTATATTTCCGATGTACTGCGCCTCTTTCAATCATCAAGTTACGAATGTTAGCAATCATCCAGGGAGCAGGGTGTCGTTTCACTAGTTTAGTTTTTAATGGGGCGTGTCTGTCATATAAGGTTTTATTTAATGCCTTAACTTTTTCGTCTATAGAATGCAGCGTCCATACCGTAAGCCAGGATAATTTTATAGCGCCTTCAAGTAGAGCTACATTGTTTATATGTTTTAGGTCCCTATATGTGATAGTCTTACGAGTTAGTGTAGGACACTGCAGCGAATATGTTATGAATATAATATCACGTGCTGATATTTCGGGAGGAGCTGGCAGTTGTCCGCGAGTCAGTACTCTGTCTGGGTTATTAGTTGCAATTAAGTCAATTAAAGTCTCAGAGTGATTGTTATGGTGTGTAAGCTGTAGGGGAAGGATAGTCATGTCACAAGCTTGGAACGCGGACATAAGCTGTTGTGTATGTCTTGTCAGTGTCTAGTATATATATATATATATATATATATATTAAAATCACCCAGGACGATAACGTGTATATATGCGTTTTGTAGAGCGGATTCTATTTGTTTATTTTTTCATTTTAGGGGGTTGGTACACTACAAAGAAGGCATTTTTTGAAACTTGCATATATTTCTATAAACATAATTTCAAGGGGTGTCTCGTTATTAGAAACGCACACAGTCCTAGGGTAAATGTCCGTTCCAGCGATAACCCACTGGTCTGTTCTAACGAAGACACCAACACCTCCCCCTCGATTATGTACACGATCATGTCTAAGAAAAGTATAACCATCCATGTCAATTAAACTAGAATTAATGGAGGGAGGAAGCCATGTTTCTGATATGAGAATGTCGTGAATATTCAAGGGTGAAAACATAATTCCAATTTCGTACAGATGCGCCGTTAAAATTTGTGCATTCAATTGGACCACCGGGAGGGAAAATTAAATGAATTATATTTAGTCAATTGTTTTGGACCAGCAGTCAGTCCAGTTTCTTTAATCTAATAAATTCGTTACTTTCAGGCATTAACATTATTTCATCTGTGGCTTCGACTTTAATAATATGTACACATATACTTTGGTATAATACATTTACTATATCGCTAATTTTCAAGTTAAATAATATATTTATAAAGTTCCTTTCATAACTGTAATTGCAAATCAATACTGGTTTTAAGTAGCACAAGTCATAGAGACATTGATAAAAAAATATTCATTTTTATAATATTAGGAGATTGCGGGCTATGTCGCCATGGTCTATGACTGGTGTTTCTCCATTGTAATTGTTTAATAGAATTAAAAGTGTATTTTTGTTGAACAGTAATATTGATCCATATGTTGATAATGCAAAGATCTTAACTTCCCCTTATTTATCAGTATGTTGAATACATTGCAGTTTTATTGCCTAAATTAACATTGAAAAAATTATTGTTGTTTGCAACCAAAGAGGGCTGACTTGATAATCAAATTCCTTCTTAAATCTAATAACTTTATTTCTTTCAGGTATTCACATGAGTTGACCAGTTTGAAGCAAGGACCAAGTACTGGTGATATAAACATACGTCTCTTCATTAGGAATACAAGAGGCAAATCTTCAATTTAACCTAAAAATCAACAGATTGGGTGTTATTCCCCAGCTAGAAACCCCATAGTTATGCCCTTAGATAGTTCTGCAAATGAACCATTTTTTTTTCTTAAGTGAGTGACATATTTTGAAGCCATAATAATTAGAAACCACACAATATCTTTTGTACAAAAAACTACAAATTAATGAAACCGGATGTAATAAGAACAGATAAATATCTTAGATGGCAATGAGCAGGCCATGTAATACAAATGGGGAATGCAAGAGGGACATGGTAGGAAAATTCAGAGGAAAAACAAAACAAGAAGGTATGTCTGAATGAGGCAGGAGAATAACAATATTTATTAAAGGTGAATTATAGAGGAAATGGTTTGAAAACATTTGATCAGTACGGGGATTAATGGGGGTGTTATATCTGAACCTACGGATTGTGTAATGGTACTGTGTTTGTAGAGGCTCTGATTTAAAGAATTATTTTGCTTTTGTATTCAAATCAAATTTGTGACTTCGTTTCCCACATTTGTTTAGATGTTGTTTTTTAATTTTCCATGTGAATTAAATTAAGCTATGAATATATTAAATTTACAATACTATAATAGTTCTGAAGAAAAAGTTTAATATTTTGTTCCCAAAAAATGTACAATTTCATATAAGAAATTGATACAGTGGAGTTAACAATGTAGTAAAGAAAAATGTTGTAAAAAAGTGGAGTTAGCGTAATCTGGTCCCAAGCAGACGATATATAAAACAGTACTTTTGTCAAATGAGTAAATTATATATAAGAAACTAATAATTTGTAGATATTTAAATTTTGATACTCTACTAATAATATGTACTTGCCAGAAATTAATTTGCTATCCACACACAAATAAATTTATATTATCTGGTTTGATTGGTTAAAGATATGATTGCTAATATTAAGGCATAGCAACAATAGTTTTATAAATTACATACGACACAATATAGCTCCTATGTGCCTGCTTTGAACATGAAGATAATCTGTATCTGGTATTACTATTTCAATTTGTGCATAAGGTGAAGTTTTTAAATGAAATTCATATGCTAGGCTTTAATTAAAATTTTTATGAGTGGTGTTTCGTAAAAACGACAATATTATGCGAACTCCTGTATTAACATTCTGCCTTAGGTGAACAATATGCTTTAAGATCTTCCTACCTCACCCCTACATAGATTTAACACAGCCTTCATTTTGGAGGTCTGCCAAACTGTTTTTCATGGTAACCTGTGATGATGCCACTAGTCTGCTTATCTGTGTTTTGTAAGATCTGGACCACGTCTCATCAATTGTATTGATGCAGCATAAGAAGGATATTGTGACTATTCTGCAACCACTAGCACATAATGCTGCTTCAGTAGAAGAGAAAGATGCAATTACCAATTTAATTAAGTTAATTTTATTTTAGAACAGTCAAAAAAGTAATTGTTTAATGTGCAAATATTTTCATAATTTGGTTTACTATATTGTATAAATATATTTATATGGGAAGTATGGAGAACGCCAATTGTATGTGTGTGGAAGAGTAAACAATACATTTGGATAATTTGAAATGAATAAATATAAATTAATCTTTTTTATTTCACATTCTATTATCCATTCATACCATTCCACTCTCCACCTAATTGTGAAAATTATGTATAATTATATTATTAATATATTTATAATTATTTTTTATTATAATTATATATGTAAATTATATATGTAATATAACATATATAAGTACTGAAATATTCAAATCACAATGTGGCAAACAAAGAAGAAACTGATATAAATAAAGAATGGGGGCTATAAGAGATACTATTAAATTGTCAGCATCAGAAAGCATTGGTTATTTAAAAAAAGAGGCAAAATAAGAAATGGTTTGATGAGGAATGTGCCAACATTGTGAAGAAAAGAAAGCTAGCAAAAATGAAATAGTTACACGAGCCAAATGAGGTAAATTTGGAGCAATTGGATAGTGTTACATGGGAAACCACGAGGTTACTAAAGAGTAAAAAGAGTGAATATTTGAGGGAGAAGATTAATGATCTTGAAATGAATGCCAAAAATAAGAACATTGCAGAATTATATCAGGGAATTAGGATAAAGAAGAAAGAGTTTTAGGCTAGAACAAACATAATTTGGAATGAAAATGGGGATACGATTACAGATTCCAGGAGTATATGGAATAGATGAAAAAGTTTATTAATCAACTATTATATATACATACAGAACAGAATATTGAAGAGGATAATTTACAGACGGCAGAAATGCTAATCGCAGAGCCAAGTGCATTAGAGGTTGAATTCGCGATAGAAAAACTGAAGCTGTATAAAGCATCAGGTTCAGATGAGATCCCAGCAGAACTGATAAAATCAGGGGAAAAAAATTATGGACAAGATACGCCAGTTGCTTAATATGATTTGGGAAAAAGCTCTTCCAGATGAATGGAAAGAATTGATTATAGTACCAATTTATAAGAAAGGAGATAAAACTGATTGCCACAACTATAGGGGCATCTCATTACTTTCAACTTCGTACAAAATTCTAACAAATATATTAGTAAGCAGACTTACTCCTTTTATTGATGAGATTCTAGGAGATCATCAATGTGGATTTAGAAGAAACAGGTCTACAAGAGATCAGATTTTAGCTCGAGACAGATTTCAGAAAAGAAATGGAAATATAATGGTACTGTACTTCAACTATACGTAGACTTCAAAAAAGCATACGATTCAATTAAGAGGGAGAAGTTATATAGTATCCTGCTAGAGTTCGGAATTCCTAAAATGTTAGACTTATACTAACATGTCTAAGGCCGGTATTCAGAAACCATCCTCACTCCCCTCCTCTCTCACTTCCGTAAGTTGAGTCTCAGGACATGAGTCCTTGACGGTATGCATGAAACCATCTCGTCTTTATCTCAGGCGAGATGGAAAAATGCGTATGTTGGCAATGATTTTAAAACTGCATAGAGAAATAATCCATACGATATTATGAAATATGGCGAAAGTTTAAAAATCGTCTGCAATTTTATATGTTATGGGAATGTGATTGTTTGCCTAAAATAAATTAAAGTTATTACAAAAATGAAGAAATAGAATCTGATTGAGGTTAAACATAAAACATATGTGTGTAAACAAAACGTACTCAGGGTATATTAGGAATTCCTACATATAGAAATGTCCAGGATTAAAGTAAAAAATATATAATTGCCCAGTTTTCCCTTATAAAATTAATTATCTGAATAGGCTTATATTATTGATAAATATCGTAAGAAATATATAAAAGGTCAAATTGTAACATTCCACAGATTTTATATTTTATACATGTGTAATTGTGATGGATATGGGATATCAACAAACCAAAGTAATATAATATACGTGATCTATTTTATATCATATTAAAAACAAATTACCTTCTATTAGTGATCCATTTGAGAGGGTGTATTTTATTTTATTATGTTTTCTTTATTGATAATAGGTATACCTTTTTGCATAACAGGTAATACTCTAGGTCCTAACAATCGTAGGCCTAACCTAAAACTTGAGATTATGGCAAAATAATAATTTATTGTTACAGTTTATAAAATCATTGATAGGTACTATGTATTAATTTATTGTTGTAATTGTTAACAGAAAACCATTATCACAATTACACTATGAAGATAATATTTTAAGAACATGGTAACAAATTTACATAACCGCGTTATGTAAATTCAATAAATAAATTCAAAATTATTAATCCATTTGAGATGGAGAATTTTAGTTTTCTTTTTTGATAATAGATACACCTATATGCATAACAGATAATACTATAGGTCCTAACAATGGTAGGCCTAACCTAAAAGTTGAGATTATATGTAAAAAATATACATATCATGGTTTATAAAAACTCTGTTAAGTAACTATGAGTATGTGTTAATTTATTGCTGTAATTGGTAACGTTAGTTTATGCTGATGATGTAGTACTACTGGCCGATAGCAAGGAGATACTAAAGGCCAACACGCACACACTATTGAGTAACACTAAGAAATTAGGACTGGAAGTAAATATCAGTAAAACAAGATATATGGTCACACGTAGAAATTCAGTATATAATGGAAATAGACAGCTAATGACAAATGAGGGAAATTTTGAGGAAGTGGCTGAATTCAAATACTTAGGAACAATAATCACAAATAGGAATGAGATGCACAAAGAAATTAAACATAGGCTCAATTCTGGAAATGCATGCTATTACGCATTGCAGAGACTTTTGATGTCCCAACTCCTTTCAAAAAACGTTAAGCTGGAAATATATAAAACTGTTATTCTACCAGTTATATTATATGGGTGCGAAGCATGGACTCTTACTTTAAGGGAGGAAGGGAGATTACGAGTATTTGAGAATAAAGTACTTAGGAAAATTTTTGGACCAAAGAGAGATGAAGAGACATGTGAATGGGGAAGACTTCATAACAATGAACTACATGGTCTTTATAGGAAGCCAGATATAATAAGAACAGTTAAGTCTCGTAGACTGCGATGGGCAGGACATGTTGCGCATATGGGGAATGAAAGACGTGCATGGAAACTTCTTGTAGGAAAGCCAGAGGGAAAACGCCCAGTTGGTAGACCAAGAATGAGGTGGGAGAACAACATTAACTATGATTTGAGGGAAGTAGATTATACAGGGAATGATTGGAAAGCATTAGCTCAGGATAGGGATGTATGGAGAGCTTATGTCTGCATGGCCATGAACCTACGGGTTCGATAGTGCCAGGGAGTAAGTAAGTAATTGGTAACAAATCTTTCATCACCAAGTTATGTATATTATTAGTACCGTCTCTTCTTTATGGTTATTAATGCATCTCATGATACAAGACTACAGTCATAATTTAGAATATTTATAAACTTTGATACTCTATCAGTGTTATTCCGAAATTTATATCAAAACAAAAAATATATATATGTGCCCAATTACTTTGCCCTGCAGTCCTATATGGGTGTTTATATATACAACCATCTTTAAAATATGTGGTCATTGCATGAAACTTCATTTCAGTTTACTGTTTTACCTCATCCTCTCGTTGTCAACATGATGTTTTTCAAATATGTCCCCTTTATGGCTTTATGAAATACATACGATAAATGCCACATTCACTAATGCCCTCCACTGAATCTTTTCCTCAATGAACTTAATCCAGTTAAAATGTCTTTTACTGTCTATTCAATCTACATGATCAACCCATAACAATCTTATAAAACTTATAGCGACAAATGTATTTATTTTTATTAGAAAATACCATTAGGAAGATTTAGATGGGAGGATATTTGGATGAATCTTAGGGAACTGCACATTGGAAATATGCATCTCTTTTTGGTGGACATGAGTTCTGTATGAGATGAGATTCCAGCAGAACTTATAAAATCAGGGGAGAAAAATTGATGGACAAGATACGCTGGTTGCTTAGTATGATTTTGGAAAAAGAAGATCTTCCAGATGAATGGAAAGAATCAATTATCGTACCAATTTATAAGAAAGGAGATAAAACTTATTGCAACAACTAGAGGGGCATCTCATTACTTTCAACTTCATACAAATTTCTAACAAATATATTAGTCAGCAGACTTACTCCCTATATTGATGACATTCTAGGAGATCATCAATGTGCATTTAGATGAAACAGGTCTACAACAGATCAGATTTTTTAGTATAAGACAGATTTTAGAAAAGAAATGGGGATATAATGGTACTGTACATCAACTATACGTAGACTTCAAAAAAAGCATATGATTCAATTAAGAGGGAGACGTTATATGGTATCTTGTTGGAGTTCAGAATTCCTAAAAGTTAGTTAGACTTATAAGAATGTGTCTAAATGGCACAAAGACTAGGGTGCATGCAGGCAAACAGTTTTCGGACACTTTTGAAATCCAGAATGGGTTGAAGCAAGGAGATGCACTATCTCCTCTAATATTTAATTTTGTACTAGAGCATGCCATCAAATCTTTGAGGATGAGGAAGGCTTACAAATCAATGGTATTAATAAGCTGTTAGTTTATGCTGATGATGTAGTATTGTTGGCTGATAGCGAGGAGATACTAAAGGACAATACGCACACACTATTGAGTAACACTAAGAAATTGGGACTGGAAGTAAATATCAATGAAATTCAATATATGGTCACACGTAGAAATACATTATATAATGGAAATGGACAGCTAATGACAAATGAGGGAAATCTTGAGGAAGTGGCTGAATTCAAATACCTAGGAACTATGATCACAAATAGGAATGAGATGCACAAAGAAATTAAACATAGGCTGAATTCTGGAAATGCATGCTATTATGCATTGCAGAGACTTTTGATGTCCCAACTCCTTTCAAAAAAGTTAAACTGAAAATATATAAAACTATTATTCTACCAGTTATATTATATGGGTGCAAAACATGGATTCTTACTTTAAGGGAGGAAAGGAGATTACAAGTATTTGAGAATAAAGTACTTAGGAAAATTTTTGGACCAAAGAGAGATGATCAGACAGGTGAATGGAGAAGACTTCATAACAAGGAACTACATGGTCTTTATAGGAAGCCAGATATAATAAGAACAGTTAAGTCCCCTAGACTGCGATGGGCAGGACATGTTGCACGTATGGGGAATGAAAGACTTGCATGGAAGCTTCTTGTAGGAAAGCCAGTGGGAAAATGCCCAGTTGGTGGACCAAGAATGAGGTGGGAGAACATTAATTATGATTTGAGGGAAGTAGATTATACAGGGAATGATTGGAAAGCATTAGCTCAGGATAGGGATGTATGGAGAGGTTATGTTCGCGCGGCCATGAACCTACGGGTTCGATAGTGCCAGTGAATAAGTAAGTAAGTAAGTAAGTAAGTATTTATTACTCAAATAAATAATTATATAACTTGTAATTATATAACTTTAAGTTGTAGTAATTATAAAATAGTTTAGAATTAAAGTCAGTTTCATGCGGAGATTATATAACTAGTAGTTAGGATCACAAAAATATTATTCATTGTAATTAAGTATGTAAATGGTTTAAAAAAATATTATCTAACACATTTTTAATTACTTCTAAGAGTGCTTTATTTTTCTGTTTTGTGTAGTTATTTTGTTAACAGTGCTGTCATTGTATTGTAAAATGAATATGTATACAATCCAGCCTTGAGCACAGACTTTGGCCACATTCAGGGGTGACTATATTAAATTAAATATCTTCCATTAATTTTAATAGTTTTGTAGCAATAAATGATTCTGATATGATTTCATCTTGAAAAGAGGCTGAATTCACACTAATTTCATAATTCATTAAGAGATGGTCATATTGTACCGTGCAATTACATATTTGGACACTAGATGGTGCTCTTGTATACCCAGTTACAATATTTCTGCACCATATGGTGCTGCTGTTGTACAGTACCAAGTGTCTGACAATAGATGTCAGCAGGCTAGGTCTACACTAGTGCCACATATTCAAAACTCACTGAGATTTGTATATGCCTCTCATCTGTGATTGATTTTGCACCTATAAATTGGCCATTGTTGCTGTGATATCAGTGGTTTACAAAAAATAGTTGGGTCATTCCACTGTAACTCATTTTACAATTTGACAGAAATCAGACAATATGATCATTCATAACACAAATATATATACGGAGCATTTTATCTTTACTGGCTCATAAACATCTCTTGATCTTAATGATCACTCACACATAACATTCAATATCTAACACACAAAAATAACTGTTATAATAGATCAGTAACTCACGTTACACTTTTCGGACATTTTCATCACATTCTTCAATTTTACAAATTTCTGTTCTGTTTAACATGGAAGAAATTTGACTTTTACCAATGTTATGAACTAAAGGGTAATATCCAAGGACAAAACAACACAAATAGTATTTAACAAAAATATTATTTAAAAAAGAACAATGTTTGAGGTAACTCACATTACTTGAAAGTAGCTCACATTACTTAGTCCACTAGAATTTGAAATGTCCTAGAGCATATACAACAGTTGGTGGATTTATTACTCTTAATACATATTCCTTTGTAAAAAAATAGTTTATCTTAGACTTCAGGCCGCTACCAGAATTGACTTTCTCTTACTATTACATTAATTTTATACTCCTCGCCAGCTATTTCAGTTATAGTTCTTACAAATCTAATTCCATCATACTTAACTTCTACCCAGTCATGAACTTTCAGTTTTTTTTCTCTTACTTTATTTTTTTTTTTGCCTGTTTCGTCTTTGTTTTGTCTGTAGAAATTGTTTGGTCATGGTATTTCTAATAACATTACCATCCTCAATATTTATACAGTGCATGCTTGCCTATTACAGTTGTGGAGTCCTTAATTACTAATGTTAACTTGAAGCATTTCTTTCATTGAGAAATCTCTTCATCTGTAACTTCTATTACATTTATTTTAGTTGTTGGATAGTTGGCTTTAACAAATATGTCACCAAATATTTTTTTACAGCATCCATACTTGTCGCTTAATGGAATCTCCAATCCCATCCATTACCATGTAAGGCGGACTTTTTGCAATGTTTCTTTCCAGGATTTTGATTGTTTAGGAGTGGTATGATTTTGTCCCCTTTCTTATTTAAGTCTTCTATATTTAGCAACTCTTTGCTTGACCTTAGCTCTCCTTTCCATGCAAATTTTCTATTGGATACCTTTTGGCAATAACTGCTTTTTTTCTTGCTATTTTCTCCTGCTATTCTTAAGAATTTCCCTATATTTTTCTTATAACCGTCATATCTACATTCATCTTTCAATTTCTGCCTTCTCCACCTCATTTTTTCGGATGGAGTGAATCGTCTACTATTGGTTAATGCATGGTATTTTAATGTATGTCATAATCTCTAAACACATGTTAGCCAGTATGTGAAATGTTATAATAATTGTCTGGAAATTAGCATGACACCTATAAATGTATTACCTGTAGTCTATGATAATGCCAGTAACTCATGTTTCAAGATTTAATGACCGTGTTAGTTGTTGATGCTTGTACTACAAATTATTGTTGGTGATATTTTACTTAGTCACACATACAGTAAGCAGGAAATTAAGTGTGACCCTTTTATTCATATTTGAGAAGACAGAATTTTAAAAATATTGTAATTTGATAACTCACATTACAAGAGGAGGTTATATTTGAAACAACATAATTTAATCAGTGTCAAATATTAAATTTAATCTTATTAAAATATTAATTCAAATTAATATAAATAAATTGACTCATAACCTTTGTATTTTAATAAATAATAGTGATGATTTATTGAAAATTAACAATTTCTCTTGACTTGCAATTTACTGTGAATTTCTTCTGTGGAACTCTTATAACTTGTTACATAGAAAATGGCTCCTATATGCAAATTGAGATATTGGAGGGAGAAATAAAATAACAGCTGACAACAAACTACAACGAGTCAGCAATAATATGAAAGATGAATAAACTTCCCTCTATTACATTTTTTTTTCCAAACTTATATCCATATTTTCATGGAATGACCCAGTTTATACTATTTTTCACAACTGATTAAACAAAGTTTTAATACATTGTCAAAAAAAGAATGATGATATCTCATTTTTCTGCCCAATTTCACAAACAAAACACAGAGAAAAGTAAGCAGGGAAATGGAAAAAAAATTAGCTACCTCACAAGTGCAGACAATATCACATTGACTTTGCTTGATTTTGTGAATCAAAATATATATAATTAATTGAGGCATTGACGTGGGAAAGGTAATAAGTCATAAAAAGAAAAATTTTACAGGGGAAGCAAAAAACAATTTTTCCAACATTACTTTTAATATCATTTTGACACTACTAAACAAGAAATTTTATTTGCAAAATAGTTACACAATATCCAAATTAGCTTTACAAAATATATTTAAATTTAAAAGTGTGAAAATTGTTTTTTGGCTTCCCCTGTAAAATTTTTATTTTTATGACTTACTACCTTTCCCATGTCAATGCCTCAATAGCCCTTATGAAAATTATAATATTGTTATCCGTTTCCAACTTTTCGTCGAATTAAATGCAGATTAAGATATGACTTCGAAAAAAAAAGAATTTATACAAACCAAGATTTATGTGGTTGCTCATTCCTATTCACAATTAAGCGTGCATTAAAATTAGACAAAAAAGATTTTTTTTTAATAGAATAATCATTTGAAAGATTTCTCATCACAACATACAGGTAAATGTGTATTAAAATAACACTCCTGAGAGAATGATTTATTACAAACAGCATGTTTGAATGGTTTTTTGTATCTTTACAATGTAAACATGCATTAATAGTGTATTTTTCAGCTGACTGCAAAATCAGCAATTGAAAGATGCGCAACTAAATATGTATTAAGATGGGTAACGTTTGAGAATATTACATAATATTAGAAGATGTTATCATAACCATGAACAAATAAACATGTAATATTTATTACATATTACATTTATCCAGGAAAATGAATTATTACAAACAGAATGTTTGATTGGTCAGAAGATTCTGTGAATATAGAAATACTATGTATGAACTCGAAAAAAAATTACTTATTGGAAACAGCCTTAAGAATGGTTTCTCATTATTAAGCACACATAAATGTGAGTTAACATAACACTTCTTAGAAAAGTCTTATTACAAACTGACAACCCACATGGTTTTGCATTTCTATATATTCGTAAATGTCTATTAAGATATCCTTGTTAGAAATGACTTATAACAACTTTATTTGAACGGTTTCTCATTATTATGAACCAATAGATGTTAATTAACACAAATAATAAGAATAGAAATTATTACAAACTAAACATTTCAGTAGCTTCTCATTACTATGCACAAGATTGTAATTTGTTACAAATAACTTATTAAAAACTGAATATTAGAATAGTTTCCCATGACAATGCACAAGTAAATATTATAAGATTGTACTTCTGAAAAAAAATACCTATTACAAAGAGAACATTAAACAGTTATTCATTATGATGTGCATCTATATGTTTATTAAGATGAGACTTCTGAGAAAATAAAACTTATTACAAACATTACATCTGTATAGTTTCTCATTATTATGTACAAGTAAATGTATTTTGACATTGTACTTTACAAACTGAACAATTAAATAGTTTCTCATTAGTATGTACACCTTAGACAAAAAAAAGTAATCTCTTGAACATATATTTCTTCTAAGTCCTACTCGGCCCAGTGCTGGGTTCAAACTGTTATGCGGCATGAACTGAAGACATTCATACATGTTCTTGTTAGGTCAGTGGTAAAGCATGCAGTTAAGCATGTTTCTATTAATGAAGGTAGCGGGTTTGCATCCTTAATTATGCAGGTTTTTTTCTCGTGATATTTATATTAAAATGTTTTATGAACTAAATACAACATTTTTATTTTGATATTTGAATTAAATCAATGTTCATGTCGTTATTGTAACGATTATATTTACCACATTCTGGGTTTGTTCTGGGTAATTTCAAAGTATTGCTTTCAATAGACTGTAATGCGCAGACATCTGCGCAAAAGCAACAGCTGTAACAAGTTTGTTTATAATGAATCATATTGAGTTTTACCATGGCTCAGCACACACACAAGGACATAGGCACAAGGCAATCTCTCCTAGCATTGGTAAATTGTTGCAGGTTTTACTGCTCATGAGGCTGGAAGGCATTTGAGAGTCCCTGCATCTACATCTCAGAGGTGGGTGAAATTATCCAGGGAAGAGATTTAAAACCGTCGTATTCGTTCTGGAAGAAGATGTGTTTCCACTCCCCAAGAAAATGAAGCTTTAATTGCAGAAGCCCATAGGAACCTCTTTCAAACTGCTTCTCAAATTAAAGCAAATTCTCAATTCCCTGGATCAGCTCGGAGAGCTCTGCAGCGTTTGAATGATGCAGGACTTTTGCACGGACAGCAGCAAAGAAGGATCACCTGACAGACAATCACAGATTGTTTTGGATCATCTTTGCAGAGAAAATGCCAACTTTCATTGTAATAATATAATATTCTCAGACAAGGTGATATTTTTTTCTACTCATGACCGCAAAGTGATTCTCTATCGTCCAAAGGGGTCTCAATACAATGCAGAATAAGTGGCTAGACAATTTCATCATGGTCGCGTAACTGTAACGTGTTGGGGCTGGATATTACGGGACGGTCTGGGTGTATTGTGAAAGCTGGACAACACACTGAACAATGTGCAGTATAAGACTATACTAGAGAACATCTTGATTCCTTCTGTGAGGATGACACATCCTGATGGAATTATTGAATTCGTTCAGGATAATCATCCTGTCCACACTTGTCTCAAACTGGTTCTCGGAGAAGCAGGATATCAGAGTGATAGACTGGCATCCCTGTTCACCAAATTTGAATCCAATTGAAAATGTGTGGGCTAAGAGGAAAATAGAGATGAACTGTAATTGGCCTGCAGATACACCAAAGATGAAAGATGGCTTATGGGCACAAATTCAAGACGTCTGGGATGCTCCAGCCGATCGTCCACGTTCCTGTTGAAATTTGATTGCATCAATGTCCCACAGATTGAGGGCGGTAATAGATGCCGAGGGTTCAAACACCCGATATTGGTTTTATGTTTTCATTTTAGAAGATATTATTTTCTTTCCTTATGTATTTATTTATTAAAAGATGGTTTTAATTTATGTTCTTGTGTGTTTTCTGTGTGCATTAAAGCCATAAAACTCAAATATAAGATTAAATATGAAACTATATTACAGGCGAAATGCTATTCTAACATTCAGTTTAAAAAAAAAATAAAAAGGAAAAGAATGGGAAATGAACCCGAGGTTATGAACACAGATTATGTCTGTTAAACCTCTCGACCACGGAAACATACCAAGCCAACCTCACTCTTTCATGTTGCTTGAGTGTGCACTGTATTAACTAGCAAACAAACCAGTACAATTACTGAAAACATGTTGATGTGAGTACGGCTTCTACAAGTGCTCATAAAGTTGCCCGTCTATTGATACAATCTGCAGATAATTAATTTTTTTTGGTCTAAGGGTGTACAATAAATATGTAATACGAGTGGGCTTCTGAGAAAATAACTTATTACTAATAGAACAATTGAATAGATGTATAGGTAAATGTGTAGTAACACAGTGCTTCGTAGAAAATTACTTTTACAAACAGGACATTTAAATAATTTATTACTATGCTCAAGTAAATGTGTAATTAGGGTAGGATGACAAACAAGAACATTTGAATAATTTCTCATTATTATGAACAAGTAAATGTTATTTAACAGTGTACTTCTGAGAAAAGAGTTAATTACAAACAGAATATTTGACAAGATTCTCATTACTATGCACAAGATTAAAATTTGTTTAAAATTACTTATTAGAAACTGAACAAGTAAATGTGTATTAAAATTGAACTTCTAACAAAAGGATCTATTACAAACTGATAGTTTCTCATCATTATTCACAAATAAATGTTTTAAGATGTACTTCTGAAAGACATACTTAGTACAAACAGAACATTTGAATAGTTATTCATTATTATGCACAACTATATGTTTATTAAGATCAGACTTTTGAGAAAAAGCCTTATTACAAATCGTACATTTGAATTGTTTCTCATTACCATGCACAAGTAAATGTGTATTAAGATAGTATTTTGTACAATATGACTTATTACAAATTGGACATTTGTATCTTCTATTACTATGTACAAGTAAATGTGTATCAAGATAGGTCTGCTTAGAAAATATCTTATTACAAAGAGAACATTTGAATTGTTGCTGATTACTGTGCATAATTAAATGTCTTCTAAGATTGCCCTTCAGAGAGAAGGACTTATTACAAATAGCACATTTGAATTCTTCCACATTACTGTGCACAAGTAAATGTGTTTTAAGATTAATCTTCTGAGAAAATGACTTATTACAAAGAGAACATTTGAATAGTTTGCCTTTACTATGCAGAACTAAATGCTTTTTAAGACTGGACTTCTGAGAGAAGGACTTATTACAAACAGAACATTTAAATAGATTCTCATTACCATGCAAAAGCAAATGGGTATTACGATAGGACTTGGTAGAAAATTTTTTTTTACAAACTGAACATTTGAATCGCCTTCTACGCAAACCTAAATGTACCGTCGTAGGAAATAATACACCAGTAACTAAAAATATCAAAGGTTTACTTATCAAGTCAATGTCTCCTATTTGTGAACACTGATTAGGACTGTTCATTTCAGCAAGACTTGCTTCACTCCCATCAACCTGGAATATAATAATAATAATAATAATAATAATAATAATAATAATAATAATAATAATAATAACAACAAAGTAAAGTATTTTCAATAGAAGAAGTATTTACTGCAGTGTAAATCCCCTTCCCTTAAAACCCAGTCAATGATTGCATTATGTAATACAAGAATCTCAAACCACACAGCACTTCTTATCATACAACTTATTACTGGATTCAATGTGTAAACTAAGCAGCCACCTTGATCTGATTAATGAAAATGTAAGTAGTATGTTGTAAACTAGCACAAATACAAGCATCCTTCACTACACACAAAAATATATACAATAAATCAGGTACAATGTGAAATATCACTCTGTCATCAAATTTATCACTTTTTTTTATTTCATAATAACCTTCATTTAGAACTTTAACCTCATATATAATAGCCATCAAACAGAATACAAGGCATCATCCCATGTACAGTAATACTAACAAAATATACACGACCTTCACCAAGAAATGGTATACATGATAAGTAATTTTACATGCAAAATATTATATAGAATAGTTCACCTCCTCATAAAATATGATCCATGCAGCTGGACATGTTCTAGGAATCATTCCCATTTATAATTTCATCGAAACCATTTGAATTGGGTCGTTAATGCCAGCTTTACTTTGTCAACTTTAGAGATTGCTCGCATTTTGAGATCTAATCATGTTTGTCAGTAATTTCATTATTGTGTTCTTGTTTTTCTGAATGTGTATCTTTTCTCATAATGTGAGTTCTATTGGTTTTCTAATCTAGTAAAATCTATACTAATTTATGTTGAGTTGTTTTTGACTCACCTCATACTTCTTAACTCCCTCGCAGACTCAAGTTTCTTCACTGCACTTGTGACATTCTTAATGCTGTATCACGTTCACAACTGATGTCCAACCGTCACCTCTCCTGCATACTGACCTCCGCGCCATCTGATGGCTGACCAACGAACTTCGAAATCAATCCCCTCTCCTTATCACCGGGTATTTCAAAATTCATAGTTATGCTTTTATTCTTCCATATGTAAATTTTTTTCCCAAATTGTGAGTTCCTTCAGTTTTTCCATTTGTTTAAGTAATTTTGTTTTGGTTTCTATTCTGTGTTTTTCTGACCAGGCATGTGCAGCTATTGCAGATCTTTCTGTTTCTCCATTTTTAACATTTCTGAGGTGTTCCTTTAATCTTATATTTAAATTCCTTTTTTGTTTTTCCTATGTATATCCTTTCACAATCTTTACAATTAATTTGATAAATTCTCGATTTTTTGCAGTCTTCAATCTTTTCATTTTTGTTGGTTTTTATTAAATTATTTAATAGTTTAACACAGAGGCTTGTGAACATTGCCATGAGCAAAGAAAATTTCAATAAAGAGAAAAAACACATTTTAAAAATTGCAAAGGATAATGGATTTCAAGAAAAGGTGATACACAAGAAAATAAATTCAAGGAAAAAAATTATTAATGAAAGTACTCTTCAGACAGAAAAAGAAATTGGTAAAAAAATTCATGAAATTCACATACCACTCCTTAGTATTTAACAAGTTAAAAAAGAATCATCAACAAATTCAACATTAAAGTAGCACCGAAAAACTATTACAGTTTAGGTAATATAATAAAAACCAACAAAAATGAAAAAAAAAATCGAAGACTGCAAGAAATCGGGAATTTATCAATAATTGTAAAGATTGTGAAAGGATATACATAGGTAAAACAAAATTTGAATTTAAATACAAGATTAAAGGAACACCTCAGAAATGTTAAAAATGGAGAAACAGAAAAATCTGCAATAGGCTGCACATGCCTCTCTTCAGAAAAACAACATGAAAAGAAACCATACCAAAATTACTTAGGGCCGGTTGTACCTACTTGGTATAAGTTCGGAAAACATGCTAGTATTCAGCCAAAGTTGCGTTGTACCACGACAGTATATCAGGAGCATAAACTCGGTAGACTTTGTAAGGTCATTCGAAGCCTGATTTTGAGAAATACTTGTGTTAAAGATGGCCGATGGAAATAGACCGAATCATATTGAGAATTACAATGATGAAAAATTTTTCACACCCGCTTTCGCCTTGATTTCATCAGACATCGATTAGAACAAAACAAAAAGGTAAGATTTTAACATTTTTCATTTCTATTTTATTATTTCCATAATCATTGTTTAATATTTGTAGGAGATTATCTAAAGAGGTAAGAGCATGAATTAGTATTAGTACTCGTACTTGAACCGGTAGTTTCATTAGATAATACTGTATAATACAATGTATTTTATAATAGGGATAGAAGTTTAAAAAATAATCTTCTATGAAAAAGTGCTTTTCAAAGTATAATTGCTTATATTTTACACACTATAATTTAACAAAGAACATTGAAGTGTAAATTTTGATGTTATATTATAATGCCATTAAATTAAAATCTTAATTACAACGTTGGTTATGCCATCGACTTTAAATAAAAAATGTGTATTATGTCGTGTGCCATAACCTTTTTTCTAAACTATCATATAATTGATAAGTTATTATTATTATTGATCAGGATATTATCTGTAACATAACCATAATTTTTTCAACATTCTGCAGGAAAATCTCAAGGAGACCAGTTCATCTTGAAGATTTTTTTGTCTGGTTTCACTTTTGAAACGAAGCAATTATGTTTAATGTAGAACTGATCATACATCGATTACAACAGAAAGGTAAAATGTTAATACTTTTCATTCTTGTGTTGTTATTGCCACAATGTACAAAATTTGTAGGAAGTGTTTCATCATTCTTATTTAAACATGTATGAGCTTGCATTGAGATTAGTAGGCCTTACAGTATTGGTAGCATAGTTAAGTAACATATTTTATATTTAGGAAAAAAATTAATAAAAAAAAAAGTCTTCTATCCAAGTGTAATTTTTGGGCTATATGCTACATACGCACAAAAATGTAACAAAAGAACATTGAAGTGTAAATTTTGAGATTATATTACAGTGCCATAACCTTAAAACTTAATTTACAGTAGTGATTATGGTATGAATGTTCATATGCAAGGTCAATTATGTTGTACTACCATGGATCTCAAAACTTATACTTAATTTCCAAATTTTCAAGCTGTTATTACATTGACACATTATTATTAAAATGCATTGGCTATTCTATGCCAAGAGACCACATATACTTATTTTGGCTCATGTTTCCATTAAGCGCAGTGAGAATTTTTTTCTAAGCCCGAAGCAGACACCACGCGCATGCGCCAACAAGGTTTTATTTTCAAATTATTTCCTACCATTTACAACAAATTTTACATTTTTTCTAACGATTACTTGAACACAATTTTCTATGATATATAACTATATACGTAACATGAAGACGTGGCAGCCATATTGATTTTAAAGATTATTCTATACAACAACAGTGCAGCCAACATAGGTTATGTACTTCAGAATTTGAGAACTTACTATTTATTTTTGGGTGTTGCATTCTTTCACAGCTTAGAGTGCTTAAATTGTGTTAGGTTAGCTTTTAGGTTCGTCTTTCACAAATTAGAGTACTTAAATTGCGTTAGGTTAGCTTTTAGGTTTGTTAATTAGCATGTATAATGTTGACTGCATCGCGATATTCCATAGAGTAAACTGCTTTGCGTTTGTTGGCGCATGCGCGTGATGTCTGCCTGGGACTTAGAAAAAATTCTCACTACGCTTAATGGAAAGATTATCCCTTATTTTATTTCATTAGCTGAGAAAATGGGCAGGTAAGTGTACACCAGATTAGTTTATAGTTTATTGGATAATCTGGTGCACCATAAGCATAAGTTTACTATTCTGTTTGAACAGTGACTAATATAGATGGAATCCTGGCATAGAATACCCAAAACATCACTGTGAAGTTATGACATTATTAAAAGCTGACATGTAGTACACAATGCTTTGGAGAAACCCCAGTTTGCGCCTCACCTTGAGTTTTTCTGGCTCAACTTTAGATTATCTTCCTCTTGATTTTCCATCTATGTTCTTGTAATACTGATGCTCTACGAACTTCTTCTGTCTTTACTAACTTTTGTACTTTTTTAAACATTTTCGCTTCCGACTTCACTCTGCTAATTAACTTCAAATTTGAATTCAAAATTTAAACCGGTGCTAATGTATTTTACAGGAACCCAGGGTTCTACCTATTAAGGAGAATCAAAATGGATCGCTCACCGCCAGCATGGCCACAGAGCTTTCCATCTATCTAACATTTTGCAACGATACTTATAACATTTTTTTACAATTATTAAATATTTATCTCCATACACAATTATTTCTTTGAAGTATGCAGAATCATTGTGAACATGTGTGAACGCTAGAAGAACTTATACTAGATGGAACGCTAAAAGAACTTATACTAGATGGAACGCTAAAAGAACTTATACTAGATGGTGAAGATATCTGTGAAAATTGGAATGACCAATATTCAAAAGTATATTTTTAGAAATAGATGTTCACTCAGTTCATTTTGTAGGTTCTGATGGGACAGGTTAGTGTATATCAGATTAGTGTATGCTTCATTAAATAATATGCAAATAATTTATTTTGTTAAGTTAGGAAGGAGAAAGTTTGTGTATATCCATTTCTAACAAAGGTTTGGGAATGTATTGTGAAGTTTGGTTGCACCTACATGGTTCCATCTAGTGTCAACTCTTTAAATTTCCTGTAGAGCTTCTATGTGATTCCATCTAGTGACAACTCTATAAACTTATGCTCATGCACATGTTTCTCTGTATGACACAAAAATTAAGGGAAGGTAAACTAAAGTTTTTCCGGTTCAACTGCACTTCTACTAGCGCTTGATTTTTCAGTTATATTGTTGTAAACTATAGCTCTTCCTCTATATTTACTAACATTATTTAATATTTTAAACTTTTTCAAACAATTTTTATAACATTATTAAACAATTTTGAGGTATTTATTTAAATATACAAATCACAATATTATGATACTGTTACACAATATTGTGATGCTAACTGCTATTTTCTCCACAGAGTATTTTACTTAGTCTATGAATATTCTGTCGCTGTTTTGGGTTATCGCTGGTTGGATCAGCATTAGGGAGTGATAAGTGAGTGTACACCCGTTTTTAATAAATGTTTGGTAATTTTAATATTATTAATATATTTTTTAAACATAGATTTGGGGATTTATTGCAAATATTGGTCATTTAAATTTCATTGCGATGGATAGTGACCGAGGATGATAATCAATATGTAGTTTGATTCTGGGTTACCGCTGGCTCTAAACTCTGGCGCATGCGCACTGTTGTTCTCTAGGACTTTGAAAATATTTCACGCTAGTTTAAGTGCAGTTTTTCCGTTTTTCCTACATAACAGTTGTGTGGATGTGCAAGGCTTATGATCTTACTTGATAGATGACAAGAGTATCTGTGCTATTGGAATAATCAATCTTCACATTAAGTTCCCAAACTTGCTTTTAAAGAATGGATGTACATTAATTTGTAATTTCGTAACCTAATGAAGTAAATCATCTATTATTTGATAATCTAATTTGGTGTACAAAAACTTTTCCTTCTTAACCAAACAAAATAAAATAGTAGTTATATTGTTAAAGATTGTCATACAATAGCACAGTTAGTCTTGCCGTATACTGACAAAACCTATTGCATGCACATATGCACTACAGCTCTGTAGAACTTAGAAGAAATGATTGAGAGATTTTGTATACATAGATAAATATATAAGAAATGTAAAAAAAAAGGTTTTAAGAATTGTTACAAAATGTTAAAATAGTAGGAAATGTTAGTAGAAATGGAAAAAGTAAATAGTGCAACAATGTAATATTACTGTTGTATGGTATAGCAATAAGTTACAGCAGAATTGTTAGTCGCAGAACCAAGTTCATTAGAGTTTGAAATGGTGATTGAAAATTTGAAGATGTATAAAGCATCAGGTTCAGATGAGATCCTAGCAGAACTGATAAAATCAGGGGGAGAAAAATTGATGGACCAGATACGTTGGTTGCTTAGTATGATTTGGGAGAAAGAAGCTCTTCCCGATGAATGGAAGGAATCAATTATCGTACCAATTTATAAGAAAGGAGATAAAACTGATTGCAACAACTACAGGGGCATCTCATTACTTTCAACTTCATACAAAATTCTAACAAATATATTAGTAAGCAGACATACTCCCTATATTGATGACATTCTAGGAGATCATCAATGTGCATTTAGAAGAAACAGGTTTACAACAGATCAGATTTTTAGTATGACAGATTTTAGAAAAGAAATGGGAATATAATGGTACTGTACATCAACTATATGTAGACTTCAAAAAAGCATATGATTCAATTAAGAGGGAGAAGTTATATAGTATCCTGCTGGAGTTTGGAATTCCCAAAAAGTTAGTTAGACTTATACGAATGTGTCTAAATGGCTCAACGAGTAGGGTGCGTGTAGGCAAACAGTTTTCAGACACTTTTGAAATCCAGAATGGGTTGAAGCAAGGAGATGCACTATCTCCTCTACTATTTAATTTTGTACTAGAGCATTCCATTAAATCGTTAGAGAATAAGGAAGGCTTACAACTGAATGGTATTAATAAGCTGTTAGTTTATGCTGATGATGTGGTACTACTGGCCGATAGCGAGGAGATAGTAAAGGCCAACACGCACACACTATTGAGTAACACTAAGAAATTAGGACTGGAAGTAAATATCAGTAAAACCAAATATATGGTCACACGTAGAAATACATTATATAATGGAAATGGACAGCTAATGACAAATGAGGGAAATTTTGAGGAATTGGCTGAATTCAAATACCTAGGAACAATAATTACAGATAGGAATGAGATGCACAAAGAAATTAAACATAGGCTCAATTCTGGAAATGCATGCTATTATGCATTGCAGAGACTTTTGATGTCCCAACTCCTTTCAAAAAACGTTAAACTGAAAATATATAAAACTATTATTCTACCAGTTATATTATATGGGTGCGAAACATGGACTCTTACTTTAAGGGAGGAAAAGAGATTACGAGTATTTGAGAATAAAGTTCTTAGGAAAATTTTTGGACCAAAGAGAGATGAACAGACAGGTGAATGGAGAAGACTACATAACAATGAACTACATGGTCTTTATAGGAAGCCAGATATAATAAGAACAGTTAAGTCTCGTAGACTGCGATGGGCAGGACATGTTGCGCGTATGGGGAATGAAAGACGTGCATGGAAACTTCTTGTAGGAAAGCCAGAAGGAAAACGCCCAGTTGGTAGACCAAGAATGAGGTGGGAGAACAACATTAACTATGATTTGAGGGAAGTAGATTATACAGGAAATGATTGGAAAGCATTAGCTCAGGATAGGGATGTATGGAGAGCTTATGTCCGCGCGGCCATGAACCTACGGGTTCGATAGTGCCAGTGAGTGAGTAAGTAAGTAAGTAAGTAAGTATTGTTTAGTTGTTTCTTCACTCACCTCATACTTCTTAACTCCTAAGCAGACTCGAGATTCTTCACTTCATTTGTGACATCCTCAATGCTGTATTATGTTCACAACTGATGTCCAATGGCTTCCTATCCTGCAGACTGACCTCCACGCCATCTGATGGCTGACCGACGAACTTCCAAATCAATCCCCTCTCCTTATCACCGGGTATTTCAAAATTCATAGTTGTGTTTTTATTCTTGCATATGTAAATTTTTTACCAAATTGTGAGTTCCTTTAGTTTTTCCAATTGTTTAAGTAATTTTGTTTTGGTTTCTATTCTATGTTTTTCTGACCAGGCATGTGCAGCTATTGCAGATTTTTCAGTTTCTCCATTTTTAACATTTCTTAGGTGTTCCTTTAATCTTGTATTTAGATTCCTTTTGTTTTTCTTATGTATATCTATCTTTTCACAATCTTTACAATTAATTTGATAAATTCCCAATTTTTTTTGCAGTCTTCAATCTTTTCATTTATGTTGGTTTTTAGAAAAGATTGAACAGGATGTAACAAATGAAGTGAAGAAACTCGAGTCTACTTGGGAGTTAACAAGTATGAGGTGAGTGAAGGAACAACTAAACAATATTAAAATAAACCTCATAGTGTTATTTCCTACCTACATAACTTAATTTTAGATATTGTTGGAATATGGCAAGGATTTAACACATGACTAGACATATTTAATAATTGTGCGTTGAAGACTCAGTTTGAAAAGGGGTAAATGTTCTTTAGTGTAAATGGAGTAGAATGAGTCATCTCTTGATTCTATCAACCGATCGGGGAACTTCGTGAGCACTCGCAAAAGCCTTATTCACATTAACACGTTTTCAGTAATTGTACTGTGGTGTTTGCTAGTTAACGTAGTGCGCACTCAAGTAACATAAAAAAGAAAGCATGCCTTTGTGTGTTTCCTGGTCGAGAGGTTTAACACACAACATCTGCATTCGTAACTTCACGGGTTCGATTCCCGTTCTTTTTTTTTATGAATATTAGGATAGCATTTCGCCTGTAATATAGTTTCATATTTAATTTTATATTTGAGTTTTATGGCTTTAATGCACACACAAAACATATAAATGAAAACCTTCTAATAATTAAATGAAGAAAGAAAATAATATCTTCTAAAATAAAAAACTTTAACAAAAATAAAATCAATATCGGGTGTATGAATCCTCAGCATCTGTTGCCACCTTCAATCTGCGGGGCATAGATGCAATCAAATTTCAACAGGCACGTGGACGATCGGCTAGAGCATCCCAGGCATCTTGAATTTGTGCCCATAAGCCATATTTCGTTTTTCATGCACCTGCAGGCCAATTAGAGTTCATCTATATTTTCATCTTAGGCCATACATTTTCCATTCGATTCAACCTGGTGAACAGCGAAATTTGATTTGCCTTCTCCTTTAACAATGAAATAAAATTTCGCTAAACACATTTCAGAAAGCGGCCACAGTTTTAACAATATCGATAATACAATGTAAATTATACACAGAAAAAACAACAGACACAAAATTAACATTTTACAAGAAATCAAAATTATCAAGAAGGAAAAGAATACAAACATTCTCAACGAAAAGGTGCCTAATAAGCAAAACCCTCTATTAGACATACAGTTAATTCAATACTACTACAACAACTCCAGAAGATGAAGCATGCATCGAAAGGCCTACAGTGAAATTAACGAAAATTTTAGATAGTTGAGAAAGACGGTAGTATACAAGATAAAAATAAATAATAGTTTAAACAAACTAAAACAACACGCTTTATTAGAAAACCAAACTAAAAAATGAGAAATCATTTTTTTTCCCAAAACGCTTGGGATAAAATTAAAGTGATCAACAAAAAAATTATCTCCAACACATCTTAAATAAAACTAGAGGTATCTACAAAAAAAATAATTTTAATATCAAAAGCGTGTGGTGCTCTATATCAATTAATGTATTTGATAATAAACAGATATTGGTAAAAGTAAAGTCTCTAAGAAGAAAACGTAAAAACCATAAAAAGCACTCCACGCTTTTGATGGTAATTTTTTTGTAGATAACTCTAGTTTTATTCTAGATGTGTTGGAGATGATTTTTTTGTTGACCACTTTAATTTTTTCCCCAAGCGTGTTGGAAATTTAAATTATTTTAAATTTTTTAGTTCTATTTTGTAATAAACCGTGTTGGTTTAGTTTTTTAAACTATTATTTATTTTTTATTTTTAGTTTGGTTTTCTAATAAAGCGTATTGTTTCAGTTTTTTAAAGTATTATTTATTTTTTAAATTTTTAGTTTGATTGTCATAAACCGGAATCCCATGAAAATTTAATTGCTCTTAATACTTTTCTAAAAAAACCTCCGGCCCGGATTTCAACCAGCGACCTATTGATTGCTGAAATTATATACCACTATAGTCCACCGCTCTACTAAATGAGCTCTTACAACGATTGGCTAAAAAGTCGATAAGTCCGCAACCTATTACACCGGTTTTTATGTTTTTGATTTTCCGATGATTCTGGCCAGGATTTTAGAAAACAAATTATGAAATTATTGTATTGTCATGGGTCCTTTACAAGTATACAAAGTTTCAAGTCGATCCAATGTGGGTGAAAATCGTGTTCAAAGATTCCGTTACATAGATACAGGTCCGTTACATAGACAGATACAGGTCAAGCTAATATAAGGCATGTAAAAATATATAATTTAACATTGTTATAACCTCAACGGTATAAAAAAATTATGAACTTAAAAAGTATAGATTAATTCAAATGTCCAAATAAAATGTATTTAATTCATAAAACGTTTTAATACAAATATCACGAAACAAAAAACTGCATAATTGAAGATGCGAACCTGCGATCTTCATTAACAGAAACAGTGACCGCATGCTTTACCACTGAGCTATCGGGACACGTAGAAGAATCTTCAGTTCATGCCACATAACACAGTAGCTCAGGGACTGCACAATTATGACTAGTTTCCTAGTTTGAACCCAGCGCTGTGCCGAGTATGACTTAGAAATGTGCATTCAAGAGATGACTCATCTTTTTTTTGTCAAAGGGTGTACATAACCACTGATTTAATATATTGTCTTGTATATCAGCAAATTAAATTTTCAACAATGTAGACAGATTTTTTGAAGCTGTAATAGTATCTTAAAATGCAATAGGAAGTATCATTAAGAGGTTTGTTTAATAATTAAGTCATTTTGTCTATACATTCTTAGCTCTTATGGATGTTTTTGTCAATTATATGTTTCAAGGTTTCTGAGCCCCATCGTCAGCAATTACAGACTGTAATCAGAAGCCTTGAAACATATGTTCGACAAAAACAACCCTAAGAGGTAAGAATGTACAGAAAAAACGTCTTAATTACTGTATAATGTTTTCTGCTGCTAATTTTCATTAAGTCTTAACAAAGCTTTTACTTGGATGGGAAAGTCCCATTAAATTTTGCTCCAATTTAGGCTGAGATTATATTATGAGCCTGAAAATCTTCAGACTCGGAACCCATGGCTTCAAGTTCCTCCCAGAGAACTTTTTGTTTTCTAGGATTCATCCATCCTAATAATATATCGACCCAAGCCAGATTTTAACCCTTGGCTCTTAGGACGAGGAACTTAAACCCCAGATCACAAGCCCGGATATTGACATATATACTATTTTATAATCATTTTGTTAGAAACATATAAACAGAATTCAGTAGTTTATGTTTTTCTCTTCAAGTTTTATTAAGCTTTCTGCCACAAAAAAAAGAAAAAAAAAGAAAAGATGACTGCAAATTAAATTTCCTTGTGAGAAAATAAGTAAATATGTTCCAGGTAACTGCCATTAATAATATTCACAAATGCAATCCTAATAGGCAGGTTGTAATTCTATTTATCAAATGTTTGTCTCATTATATTGGTCAAATTATGTGTAGTTTTACTGTGCAGACAGAAATATTGTAAATGCATTATAAATTCTCACATGCCTGTGCTGCACCCCCCCCCTTCTAGCCACTATTATGCCATGACTTATTTGTTGTAGTCAGAAATCCAAAGATTCATTCATTCACCTATAATGAATGCAAATTATCTGAAATGTTATCATACATTTGCAAAGAAAGTGATTATTTAAAGTTTTATTTGTAATATAGACCACGACTATGGTCTTGGGCTAGCATCGCTGCTTTGTTTGCAGAGGGCCAGAGTTTGGATGATGGTTTCTCTGAACCCGTACGACAAATGTTAGGAAACTTTAAGGCCCAAAAAATCTGTGATCATCATATTCGCCAGGTTTAGTATGAATGTGAGTGAATTGTGCATCTTGTCTTAAATATTTGTGTTGTCTTGGGGGAGGTCCTCAGTAACCTTGTGTGATCCAAAGTTTCCCTCTCCCAACCTATAAGATATGAGGTTAAATTACAATAGAGAAGAGAAGATCTGTATAATATATGTGTGTGTTCCAAAGCCACCTGGTGTAATTTTCATGCTTTGGGTTTCATCATATTATGTAGAAAAATAGCATTAATTTGGTCTATTTTTATTTTATGTAGGTGATGTTTACTTTTATTGTGTATAATATAAGCATGTTGAATATCCATTGTATAATTTTTTATAATAAAGTAACGTATGAGTAATATGTCTTTATTAAATGTACATAACTAGTACCAATAAATTACTCCTCAGAAGGTTGTCCCTAAAGAAAATCTGAAATCTACTGTCTTATGATTGGTTGTTTCACAAAGGACTACAGTTTCTATCAATAACAAATTTGTCAAAAATAAGATAGAAAATTTGAGATGATATAACTATGTTAAAAACATATAATTGTTCAAATTTGTTTTATCTGCATTATGTTAGTTCAAATTGTGAAAGAAATCAATCATGAAATACAAATGAGAAAACGTACAGTGATGGTCTTTAAGTCAACCATCAAAAATTTACTTTAAAAGCAGTCTTCTAATAGGGGATATCTCCTCATCCTGAATACAATCTGGACCTTTACACCATATTTGGAAAATGTTAACATTCTTCTTCTTTATTAGGAATTTCTCTGTAATACAGTAGTTTTCCTACAACCCATTGTAAATTTTACTCCTCCATAAATCCCTATTCTCTGCATCACACTCTGTTATCCTTTCGACACTATACACCTATGCACTCCTTGAATTCACTTCCTTTTGGTCTCCCTTTTCTTCTGTTGCCTTCCACTTCAAGATTTAATATCATCTTAGGTATCCTGTCATCTGACATTCTCTTTACGTGACCAAACCATTTCAGTCTTCTTCAATAACTTGTAGAATGTCTTTTTGAACAACCATTACTTCTGTGATTTTAGCATTTCTAATTTTGTCTCTTTTTGAATTTCTGGAAATCCTGCTCCAAAATTGCATCTGTCACCTATAGTTTATGTGCTTGCTCTCTGCTTAATGTCCATGTTCCTGCGCCATACAATAGTATAGAGATTTCCAGCCAACCTAGGCTCATTTTTGAGAACTAGACTCTGTCTGTCACAAGCCAGGAGAAATGGGGAGTGATGGAGGAATGACACCTCTTTAAAAAACCAGGGTTCATTCTGGCCCGGATGATAGTACTTTGTGAGGGCTCCTTGCCAGGATACGGTAACTGCTGCCTTGTAGAGAGATGTTGGTTTGTCAAAGCCTAGAGAAAGAAAACTTTGAACAAAAAATCATCTGGTCCTCCAGGTTGGTGGTTATAACAATGGCCCAGCTCCTCATTTTATGGAAAAAATTAACTATGCTAAAAAAATTGATGTGAAGAAAAATATCAACATCTGAATATAATTTATTGCAAGCACATTAATACTACTGAGTTCAGGTAAGATAATTTATTTGAGCGAGGTTGCTGTTACTAATTTAAATATCCTTTAAATATGTACAAATTGAAGACTAAACTCATATATCAATAGCTATCATAGAAAGATTCTGAATTTACAAAACAAACGTCTTACTTACTTAGGCCAAATAGGAAAAAATATTAATATTTTTATTTGCGATTGTTGTATTATTAGATTTCAGTGGGATACAGGATTTAAATAACTACTATTCTACCCTCTGGCACACAGTGACAAGAATATAGCCTTCATTAGGTTTATTACATAATATGACCAATACAGGCAGTAAGACATTTATAAACTTATCAAAAGAATTGGCGTTGGTTGGGAAGAGAGAGATAGTCATCTTACAGAGGATCAGAATATATAGTCATAGGAATAATATTCCTTTCCAAGTAATTGTGATTGGTTTCAAAGAATAGTTGTGTGCAGAAATTTCACTATATTATAATACAGTAAAGAGATCTCAACACAGAATGGACAAAAATATAAAGCGACTTCATTTTGGAAAAAATGCAATAATACAAAAATCACTACTAACTTAAAATGAATAGAAATTCACACTGGGCTATTTTTATGCAGTTTATTTCTAGTGTGCCTACAGGTAAAATAAATTGAGATTCTTATAATTGGTCAATTTCCAACAAAATAGGCATAGATTACATAGAAAAAAAATATCAAAATAACCAAATAGATTTACATAAAACATAAGATAATTTACCTGCCTTCAGTCATCTGATGACTATCTTAAATTAAAAATTCAGTTAATCAAAAAACACATCATGGTACTTATAATAGAGGGCCTGCTGTACCTATTTATAACAAATATGAGAAAGTTTGAATTTTATATAATTAAACATCGCATTTATTTTTTTAGGAGATCATCAATGTGGATTTAGAAGAAACAGGTCTACAACAGATCAGATATTTAGTATAAGACAGATTTTAGTATAGAAATGGGAATATAATGGTACTGTACATCAACTAAATGTGGACTTCAACAAAGCATATGATTCAATTAAGGGGGAGAAGATATATATATAGTATTCTGCTGGAGTTCGGAATTCCTAAAAAGTTAGTTAGACTTATACACTTCAGAAACATAAAGAATGGAGAAATTGGAAAATCAGCTATAGCAGCACATAGTTTATTAGAGCATCATAGGATTGGAAAAGAAGCAAAACTTTTGAAACATCTATCTAAACCTTTAGATTTAACAGTTTGCGAAAAAATATATATTCAAAAAACCATACTAGAACCATGAACTTCGAAATTCCAGATGAACCGAGCTTGATTACAAAGTTCTTCAAAAATACAACAGATGGCGGTTTAGAAAATGATTCATTAAAATGAACACCAGATGGCAGTTTAGGAAATAATTATTTAAAAGAACATCAGATGGCAGTTTGGATAATTATCAACAAAAGTAAAAATTGACAATCGTGAAAACAGCTGATGATGGTGACAAGAAGTTGCCGATACTGCAGTGCTGTATTTAAAGAAATATAGAAGTATGAGGTAAGGAATAATCACGATTAATTTAATTCTTATTATACGAATGTGTCTAAATGGCACAAAGAGTAGGGTGCGTGTAGGCAAACAGTTTTCAGACACTTTTGAAATCCAGAATGGGCTGAAGCAAGGAAATGAACTATCTCCTCTACTATTTAATTTTTTACTAGAGCATGCCATTAAATCTTTAGAGAATGAGGAAGGATTACAACTCAATGGTTAGCTGTTAGTTTATGCTGATGATGTAGTATTATTGGCTGATAGCGAGGAGATACTAAAGGACACCACGCACACACTATTGAGTAACACTAAGAAATTAGGACTGGAAGCAAATATCATCATCATCATCATCTTCATTCATGGATTAGGTCTGTTGACCCGTTCCGACTTCAGCCCATCTCTTTCTAGGTCTGCCCACATCTCGGGTGCCTTTAGGTTTGTATTTTGTTATTTGTTTTGGATATCTATCTTCATTCATTCTGTCTATGTGTTGCTTTCATTTTTGTCTATATGTATCCATTTTATCAGTTATTGCAAATATTTCAAGTTCCTGTCTTATTTCTGTGTTCTTGATTCTGTCTTCCTTAGTGCACCCTTTAACAGATCTCAAAAATTTCATTTCTGCTGCCGTTATCCTACTTAGGTCTTGTTTTTTATGTATCCAGGCTTCTGAACCATAGAGCAGTACCGGTACTGCCAACATTTTATAAAATTTCAGTTGGGTCTCTCTTGTTGTTTTGTTATTTAGTGTTCGTTTTATCATACCACATATTCCCTGGAATTTTGCTATTTTATTATTTATATCATTATCATAATTAAATGAAATGTCACATCCTAGATAATTGAGATGGTTCACCTGTTTCTATGATTTTGTTTCCTATTACTATTTTCGATCTGATTTGATTTTTCCCTTGGAATGCCATTACCTTAGTTTTTTCTATGGATATTTTGAGATTATATTGTTCACATATATTATGTAGTTTAAAAATATTCCTCTGAAGTTCGTCTTCTGTATTTGCTATTATTACCTGGTCATCAGCGTATAATAATGTTTTCAAGTAGTGTGTTTTATCTAATTTTTATTCCTTTATTTGTTTCTTCGTTCCATTTTTTTATTATATCATTGATGTATAGGTTAAATAAAACTGGAGAGATACTGCATCCTTGTTTAACTCCTTGATTAGTATGAATTTTATTTTTACTTACTTCATTTCTAGTTTTTATAACAAATTTGTGTTCCAGTACAAACTCTTTATAGCTGCTATTAAGTGTTTCGGAATTCCTTTTTCTTTTAAAATTGTCCAGAGTTTTCCTCTGTCTACTTTATCAAATGCCTTGACAAAATCAATAAAAGCTATGTGTGTTTCCATGTTATATTCTCTTCTTTTGTTTATAAATTCTTTTATCGTAAATATATTATCCATACATGAACGCCCTGGTCTGAATCCACTTTGTTCTTCTGTTAACATTACCTCTGTTATTTGTTTTAACCTAAATGTTAAGATTCTTAAGTATATTTTATAGCTTGCAGTTAAAATGCTTATTCCTCTGTAGTTGTTGCAGTCTTTACGTTCTCCTTTCTTAAAAATAGATTGTACTATTGCTGTATCAATCCGGCTTTTCTTCTGCTGAAGTTTATGAGTAAGTTATTTTTTACTAGTAGAGGTTACCAGCCTCTAGCCAAACCCCTCTTCCTGGAGGGCAGGGAACTGGAATTTCGGAGTGTTCGTCTCCTAGAGAAGTTGCCTTCACTACGGCTTTGGGGACTTCTCTTCTCCCCACGTAACCCTGTGGACGGGGCCCTACCCAGGTACTACCCACTGGGCGAGTGGGACCTGGAGCTCACAAAAGGGCAGGGGCGCCTACTCCCTGGAGTGGACCTCTATCAAGGGTTCCACTCTGTTACAATAAAACTAAATATATGGTCACACGTACAAATATATTATATAATGGAAATGGACAGCTAATGACAAATGAGGGAAATTTTGAGGAAGTGGCTGAATTCAAATATCTAGGAACAATAATCACAAATAGGAATGAATGAGATGCAGAAAGAAATTAAACATAGGCTCAATTCTGGAAATGCGTGCTATTATGCATTGCAGATACTCTTGACGTCCCAACTCCTTTCAAAAAACGTTCAACTGAAAATATATAAAACTATTACTCAACCTGTTATATTATATGGGTGTGAAACATGGACTCTTACTTTAAGGGAGGAAAGGAGATTGCAAGTATTTGAGAATAAAGTACTTAGGAAAATTTTTGGACCAAAGAGAGATGAACAGACATGTGAATGGAGAAGACTTACATAACAATGAACTACATGGTCTTTATAGGAAGCCAGATATAATAAGAACAGTTAAGTCTCATAGACTGCAATGGGCAGGACATATTGCATGTATGGGGAATGAAAGACTTGCATGGAAGCTTCTTGTAGGAAAGCTGAGAGAAAACGCCCAGATGGTAGACCAAGAATGAGGTGGGAGAATAACATTAACTATGATTAGAGGGAAGTAGATTATACAGGGAATGATTGGAAAGCATTAGCTCATGATAGGGATGTATGGTGAGCTTATATAAGCGTGGCCATGAACCTACGGGTTCGATAGTGCCAGTGAGTAAGTAAGAAAATATTACTTTTTAAATTTTGGTGTGTGCGTGTATTATACCATACATATATTTCACAAAACTATTACTATGTGTAGGCCTAATTACATTGAATTGTTATAATATCAAACAAACTTCAAAGAATATAAAAATAATATTAAAATGAATAACACGAAAATGGAAACTAACCCAATTTATTTAAAACTATGTACATCTACACTAATTTATAATATTGACAAAAAATGAAAATATAGTATAAAAATTAATGATAACAGGATTGAAAACACTGATGCAGTATGGATAAATAATGAAAGCAGACGAATTTTTACTATGGGAAATAAGAAAACATAAGAAAAATGATGCGCGGATACACAATTCAGCCAACATAATACGGAGGGAAATTGGAATTTATTACCAACATAAATGAAAAGTTGAGTTAAAATCGGTATAAGCAACTGGCTGTTAAAAGCAGCTGGTACAACGTATATTGACTCTGTACTCCTGGTAGCCTTAAGTGTCAGATGACTGCCTGGGGATTTAACCTGAAGTTCGTACAACCGGCCCTTAAACAATTGGAAAAACTGAAGGAACTCATAATTTGGGAAAAAATTTACATATGCAAGATAAAAACATAACTATGGATTTTGAAATACCTGGTGATAAGGAGAGGGGACTGCTTTGAAAGTTCGTCGCTCAGCCATCAGATGGTGCGGTGGTCAGTCTGCAGGAGAGGAGGCCATTGGACGTCAGTTGTGAACGTGATACAGCATTGAGAATGTCACAAATAGAGTGAAGAAACTTGAGACTGCGAGGGGGTTAAGGCGTATGAGGTGAGTCAAAAAACAACGCAACATAAATTAAAATGAACCTCATAGTGTTATTTCCTACCTACATAAGTTAGTAAATCTAATATAGTTTCTTCTTCAAATGTGTAATCCTGCAAACAATGAACAGCTGCCACTAACTTTTCCACTTCTTATATTCCTCAAGTCCAACGCTGTGGTCTCGAGGTAGTGTGCTGCCTTGTCACGCAGCGGGACCAGGTTTGATCCCCAGTCGGGGCAGTTTTTCTGGGTTTTCCTCAACTGTAAGAAAAATGTCAGGAAAACTTTAAGGCCCAAACGGTCCCTGAAATCACATGGCCATCATCATCATCCTTCACCCGTGTGGAAAGCAACGGGAACCTACCACACCTACAATTCCCTAGTAAAGCTGCAAGCAAAGCATGAAAATGCTATGATTGCAGTGAAGGACCTGCCTTCGGGCAGAATTACTATGGATGGATATTCCTCAAGCGTTATTTAGAACAAGTAACAATTTTTTTCTATGTACATTTTATTTCAGTTCATGGAAAAACTTTAAATATACCTGAATCATTACTTTTGAATGAGAATATAAAACTGAATTTGTTTATTGTTGTTAAGCACTGAATTTACTAAATATTTTCTGAAACTTGATATAGTATTAGGATGGTTTGTAAGACACAAATTTAAAAAAATACAATTTGCAATTTCAACATGATACTAGCTACAGTGAACAAACTTGGCTCTGGTATTCTTCTGAAAACAAATAAAAAAAAAGATTGGAAAAACTTTATAATTGTTAAAATTGGTTGGAATTACTTCAGTAAATGATACATATAGATTAAAAAAATAATATTTTGAAATTAAAGAATTAATAAATTGGTCATTGTTTGAGGCGGCCTCATAACATTTAGGAAAACGAGTGGTTTGCAGTACTTGGAGCAATTGTATAATGAAAATGTGACTTATAGTTTATAAACACTTTCATTCCGAATTATTCAGTTTATAAATAGTATGATAATAAAATGCTTTTTATTTTTAGATCCTGGTAAATTTGGGCCTACCTTGTTGTATGAGGTGATTTTTCTCATTGAAAAGTCTGCTGCACGAAAATGGTCTCGTTTGTAAATTATACAGTCAATTAGATTCATTTTTTACTAAGTTGATAAATCACATTCATCAATAACTCGTAAGAATGTATTAATAATGCGTTTGAACGAACTCAGTGTTGATATTAAGTTCAACTGTTGCTTTTCACAAATAATATACACACGTTGGTAATAATCCAATTGTTGTTATTCAGATATACAATATAAATAAAGCTTCTTAAATTAACATGTTTCTATAGCTCACAAAACGTACCGCATTATTTTATTTTATTTTTTTTCATTTTGTAAAATGTAACTAGCATAAATTAAATATTATTTGAAAACATTCTATTATTAAGGAATTGGCGCTTTCCAAATCAGCCAATCACTTTTTTTCATCAAATGAATCGATAGGCCGAAACATCATTCGATCTTCTGTATTCTTATTCGACGTTAACTGGGTATTCAATAAAAAGTAAATGGAACAATGGAATATTGCTAGTAGATTATCGCTGGTCTAATGTGGCTTATCACTGGACGTAGCAGGCAGTGATGTAAATCACTTGCACGGATTCATCTGTTGCGTAATAGCTGGTGTTGGTGGGGATAACATAGAGGAACAGTCTATGTGATTCTCTATGGAGATAATGTGAATATGCAGATGGCTCCGTCAAACCGAATGCGATATAAGTCTGCTGGCACAGAGGGAATTTTTAATTTTTATGATCACGCATAAGTGATTTGAATGGAATTTGGCAAATATATTTTATTTAATACAAAATTATTAATATACTAATTACCCCAGCAGTGCTGGGGTTCCTAGGGGTGAATGTATGGCACTGAATAAAACATTTGTAAACACCATTACAACTCACAAGTTCATGCTGCCATCATACTGTTGCAGAACTACAGGACATGCAAACGATTAAGTTCCCACAGAAAAATAAATTTTATGGAATTCGTCCCAGTATGAGACCAGTGGCAATCCAGCATTTTCATGAAATTGGGAAGCAATGACAAGTAATGGCTCCAGATTGAGATAATCAGATATAACTGCTAGGTAACAAGATATACTAACATGTCACCCCTATAATGGCTAGTTGATTATTAAAATCTGTGAATAAAACGTGAATGTGAGTCCACTGGCCAGCTGGTAGGACAATAATCTTCTACGCCTGTCGTGCATTAGAGGAAAGAAAGGTACCTCACAACATTGGAAAAGGATTTGATATTTAAGTTCAATCCACCTTCTCCAGGTGACACGAGAAAAGCTATTTATT
The DNA here is from genome assembly GCA_030220185.1 of Diploptera punctata. Lineage (NCBI taxonomy): Eukaryota > Metazoa > Arthropoda > Insecta > Blattodea > Blaberidae > Diploptera > Diploptera punctata. The sequence goes on from JASPKZ010006848.1 coordinate 2,308,260, forward strand.
GAGTTTTAATTAGGAAGGTAACATAGGTAAGGTACATTATCTTAAATTAGGAGGGGTAGAGTAGATAAGGTATGATAAATTAAATTATATAGTTTAAATTAGATTACAAGCAATTTATTAGTTATAATCAAGCCCCGAACACCCTTGAGGAGATATGGGTGCCTTAGTGGAGTATCTTGACATAGTTAGTTTACTTATGGTTACTCCCCTATAAATTGCAGCGAGTAGTAATTTATTAGTATTAATCTAGTCCTGAACATCCCTTGAGGAGATATGGGTGCCTTAGTGGAGTTTCTTGACATAGCTAATTTACTTATGCTTACTGCCCTATACATTTCATCAAGTAGTAATTTATTAGTAGTAATCCAGCCCCAAACTTCCCTTGAGGAGATATGGGTGCCTTAGTGGAGTTTTTTGACATAGCTAATGTACTTATGCTTACTGCCCTATACATTTCAGCAAGTAGTAATTTATTAGTAGTAATCCAGCCCCAAACTTCCCTTGAGGAGATATGGGTGCCTTAGTGGAGTTTCTTGACATAGCTAATTTACTTATGCTTACTGCCCTATACATTTCAGCAAGTAGTAATTTATTAGTAGTAATCCAGCCCCAAACTTCCCTTGAGGAGATATGGGTGCCTTAGTGGAGTTTCTTGACATAGCTAATTTACTTATGCTTACTGCCCTATACACTTCAGCGAGTAGTAATTTATTAGTAGTAATCTAGCCCCAAACTTCCCTTGAGGAGATATGGGTGCCTTAGTGGAGTTTCTTGACATAGCTAATTTACTTATGCTTACTGCCCTATACACTTCAGCGAGTAGTAATTTATTAGTAGTACACTTGAGGAGATATGGGTGCCTTAGTGGAGTTTCTTGACATAGCTAATTTACTTATGCTTACTGCCCTATACACTTCAGCGAGTAGTAATTTATTAGTAGTAATCTAGCCCCAAGCTTCCCTTGAGGAGATATGGGTGCCTTAGTGGAGTTTCTTGACATAGCTAATTTACTTATGCTTACTGCCCTATACACTTCAGCGAGTAGTAATTTATTAGTAGTAATCTAGCCCCAAACTTCCCTTGAGGACATATGGGTGCCTTAGTGGAGTTTCTTGACATAGCTAATGTACTTATGCTTACTGCCCTATACATTTCAGCAAGTAGTAATTTATTAGTAGTAATCCAGCCCCAAACTTCCCTTGAGGAGATACGGGTGCCTTAGTGGAGTTTCTTGACATAGCTAATTTACTTATGCTTACTGCCCTATACAACCTTCCGATGGCAATGTGGCAAATGAAGAAGAAACTGATATAAATATAGAATGGGAGGCTATAAGAGATACTATTAAATTGTCAGCATCAGAAAGCATTGGTTGTTTAAAAAAGAGGCAAAACAAGAAATGTGCCGACATTGTAAAGAAAAGAAAGCTAGCAAAAATGAAATGGTTACACGAGCCAAATGAGGTAAATTTAGAGCAATTGGGTAGTATAAGACGGGAAACCACCAAGTTACTAAAGAGTAAAAAGAGGGAATATTTGAGAGAGAAGATTAATGATCTTGAAATGAATGCAAAAAATAGGAACATTAGAGAATTATATCAGGGAATTAGTATAGAGAAGAAAGGGTTTCAGGTTAGAACAAACATAATTCGGAATGAAAATGGGGATATGATTGCAGATTCTAGGAGTATATTAAATAGATGGAAAAGTTACTTTAATCAGCTATTAAATGTACATACAGAACAGGACATTGAGGAGGATAAGTTACAGACAGCAGAAATGCTAGTCGCAGAGCCAAGTGCATTAGAGGTTGAGATGGCGATTGAAAAATTGAAGATGTATAAAGCATCAGGTTCAGACGAGATCCCAGCAGAACTGATAAAATCAGGGGGAGAAAAATTGATGGACAAGATACGCTGGTTGCTTAGTATGATTTGGGAAAAAGAAGCTCTTCCAGATGAATGGAAGGAATCAATTATCGTACCAATCTATAAGAAAGGAGATAAAACTGATTGCAACAACTACAGGGGCATCTCATTACTTTCAACTTACTTACTTACTCACTGGCACTATCGAACCCGTAGGTTCATGGCCGCACGGACATAAGCTCTCCATACAACCCTATCCTGAGCTAATGCTTTCCAATCACTCCCTGTACAATCTACTTCCCTCAAATCATAGTTAATGTTGTTCTCCCATCTCATTCTTGGTCTACCAACTGGGCGTTTTCCTTCTGGCTTTCCTACAAGAAGTTTCCATGCACGTCTTTCATTTCCCATACGCGCAACATGTCCTGCCCATCGCAGTCTACGGGACTTAACTGTTCTTATTATATTTGGCTTACTTTCAACTTCGTACAAAATTCTAACAAATATATTAGTAAGCAGACTTACTCCCTATATTGATGACATTCTAGGAGATCATCAATGTGCATTTAGAAGAAACAGGTATACAACAGATCAGATTTTTAGTATAAGACAGATTTTAGAAAAGAAATGGGAATATAATGGTACTGTACATCAACTATATGTAGACTTCCAAAAAGCATATGATTCAATTAAGAGGGAGAAGTTATATAGTATACTGCTGGCGTTCGGAATTCCTAAAATTTAAGTTAGTTAGATATTTTACGAATGTGTCTAAATGGCTCAAAGAGTAGGGTGCGTGTAGGCAAACAGTTTTCAGACACTTTTGTAATCCAGAATGGGTTGAAGCAAGGAGATGCACTATCTCCTCTACTATTTAATTTTGTACTAGAGCATGCCATTAAATCTTTAGAGAATGAGGAGGGCTTACAACTCAATGGTATTAATAAGCTGTTAGCTTATGCTGATGATGTAGTACTACTGGCCGATAGCGAGGAGATACTAAAGGCCAACACGCACCACACACTATTGAGTAACACTAAGAAATTGGGACTGGAAGTAAATATCAGTAAAACTAAATATATGGTCACAGGTAGAAAATACATTATATAATGGAAATGGACAGCTAATGACAAATGAGGGAAATTTTGAGGAAGTGGCTGAATTCAAATACCTAGGAACAATAATCACAAATAGGAATGAGACGCACAAGAAAATTAAACATAGGCTCAATTCAGGAAATGCATGCTATTATGCATTGCAGAGACTTTTGATGTCCCAACTCCTTTCAAAAAACCTTAAGCTGAAAATATATAAAACTATTATTCTACCAGTTATATTGTATGGGTGCGAAACATGGACTCTTACTTTAAGGGAGGAAAGGAGATTACGAGTATTTGAGAATAAAGTACTTAGGAAAATTTTTGGACCAAAGAGAGATGAACAGACAGATGAATGGAGAAGACTACATAACAATGAACTACATGGTCTTTATAGGAAGCCAGATATAATAAGAACAGTTAAGTCTCATAGACTGCGATGGGCAGGACATGTTGCGCGTATGGGGAATGAAAGACGTGCATGGAAGCTTCTTGTAGGAAAGCCAGAGGGAAAACGCCCAGTTGGTAGACCCAGAATGAGGTGGGAGAACAACATTAACTATGATTTGAGGGAAGTAGATTATACAGGGAATGATTGGCAAGCATTAGCTCAGGATAGGGATGTATAGAGAGCTTATGTCCGCGCGGCCATGAACCTACGGGTTCGATAGTGCCAGTGAGTAAGTGAGTGAGTGAGTAAGTAAGTAAGTAAGTTACTGCCCTGTACATTTTAGCAAGTAGTAATTTATTAGTATTAATCTAGTCCCGAACATCCCTTGAGGAGATATGGGTGCTTTAGTGGAGTTTCTTGACATAGCTAATTTACTTATGCTTACTGCCCAATACACTTCAGCGAGTAGTAATTTATTAGTAGTAATCTAGCCCCAAACTTCCCTTGAGGAGATATGGGTGCCTTAGTGGAGTTTCTTGACATAGCTAATTTACTTATGCTTACTGCCCTATACACTTCAGCGAGTAGTATATGTTATTAGTAGTACACTTGAGGAGATATGGGTGCCTTAGTGGAGTTTCTTGACATAGCTAATTTACTTATGCTTACTGCCCTATACACTTCAGCGAGTAGTAATTTATTAGTAGTAATCTAGCCCCAAACTTCCCTTGAGGAGATATGGGTGCCTTAGTGGAGTTTCTTGACATAGCTAATTTACTTATGCTTACTGCCCTATACACTTCAGCGAGTAGTAATTTATTAGTAGTAATCTAGCCCCAAACTTCCCTTGAGGACATATGGGTGCCTTAGTGGAGTTTCTTGACATAGCTAATGTACTTATGCTTACTGCCCTATACATTTCAGCAAGTAGTAATTTATTAGTAGTAATCCAGCCCCAAACTTCCCTTGAGGAGATATGGGTGCCTTAGTGGAGTTTTTTGACATAGCTAATGTACTTATGCTTACTGCCCTATACACTTCAGCAAGTAGTAATTTATTAGTAGTAATCTAGCCCCCAAACTTCCCTTGAGGAGATATGGGTGCCTTAGTGGAGTTTCTTGACATAGCTAATGTACTTATGCTTACTGCCCTATACACTTCAGCAAGTAGTAATTTATTAGTAGTAATCTAGCCCCAAACTTCCCTTGAGGAGATATGGGTGCCTTAGTGGAGTTTCTTGACATAGCAAATGTACTTATGCTTACTGCCCTATACATTTCAGCAAGTAGTAATTTATTAGTAGTAATCTAGCCCCAAACTTCCCTTGAGGAGATACGGGTGCCTTAGTGGAGTTTCTTGACATAGCTAATTTACTTATGCTTACTGCCCTATACAACCTTCCGATGGCAATGTGGCAAATGAAGAAGAAACTGATATAAATATAGAATGGGAGGCTATAAGAGATACTATTAAATTGTCAGCATCAGAAAGCATTGGTTGTTTAAAAAAGAGGCAAAACAAGAAATGTGCCGACATTGTAAAGAAAAGAAAGCTAGCAAAAATGAAATGGTTACACGAGCCAAATGAGGTAAATTTAGAGCAATTGGGTAGTATAAGACGGGAAACCACCAAGTTACTAAAGAGTAAAAAGAGGGAATATTTGAGAGAGAAGATTAATGATCTTGAAATGAATGCAAAAAATAGGAACATTAGAGAATTATATCAGGGAATTAGTATAGAGAAGAAAGGGTTTCAGGTTAGAACAAACATAATTCGGAATGAAAATGGGGATATGATTGCAGATTCTAGGAGTATATTAAATAGATGGAAAAGTTACTTTAATCAGCTATTAAATGTACATACAGAACAGGACATTGAGGAGGATAAGTTACAGACAGCAGAAATGCTAGTCGCAGAGCCAAGTGCATTAGAGGTTGAGATGGCGATTGAAAAATTGAAGATGTATAAAGCATCAGGTTCAGACGAGATCCCAGCAGAACTGATAAAATCAGGGGGAGAAAATTGATGGACAAGATACGCTGGTTGCTTAGTATGATTTGGGAAAAAGAAGCTCTTCCAGATGAATGGAAGGAATCAATTATCGTACCAATCTATAAGAAAGGAGATAAAACTGATTGCAACAACTACAGGGGCATCTCATTACTTTCAACTTACTTACTTACTCACTGGCACTATCGAACCCGTAGGTTCATGGCCGCACGGACATAAGCTCTCCATACAACCCTATCCTGAGCTAATGCTTTCCAATCACTCCCTGTACAATCTACTTCCCTCAAATCATAGTTAATGTTGTTCTCCCATCTCATTCTTGGTCTACCAAACTGGGCGTTTTCCTTCTGGCTTTCCTACAAGAAGTTTCCATGCACGTCTTTCATTTCCCATACGCGCAACATGTCCTGCCCATCGCAGTCTAACGGGACTTAACTGTTCTTATTATATATTTGGCTTACTTTCAACTTCGTACAAAATTCTAACAAATATATTAGTAAGCAGACTTACTCCCTATATTGATGACATTCTAGGAGATCATCAATGTGCATTTAGAAGAAACAGGTATACAACAGATCAGATTTTTAGTATAAGACAGATTTTAGAAAAGAAATGGGAATATAATGGTACTGTACATCAACTATATGTAGACTTCAAAAAAGCATATGATTCAATTAAGAGGGAGAAGTTATATAGTATACTGCTGGCGTTCGGAATTCCTAAAAAGTTAGTTAGACTTATACGAATGTGTCTAAATGGCTCAAAGAGTAGGGTGCGTGTAGGCAAACAGTTTTCAGACACTTTTGTAATCCAGAATGGGTTGAAGCAAGGAGATGCACTATCTCCTCTACTATTTAATTTTGTACTAGAGCATGCCATTAAATCTTTAGAGAATGAGGAGGGCTTACAACTCAATGGTATTAATAAGCTGTTAGCTTATGCTGATGATGTAGTACTACTGGCCGATAGCGAGGAGATACTAAAGGCCAACACGCACACACTATTGAGTAACACTAAGAAATTGGGACTGGAAGTAAATATCAGTAAAACTAAATATATGGTCACAGGTAGAAATACATTATATAATGGAAATGGACAGCTAATGACAAATGAGGGAAATTTTGAGGAAGTGGCTGAATTCAAATACCTAGGAACAATAATCACAAATAGGAATGAGACGCACAAAGAAATTAAACCTAGGCTCAATTCAGGAAATGCATGCTATTATGCATTGCAGAGACTTTTGATGTCCCAACTCCTTTCAAAAAACCTTAAGCTGAAAATATATAAAACTATTATTCTACCAGTTATATTGTATGGGTGCGAAACATGGACTCTTACTTTAAGGGAGGAAAGGAGATTACGAGTATTTGAGAATAAAGTACTTAGGAAAATTTTTGGACCAAAGAGAGATGAACAGACAGATGAATGGAGAAGACTACATAACAATGAACTACATGGTCTTTATAGGAAGCCAGATATAATAAGAACAGTTAAGTCTCATAGACTGCGATGGGCAGGACATGTTGCGCGTATGGGGAATGAAAGACGTGCATGGAAGCTTCTTGTAGGAAAGCCAGAGGGAAAACGCCCAGTTGGTAGACCCAGAATGAGGTGGGAGAACAACATTAACTATGATTTGAGGGAAGTAGATTATACAGGGAATGATTGGCAAGCATTAGCTCAGGATAGGGATGTATAGAGAGCTTATGTCCGCGCGGCCATGAACCTACGGGTTCGATAGTGCCAGTGAGTAAGTGAGTGAGTGAGTGAGTAAGTAAGTAAGTAAGTTACTGCCCTGTACATTTTAGCAAGTAGTAATTTATTAGTATTAATCTAGTCCCGAACATCCCTTGAGGAGATATGGGTGCTTTAGTGGAGTTTCTTGACATAGCTAATTTACTTATGCTTACTGCCCTATACACTTCAGCGAGTAGTAATTTATTAGTAGTAATCTAGCCCCAAACTTCCCTTGAGGAGATATGGGTGCCTTAGTGGAGTTTCTTGACATAGCTAATTTACTTATGCTTACTGCCCTATACACTTCAGCGAGTAGTAATTTATTAGTAGTACACTTGAGGAGATATGGGTGCCTTAGTGGAGTTTCTTGACATAGCTAATTTACTTATGCTTACTGCCCTATACACTTCAGCGAGTAGTAATTTTATTAGTAGTAATCTAGCCCCAAACTTCCCTTGAGGAGATATGGGTGCCTTAGTGGAGTTTCTTGACATAGCTAATTTACTTATGCTTACTGCCCTATACACTTCAGCGAGTAGTAATTTATTAGTAGTAATCTAGCCCCAAACTTCCCTTGAGGACATATGGGTGCCTTAGTGGAGTTTCTTGACATAGCTAATGTACTTATGCTTACTGCCCTATACATTTCAGCAAGTAGTAATTTATTAGTAGTAATCCAGCCCCAAACTTCCCTTGAGGAGATATGGGTGCCTTAGTGGAGTTTTTTGACATAGCTAATGTACTTATGCTTACTGCCCTATACACTTCAGCAAGTAGTAATTTATTAGTAGTAATCTAGCCCCCAAACTTCCCTTGAGGAGATATGGGTGCCTTAGTGGAGTTTCTTGACATAGCTAATGTACTTATGCTTACTGCCCTATACACTTCAGCAAGTAGTAATTTATTAGTAGTAATCTAGCCCCAAACTTCCCTTGAGGAGATATGGGTGCCTTAGTGGAGTTTCTTGACATAGCAAATGTACTTATGCTTACTGCCCTATACATTTCAGCAAGTAGTAATTTATTAGTAGTAATCTAGCCCCAAACTTCCCTTGAGGAGATACGGGTGCCTTAGTGGAGTTTCTTGACATAGCTAATTTACTTATGCTTACTGCCCTATACAACCTTCCGATGGCAATGTGGCAAATGAAGAAGAAACTGATATAAATATAGAATGGGAGGCTATAAGAGATACTATTAAATTGTCAGCATCAGAAAGCATTGGTTGTTTAAAAAAAGAGGCAAAACAAGAAATGTGCCGACATTGTAAGAAAAGAAAGCTAGACAAAATGAAATGGTTACACGAGCCAAATGAGGTAAATTTAGAGCAATTGGGTAGTATAAGACGGGAAACCACCAAGTTACTAAAGAGTAAAAAGAGGGAATATTTGAGAGAGAAGATTAATGATCTTGAAATGAATGCAAAAAATAGGAACATTAGAGAATTATATCAGGGAATTAGTATAGAGAAGAAAGGGTTTCAGGTTAGAACAAACATAATTCGGAATGAAAATGGGGATATGATTGCAGATTCTAGGAGTATATTAAATAGATGGAAAAGTTACTTTAATCAGCTATTAAATGTACATACAGAACAGGACATTGAGGAGGATAAGTTACAGACAGCAGAAATGCTAGTCGCAGAGCCAAGTGCATTAGAGGTTGGAGATGGCGATTGAAAAATTGAAGATGTATAAAGCATCAGGTTCAGACGAGATCCCAGCAGAACTGATAAAATCAGGGGGAGAAAAATTGATGGACAAGATACGCTGGTTGCTTAGTATGATTTGGGAAAAAGAAGCTCTTCCAGATGAATGGAAGGAATCAATTATCGTACCAATCTATAAGAAAGGAGATAAAACTGATTGCAACAACTACAGGGGCATCTCATTACTTTCAACTTACTTACTTACTCACTGGCACTATCGAACCCGTAGGTTCATGGCCGCACGGACATAAGCTCTCCATACAACCCTATCCTGAGCTAATGCTTTCCAATCACTCCCTGTACAATCTACTTCCCTCAAATCATAGTTAATGTTGTTCTCCCATCTCATTCTTGGTCTACCAACTGGGCGTTTTCCTTCTGGCTTTCCTACAAGAAGTTTCCATGCACGTCTTTCATTTCCCATACGCGCAACATGTCCTGCCCATCGCAGTCTACGGGACTTAACTGTTCTTATTATATTTGGCTTACTTTCAACTTCGTACAAAATTCTAACAAATATATTAGTAAGCAGACTTACTCCCTATATTGATGACATTCTAGGAGATCATCAATGTGCATTTAGAAGAAACAGGTATACAACAGATCAGATTTTTAGTATAAGACAGATTTTAGAAAAGAAATGGGAATATAATGGTACTGTACATCAACTATATGTAGACTTCAAAAAAGCATATGATTCAATTAAGAGGGAGAAGTTATATAGTATACTGGCTGGAGTTCGGAATTCCTAAAAAGTTAGTTAGACTTATACGAATGTGTCTAAATGGCTCAAAGAGTAGGGTGCGTGTAGGCAAACAGTTTTCAGACACTTTTGTAATCCAGAATGGGTTGAAGCAAGGAGATGCACTATCTCCTCTACTATTTAATTTTGTACTAGAGCATGCCATTAAATCTTTAGAGAATGAGGAGGGCTTACAACTCAATGGTATTAATAAGCTGTTAGCTTATGCTGATGATGTAGTACTACTGGCCGATAGCGAGGAGATACTAAAGGCCAACACGCACACACTATTGAGTAACACTAAGAAATTGGGACTGGAAGTAAATATCAGTAAAACTAAATATATGGTCACAGGTAGAAATACATTATATAATGGAAATGGACAGCTAATGACAAATGAGGGAAATTTTGAGGAAGTGGCTGAATTCAAATACCTAGGAACAATAATCACAAATAGGAATGAGACGCACAAAGAAATTAAACATAGGCTCAATTCAGGAAATGCATGCTATTATGCATTGCAGAGACTTTTGATGTCCCAACTCCTTTCAAAAAACCTTAAGCTGAAAATATATAAAACTATTATTCTACCAGTTATATTGTATGGGTGCGAAACATGGACTCTTACTTTAAGGGAGGAAAGGAGATTACGAGTATTTGAGAATAAAGTACTTAGGAAAATTTTTGGACCAAAGAGAGATGAACAGACAGATGAATGGAGAAGACTACATAACAATGAACTACATGGTCTTTATAGGAAGCCAGATATAATAAGAACAGTTAAGTCTCATAGACTGCGATGGGCAGGACATGTTGCGCGTATGGGGAATGAAAGACGTGCATGGAAGCTTCTTGTAGGAAAGCCAGAGGGAAAACGTCCAGTTGGTAGACCCAGAATGAGGTGGGAGAACAACATTAACTATGATTTGAGGGAAGTAGATTATACAGGGAATGATTGGCAAGCATTAGCTCAGGATAGGGATGTATAGAGAGCTTATGTCCGCGCGGCCATGAACCTACGGGTTCGATAGTGCATAGTGCCAGTGAGTAAGTGAGTGAGTGAGTGAGTAAGTAAGTAAGTAAGTAAGTTTACTGCCCTGTACATTTTAGCAAGTAGTAATTTATTAGTATTAATCTAGTCCCGAACATCCCTTGAGGAGATATGGGTGCTTTAGTGGAGTTTCTTGACATAGCTAATTTACTTATGCTTACTGCCCTATACACTTCAGCGAGTAGTAATTTATTAGTAGTAATCTAGCCCCAAACCTTCCCTTGAGGAGATATGGGTGCCTTAGTGGAGTTTCTTGACATAGCTAATTTACTTATGCTTACTGCCCTATACACTTCAGCGAGTAGTAATTTATTAGTAGTACACTTGAGGAGATATGGGTGCCTTAGTGGAGTTTCTTGACATAGCTAATTTACTTATGCTTACTGCCCTATACACTTCAGCGAGTAGTAATTTATTAGTAGTAATCTAGCCCCAAACTTCCCTTGAGGAGATATGGGTGCCTTAGTGGAGTTTCTTGACATAGCTAATTTACTTATGCTTACTGCCCTATACACTTCAGCGAGTAGTAATTTATTAGTAGTAATCTAGCCCCAAACTTCCCTTGAGGACATATGGGTGCCTTAGTGGAGTTTCTTGACATAGCTAATGTACTTATGCTTACTGCCCTATACATTTCAGCAAGTAGTAATTTATTAGTAGTAATCCAGCCCCAAACTTCCCTTGAGGAGATATGGGTGCCTTAGTGGAGTTTTTTGACATAGCTAATGTACTTATGCTTACTGCCCTATACACTTCAGCAAGTAGTAATTTATTAGTAGTAATCTAGCCCCAAACTTCCCTTGAGGAGATATGGGTGCCTTAGTGGAGTTTCTTGACATAGCAAATGTACTTATGCTTACTGCCCTATACATTTCAGCAAGTAGTAATTTATTAGTAGTAATCTAGCCCCAAACTTCCCTTGAGGAGATACGGGTGCCTTAGTGGAGTTTCTTGACATAGCTAATTTACTTATGCTTACTGCCCTATACAACCTTCCGATGGCAATGTGGCAAATGAAGAAGAAACTGATATAAATATAGAATGGGAGGCTATAAGAGATACTATTAAATTGTCAGCATCAGAAAGCATTGGTTGTTTAAAAAAGAGGCAAAACAAGAAATGTGCCGACATTGTAAAGAAAAGAAAGCTAGCAAAAATGAAATGGGTTACACGAGCCAAATGAGGTAAATTTAGAGCAATTGGGTAGTATAAGACGGGAAACCACCAAGTTACTAAAGAGTAAAAAGAGGGAATATTTGAGAGAGAAGATTAATGATCTTGAAATGAATGCAAAAAATAGGAACATTAGAGAATTATATCAGGGAATTAGTATAGAGAAGAAAGGGTTTCAGGTTAGAACAAACATAATTCGGAATGAAAATGGGGATATGATTGCAGATTCTAGGAGTATATTAAATAGATGGAAAAGTTACTTTAATCAGCTATTAAATGTACATACAGAACAGGACATTGAGGAGGATAAGTTACAGACAGCAGAAATGCTAGTCGCAGAGCCAAGTGCATTAGAGGTTGAGATGGCGATTGAAAAATTGAAGATGTATAAAGCATCAGGTTCAGACGAGATCCCAGCAGAACTGATAAAATCAGGGGGAGAAAATTGATGGACAAGATACGCTGGTTGCTTAGTATGATTTGGGAAAAAGAAGCTCTTCCAGATGAATGGAAGGAATCAATTATCGTACCAATCTATAAGAAAGGAGATAAACTGATTGCAACAACTACAGGGGCATCTCATTACTTTCAACTTACTTACTTACTCACTGGCACTATCGAACCCGTAGGTTCATGGCCGCACGGACATAAGCTCTCCATACAACCCTATCCTGAGCTAATGCTTTCCAATCACTCCCTGTACAATCTACTTCCCTCAAATCATAGTTAATGTTGTTCTCCCATCTCATTCTTGGTCTACCAACTGGGCGTTTTCCTTCTGGCTTTCCTACAAGAAGTTTCCATGCACGTCTTTCATTTCCCATACGCGCAACATGTCCTGCCCATCGCAGTCTACGGGACTTAACTGTTCTTATTATATTTGGCTTACTTTCAACTTCGTACAAAATTCTAACAAATATATTAGTAAGCAGACTTACTCCCTATATTGATGACATTCTAGGAGATCATCAATGTGCATTTAGAAGAAACAGGTATACAACAGATCAGATTTTTAGTATAAGACAGATTTTAGAAAAGAAATGGGAATATAATGGTACTGTACATCAACTATATGTAGACTTCAAAAAAGCATATGATTCAATTAAGAGGGAGAAGTTATATAGTATCCTGCTGGAGTTCGGAATTCCTAAAAAGTTAGTTAGACTTATACGAATGTGTCTAAATGGCTCAAAGTGTAGGGTGCGTGTAGGCAAACAGTTTTCAGACACTTTTGAAATCCAGAATGGGTTGAAGCAAGGAGATGCACTATCTCCTCTACTATTTAATTTTGTACTAGAGCATGCAATTAAATCTTTAGAGAATGAGGAAGGCTTACAACTGAATGGTATTAATAAGCTGTTAGTTTATGCTGATGATGTAGTATTATTGGCCGATAGCGAGGAGATACTAAAGGCCAACACGCACACACTATTGAGTAACACTAAGAAATTAGGACTGGAAGTAAATATCAGTAAAACTAAATATATGGTCACACGTAGAAATTCAGTATATAATGGAAATGGACAGCTAATGACAAATGAGGGAAATTTTGAGGAAGTGGCTGAATTCAAATACCTAGGAACAATAATCACAAATAGGAATGAGATGCACAAAGAAATTAAACATAGGCTCAATTCTGGAAATGCATGCTATTATGCATTGCAGAGACTTTTGATGTCCCAACTCCTTTCAAAAAACGTTAAGCTGAAAATATATAAAACTATTATTCTACCAGTTATATTATATGGGTGCGAAACATGGACTCTTACTTTAAGGGAGGAAAGGAGATTACGAGTATTTGAGAATAAAGTACTTAGGAAAATTTTGGACCAAAGAGAGATGAACAGACAGATGAATGGAGAAGACTTCATAACAATGAACTACATGGTCTTTATAGGAAGCCAGATATAATAAGAACAGTTAAGTCTCGTAGACTGCGATGGGCAGGACATGTTGCGCGTATGGGGAATGAAAGACGTGCATGGAAACTTCTTGTAGGAAAACCAGAAGGAAAACGCCCAGTTGGTAGACCAAGAATGAGGTGGGAGAACAACATTAACTATGATTTGAGGGAAGTAGATTATACAGGGAATGATTGGCAAGCATTAGCTCAGGATAGGGATGTATAGAGAGCTTATGTCCGCGCGGCCATGAACCTACGGGTTCGATAGTGCCAGTGAGTAAGTAAGTGAGTGAGTGAGTGAGTGAGTGAGTGAGTGAGTGAGTGAGTGAGTGAGTGAGTGAGTGAGTGAGTGAGTGAGTGAGTGAGTGAGTGAGTGAGTGAGTGAGTGAGTAAGTAAGTGAGTAAGTAAGTGAGTAAGTAAGTGAGTAAGTAAGTGAGTAAGTAAGTAAGTAAGTTACTGCCCTGTACATTTCAGCAAGTAGTAATTTATTAGTATTAATCTAGTCCCGAACATCCCTTGAGGAGATATGGGTGCTTTAGTGGAGTTTCTTGACATAGCTAATTTACTTATGCTTACTGCCCTATACACTTCAGCGAGTAGTAATTTATTAATAGTAATCTAGCCCCAAACTTCCCTTGAGGAGATATGGGTGCCTTAGTGGAGTTTCTTGACATAGCTAATTACTTATGCTTACTGCCCTATACACTTCAGCGAGTAGTAATTTATTAGTAGTACACTTGAGGAGATATGGGTGCCTTAGTGGAGTTTCTTGACATAGCTAATTTACTTATGCTTACTGCCCTATACACTTCAGCGAGTAGTAATTTATTAGTAGTAATCTAGCCCAAACTTCCTTGAGGAGATATGGGTGCCTTAGTGGAGTTTCTTGACATAGCTAATTTACTTATGCTTACTGCCCTATACACTTCAGCGAGTAGTAATTTATTAGTAGTAATCTAGCCCCAAACTTCCCTTGAGGACATATGGGTGCCTTAGTGGAGTTTCTTGACATAGCTAATGTACTTATGCTTACTGCCCTATGCACTTCAGCGAGTAGTAATTTATTAGTAGTAATCTAGCCCCAAACTTCCCTTGAGGAGATATGGGTGCCTTAGTTGAGTTTCTTTACATAGCTAGTTTACTTATGCTTACTCCCTTATACATTTGAGCAAGGGAGAGTGAACAGCACATTGCCTCAAAGAGACATCTAGAATAAGGTATATCTTGGATTGAGGAAGTCCAACAAAGTTTTACTTACAGGTATTCATTTAAGTTTCAGGTTCTTTTGCGAACCTGAAAATCTTCATTCTTTGGACCCATGGAATAAAGTCCCTCCCAGATAACATGTCACTTGGATTTTTCTGTCTTAAAAATCCATTGATCCCAGCCGGATTTGAACCCGTGACAGCAGAACTAATGGAAATAAACCACCAGACTACCGAGGCCGATTTAAGTAACATTCAGTAGTTTAAATTAGATTAAGTAAGTTAGATTTAATAAGGTAAGTACTTGCTGCTTTTCATTTTTTGTTAGAATGTTTTTTACTGTTTGACTATTCTGTTCTAGCAATGATAATGAAATTGCTGATCTCGATGATGATTTTCGGGCTGTAGACCGTGGTCGTGAGGCTTGTAGTTCCCCGACGATAATGAAATTGTACCAATGATAATATCCATCCATAGTAATTCTTCCCGAATGCAGGTCCTTCACTGCAATCATAGCATTTTCATGCTATACTTGCAGCTTTACTAGGGAATTATGTAGGTGTGGTAGCTTCCCGTTGCTTTCCACACCGGTGAAGGATGATGTTGATGATGATGATGATAAAGATGATGGCCATATGATTTCGGGGACCGTTTGGGCCTTAAAGTTTTCCTGACATTTGTCTTACAGGTGAGGAAAAACCCCGATAAAAACCTCACCGAGAAAAACTGTCCCGACCGGGGATCGAACCCGGGCCCGCTGCATGACAAGGCAGCACGCTACCTCAATGCCACAGCGGTGGACAATGATAATATAGTATACTTTAATTTACTTTTACTTCATCCACTCTACTTGTATTTCAAGGCAATTATAGAATTATTTTTTCAAAAAAAAAACACATTCAACCCCACATACTTAAATACACACACATATATATATATCATCATCATCATGAACAAATTCGTTTTAGGCCATGTGGCCTGTACGGTACATATATATATATATATATATATATATATATGAGTTTTTATTTTTAATTTATGTAGACTCACACATGGCACAGACTTTCTTCATGCTGTGTATCAAATGGAACACACATGTTGAAAGAACAGGTGATAATATACTTCCTATATTAATTTAAAATTATAATCCAATAGGCAGAAGATTTGTAGGAAGACCCCTCAAATGATGAAAAGGTATTGTGAAATTTAACAGTCTAATTTGTTAAATGAATAAAAGAAACTTTTCCAAATAAAGTCTGCTAAAAGTGACAAAGTGGACTTGACATTAGAGAAGAACTAATAAAGAAAATTGAAATAATGTACAGATAAAAAAACTGGAATTTGCTCAAGTACAAAACTAAAGACAGTAAAAAAAAAAATTGAATGAAAGGCAAAATTAAGAACCAGAATTTTTAGATTGGCCATATAGATAAACACAGTAGTACACAAGTGGTGGTAAAATATCTATCCCAGTTCTTTGTTTCTTCAGATTCATCATCATCCAGTTAATGACATTGTCCTTATTGCAGGTTGATTCCAAATGTGACTCCATCCGTCTTTCCATGATTTTCTTCTTATTCTTTCCAGTTATATTCTTTGTTTTGTAAATTCATCTTCAGTTGGTCAATTCATCTTTCCTGTACGGTTCCTCATGGTATCTGCCTTTCACTTTTAACTATGCATTCATTACTTTTCCAATCTTTTGAGTTTTAAAAAATATTTTAATCTATTTTAGTGAATTACAAAAGGATGTAGCTATTGAGGCAGTTCTCACGAAGGGATTTTTAAAAATTTGACAAAATATTTTCATCAGTCCCACACAGAGGCTCCTAAAATGGTCAATACAAAACTTTCTATATATATAAGTCTTATTCAAAGTTAAAATTGGGAAACACATTATGAGGTTCTTAATTAATAAATTAATGAGTCATTTTTACATCTTACCTCATATTTCATGTTTTATCAAACACGGTAACTATAGTTTTCAAATGATCTTGTCATTCATTTTCAACCGCCATTATGACTACCGGATATTCGTTGGAATCTCCCTCTATAACGTTGCCATCTGGTGTTGATTTGACGAACTTCGAGATATCGTTGCCATCTGGTATTGATTTGATGAACTTCGAGATGAGGTCACGTTCATCCGGAATGTCGAAATTCATGGATTTAAATTTGTTCTTCTGAATAAATATTTTCTCCCAAACTGTCAAATCCAAAGGTTTTTCCAAATGTTTTAGAAGTTTAGCTTCTTTTTCAATTCTATGACCTTCCAACAAACTATGTGCTGCAATAGCTGATTTTTCAATTTCACCATTTTCAATATTTCTAAAGTGTTCCTTTGTGCGAGTGTCCAAATTTCTTTTTGTTTTTCCTATGTATACTTTATTGCAATCTCCACAATCAATTTGATAAATTCCAGATTTTTTGAAATTTGTTATGTATTCCAGGATGATAAGTGATTTTCTTAAATTGTTTTCCTTTCTTAAGAAAATCACTTATCATCCTGGAATACATAACAAATTTCAAAAAAATTTCAAGAAATTCAATATTACATTGGCACCGATAAATAAATTTAGCCTTGGTAACTTATTAATAACCAATAAGAAAATGAACACCCCAGATAGTAAAAAATCTGGAATTTATCAAAT
The DNA here is from genome assembly GCA_030220185.1 of Diploptera punctata. NCBI lineage: Eukaryota > Metazoa > Arthropoda > Insecta > Blattodea > Blaberidae > Diploptera > Diploptera punctata. Next base: position 2,325,798 of record JASPKZ010006848.1, read on the forward strand.
TGATTGTGGAGATTGCAATAAAGTATACATAGGAAAAACAAAAAGAAATTTGGACACTCGCACAAAGGAACACTTTAGAAATATTGAAAATGGTGAAATTGAAAAATCAGCTATTGCAGCACATAGTTTGTTGGAAGGTCATAGAATTGAAAAAGAAGCTAAACTTCTAAAACATTTGGAAAAACCTTTGGATTTGACAGTTTGGGAGAAAATATTTATTCAGAAGAACAAATTTAAATCCATGAATTTCGACATTCCGGATGAACGTGACCTCATCTCGAAGTTCATCAAATCAATACCAGATGGCAACGATATCTCGAAGTTCGTCAAATCAACACCAGATGGCAACGTTATAGAGGGAGATTCCAACGAATATCCGGTAGTCATAATGGCGGTTGAAAATGAATGACAAGATCATTTGAAAACTATAGTTACCATGTTTGATAAAACATGAAATATGAGGTAAGATGTAAAAATGACTCATTAATTTATTATATAAAGTCTTACTGCTGTTTATTTTCATAATGGAATTCTATTAACAAATACAAAATAACATTATATAGTAAAACTTGCTCAAAGAGGAATCGCATTGGACCAATTTTTTTTTCCACATTGGACAAAATTCCGCATTATAAAAAAACTAAAACTTATTAATAATCTTAGATTATAGAGTACCGTATGTCTTTTTATGTACCTTGGATTAATTGTAGTTCCGCTACCGTTGGAAAGTGAAGTATAGTATGTATGAGAGGCTTTGACTGTAAAGCGTAAAAATAACAGTCCCCTTTCGTCAGCGTTAAAACGTTTCTTAGGCGCGTATCCTGAAAATTCAAGTATGCAGTTTCGAGGTTTCGCTCACTAACTACACTTTCGTCCACATTCTTTGATTCTCCGCAAATTTCATTCCAAACTACATAGTGTCGTATTTTAAAACTGTCCAGCCAACCTGAAGATTATTTTCCCTTAGAAATTTAACAAGAGATTAAACAAGAGCTTGACTATGGAGCATCGGTCCGGAAATGTTTGGAGATTTATCATCAAACACTTTCACTTTTTCGCGTAATGAGTATGATACATACGTTTCAGCCATCTTTATTCCGTAAATTCAGAATGCAACCTGTGAAAGATCGGTCTCAGAACTTAACTAATTTAAGATTTTGCAGCGCAATTGTTATTTGCAAGATAGCTAGGCCTATCTGTGTTTCGCTTAACAGGTGTGCAAGTAAGGCCGAATCTATACAGTAAAAGCTCCGTATTCGCGGAGAATAATGTTCCGCAAATATGTCGCGAATATGGAATGGTAATTTGTATGGGTATATAGGGGATACGTTCCAAGGTTACAGAATAAAATGAAAAATGATCAAAATAAAATAAATTAATGAGAGATTTTGAACAATTTCTATTAATTATTACTGTCAGGTTTAGGCAAGGACTTAAAGAACTTAGTAATTTTTTCCTGTTTTGCCGCTTTTAAAAGGTCTTTCAATTAAGATTGATATTCAGCTGTGAATTCTGCGATACAATTCCTTATTTTGTCTTCGGATTTCTTGATTCATTAACATTGAAACAACGTGATGTGGACGCAAATAACTCGCCAAGGGGTATAAACGGTCAAGCATTTTTATTTTTACTTTAAGCGGCAACACTAATTTTTTCTCTCTTTGGTACTAATTATTTTTCTTTTCTTTTACTCGACATTATAAACTGGGAACAAAACACAAGAGACAAGTTTTATTCAATCAAAATTATTGCAACGAAACAAGTTGAAACAATAATGTACCGATCGTGACGATGGAGGCATTTATCAAAGTACATATTGGCATGTGAAATACGACAACAGCTTTTAACAATGAACTTTAGGGTCAGTGACAATTAGGTTTGTATTGTTTTGATATTTATTTGTCCATTTGGTTTGAATCACTATTTGTAATATACATCTTGGCTTATGCCTTCAGAAAAAAAAACTGCTGATGGTTAATAAATATATATACCACCTGGATCATCTAATAAATACATTTTTAGCCGCAAATACAGGAGCTGAGTTGCAATTTTTTAACCCGCGAAAAAGAAAAAAAAAAACTTCCGATGGTTAGAAAAATATATATATCGCCTGGATCAGCAAATAAAGAAATTTTTAGCCGTGAATACAGGAACTGTGTCACAATTTTTTAAACCGTGAATAAGGAGCTTTCACTATACTTCACCTGGAGCGGCGGCAGGAATCATTCCTTATTGTTTTTTTTGCCTAATGGGAATTCAATGAAGTGGAAACTAATTTATTTCTCTCTCTGTCTTTCCGCTTTATAATTGTTATTTATGAATTGTGTAAAAATATCGTTCTGCTTCCGCGTTGGACAGATTTCGTATTATGCACAATGAATACATGTAAATTTACTATTATTTCGCCGGGACCAATATATTTGTTCACATTGGACAAATTTCCGCATTATTCATGTTCCAGATTAAACAAGTTATACTGTTACATTTAAATTAATATTGGGAAGTAAACATTATGAGGTTATATCATGAATAGTGAGTGAAGAACATATTTTTATCGACTCACCACATACCTTTATAAATTTCTTTGATACCAACTGTTTCAGACAATATCATGTCCCTCTTCAGTCATGGCTTCCACTCATAAATGTATGATGTGAGTCGATAAAAATATGTTCTCCACTCACTATTAAAGTTTTACTATATTTGAAAGTAGGATTGTATGGTTATAGACTGCATGGGTATGCTGCATTTCCACTGTTTGTCCAGAATGCACAGCCAAAAGACGAAGGCATTTAAAGTCTACTACTATCGTGAACTGACAACAAGTTTAATAAAACCTGAAGAAGAAATGGAAACTTTTTTAAGTCACATTCAATACGCCATGCTTGGAGAAACATTCCTTCATAAAATATTCAGAAATGCTAGAAAAATGTTCTCTTAAAGACACATTATAAAATGTATCTATCTGGAATTCACAAGAGACTTACAAAATTAATAACATAGGAAGAACAACAAAATCATAGATACTCAAACTAAACAAAATTTCAAAAGTACTGAAAGTGGTTAACTAACTAACTAACTCACTGGCACTATCGAATCCGTAGGTTCATGGCCGCGTGGACATAAGCTCTCCATACACCCCTATCCTGAGCTAATGTTTTCCAATCATCCCCTGTATAATCTACCTCCTTCAAATCATAGTTAATATTATTCTCCCACCTCATTCTTGGTCTACCAACTGGGCGTTTTCCCTCTGGCTTTCCTACAAGAAGCTTCCATGCACGACTTTCATTCTCCATACGTGCAACATGTCCTGCCCATCGCAGTCTACGAGACTTAACTGTTCTTATTATATCTGGCTTCCTATAAATACCATGTAGTTCATTGTTATGTAGTCTTCTCCATTCACCTGTCTGTTCATCTCTCTTTGGTCCAAAAATATTCCTAAGTACTTTATTCTCAAATACTCGTAATCTCCTTTCCTCCCTTAAGGTAAGAGTCCATGTTTCGCACCCATATAGTATAACTGGTAGAATAATAGTTTAATATATTTTCAGATTAACGTTTTTTTTTAAAGGAGTTCGGACATCAGGAGTCTCTGCAATGCATAATAGCATGCATTTCCAGAATTGAGCCTATGTTTAATTTCTTTGTGCATCTCATTCCTATTTGTGATTATTGTTCCTAGATATTTGAATTCGGCCACTTCCTCAAATTTTCCCACATTAGTCATTAGCTGTCCATTTCCATAATATAATGTATTTCTACGTGTGGCCATATATTTAGTTTTATTGATATTTACTTCAAGTCCTAATTTCTTAGTGTTACTCAATAGTGTGTGCGTGTTGGCCTTTAGTATCTCCTCGCTATCAGCCAATAGTACTACATCATCAGCATAAACTAACAGTTTATTAATACCATTGAGTTGTAAGCCTTCCTCATTCTCTAAAGATTTAATGGCATGCTCTAGTACAAAATTGAATAGTAGAGGAGATAGTGCATCTACTTGCTTTAACCCATTGTGAATTTCGGAAGTATCCGAAAACTGTTTGCCTACACGCACCCTACTCTTTATGCCATTTAGACACATTCGTATAAATCTAACTAACTTTTTAGGAATTCCGAACTCCAGAAGGATACTGTGTAACTTCTCCCTCTTAACTGAATCATATGCCTTTTTGAAGTCTACATATAGTTGATGTACAGTGCCATTATATTCCCATTTCTTTTCTAAAATCTGTCTTATACTAAAAATCTGATCTGTCGTAGACCTGTTTCTTCTAAATCCACATTGATGATCTCCTAGAATGTCATCAATAAAGGGAGTAAGTCCGCTTACTAATATATTTGTTAGAATTTTTTACGAAGTTGAAAGTAATGAGATGCCCCTGTAGTTATTGCAATCTGTTTTGTCTCCTTTCTTATGGATTGCTATGATAATCGATTCTCTCCACTCATTTGGAAGAGCTTCTTTTACCCAAATCATACTAAGTAACCGACGTATCTTGTCCATCAATTTTTCTTCCCCTAATTTTATAAGTTCTGCTGGGATCCCATCTGAACCTGATGCTTTATACATGTTCAGTTTTTCTGTCGCCATTTCAGCCTCTAATGCACTTGGTTCTGCGACTAGCATTTCTGCTGTCTCTGCATATTATCCTCTTCAATATCCTATTCTGTTTGCATATTTAATAGCTGATTGAATGTAACCTTTCCATCTATTTAATATACTCGTGGAATCTGCAATCGTATCCCCATTTTCATTCCTAATTATGTTTGTTCTAGGCTGAAACTCTCTTTTCTCTATCCTAATTCCCTGATATAATTCTCTAATGTTCCTATTTTTGGCATTCATTTCACGATCATTAATCTTCTTTCTCAAATATTCCCTCTTTTTACTCTTTAGTAACCTGGTGGTTTCCCGTCGAATGCTACTCAATTGCTCTAAATTTACCTCATTTGGCTCGTGTAACCATTTCATTTTTGCTAGCTTTCCTATCTTTACAAAGTTGGCATATTCATCAAACCATTTCTTGTTTTGCCTCTTTTTTAAACAACCAATGCTTTCTGATGCTGACAATTTAATAGTATCTCTTATAGCCTCCCATTCTTTATTTATATCAGTTTCGTCTTCGTTTGCCACATTGTCATCTGAAGATTTCAGTACTTCAAATCTATTAGCAATTTTAATTTGGTATTCTTGCCGCATTTCATCATTTTTCAAGTTTTTTAAATCAAATTTTTCAGTATTATCTTTAGCGTTTGTTCCTCTCATTAGCGATAGCCATTGTCTGATTTTCACTCTGACCAGATGATGATCCAAATTGCAGTCTGCCCATCTAACTGATCTAACATCGATGATACTACTGTGCCAGCGTTTGTCCACTAATACGTGATCTATCTGGTTTCGAATTTCGCCATCTGGCGACGTCCAGGTGTATTTATGAATATCCTTATGCTAAAATGTTGTGCTCTTAACAATGAGATTCTTTGATGTGGCAAATGTGACTAATCTAACTCCATTGTCGTTACTATCTTCATGAAGACTGAATTTGCCTATTGTTGGTTTGAATATATCTTCCCACCCCACTTTTTCATTAAAATCTCCTAAGATAATTTTCATATGATATCGTGAAAGGCTATCAGATAAGCATTCTAATTCTTCATAGAACTCATCCTTGATCTTGTCATCTTTATCTTCTGTGGGAGCCCGTACATTAACGGTTACAAAATCATGCAGTTTACCCTTTAGAATTATGTATGATATCCTATCACTGACAAAAACTTAATATCTCGGATAGCAGATAGGATCCTTCTTCGGACTAAAAACCCCGTTCCAAATTCAAGTCTTTCTGTATCCCCATAGTATAATGCAAAGCTTCCTGATTCCTGAGTACCTTCTCATGACCATCTAACTTCCTGTAAAGCGACTATATCCAAGGGTGATTTCTCTAATTCAGGGTTAATACCTCTAGTGCCCCGCTATTGTATAAAGTCCTAACATTCCATGTTCCTAGGAACATGTCCCTATGTTTGAGCCTTTGGCATGGGTTCCCTGAAGCAGTCCCCACCCGGAAAACCGAATGGGGGGACTATTTGACCTCCGGAAAATTTTTACCCCAGTGGAACCCATGTCCGCATTTCTTGACGGTTGTATTTTTACAGTGAAAGATCGTCACTCTTTCGACCAAGGTACTTTTTTCGTCTGGCTTATCACCTTCGACCAGTCTGGCTTGGGTAACCTTATTGGCAGCAATGCTACTGCTGGCATAGCTCTCGGGATCATTTAAGCATCCAAGCCACTCCACCACGACAAGGTAAAGATACTACGGAGGGATTGAAAGTGGTTAAATTAAAAAATTGGTGGAAGCAGCTCATCATTTGATATAGAATCACAAAATTACAAAAATTAATCAAGCAATTAAAAGATGCAGAAAAACCTAAAGAACTAACATTAGAAGAAATATACAAACAGAAGAACCAGGAGAGCACTAAGATTTTAGAAGTTCCCAGTGAGAAAGATTTTACTTTGAAGGTAATTCAACATATACCATGTGGTAAAGGAAAGCTGCTATTCACGATTCAATTCAAATATGTGGAGTGTAACTTCTGATGAAAGCAAAGATGTTTGAAATATGACAGGTAAGAAAAACGTATTTTGTGAGGTGAGGTGTGAAGTTCCTGATTCCTATTTATGTAATACAGGGTGAGGCAATGAAACGGCACGATTTTGAAAAATCACCAATAATATATTTACAAAAAGAGTATAATTATTTGAACATGAATCTTAAGTACATGAGTGGAAATTAATGTTTTACCTTAAAAAACAATCATTTTTTGAATATGGTGCCAGTAAGGTGACGTCCTTGGTTTTGCACACATTGTTGGAGTCTAAGATGAAATCCACCCATGGCGTTCTGTAGCATCTGCAAAGGAATGTTGTTAATTTCCTGCCGGATTCTCTCCTTCAGATCTTCTTTTGTTCTTGGTGCATTTTCCTCGAAGACTTTGCATTTAAGATAGCCCCAAAGAAAGAAGTCTGGGGCGGTCAAATCTGGCGAACGGGGAGGCCAAGGGATATCACCATTCTTGCTGATTAGCCGTCCTGGAAAAGCGAGTCTCAGCAAACCCATTGAGACATTAGCAGTATGGCTTGTTGCACCATCTTGCTGGAAGAGTGTTTCTTCATCTGGATCATACTGATCGATGCCAGGCAGACCAAAAGTTACTAACATGTCAGCATAACGTTCAGAGTTCACCGTTACTGTGTTACCATGTTCATCTTCAAAAAAATAGGGTCCCACGAGTCCACGAGAAGATACTGCACACCAAACTGTTACTTTTTCAGAATGGAGAGGTTTTTCATGAAGATCACGTGGGTTATTTGCGGACCAATACCGGAAGTTCTGCTTGTTAACGTAACCACTAAGGTGAAAGTGGGCTTCATCACTCATCCATAAGTTATGCACTCTTTCTCCATTTGTTCCGATAACATTAAGCATCGCTTGGCAAAAGCGTATGCGATGATTGTAATCGTTAGGTTGTAGGGCTTGCACTATCTGCATTTTGTATGGGTGATAGTGTAGGTCATTCTTCAAAATCCGTCTCACTGATCGATTGCTGAGACCAAGTTGAGCGCTGTGCCGCCTTGCTGATTTTCGCGGACTTCGTGTTAATGCATCGCGCACACGATCAATGTTCTCTGGGGTCCTGATTGTTTTTTCACTACCACCAATTTTCTTCGTCGTGCTTGCAGTGGCTTCAAAGTTTTTCACCCACAGGAGGATAGCTTTCCTCGATGGCACGGGAGCCCGTGGCGGTAGATTAAACTTAAGACGGAAAGCACGTTGGGCACCAACCACACTATCCATGTTTTTATAATATGCTTTTACAGCAAACGCACGTTGCACGCTTGACCAACGCTCCATGGCTACTGAAATTTCCACTTGTCTAGATGCTCAAGGTCGTTTCCCCCACTCCCATAACCCCCCACTGCGCCCGTCAGCCGGAGTCCAAATCGTGCCGTTTCATTGCCTCACCCAGTACTAGATAATACCCGGTGTGCTGCTATGCCAAAATAAATGAATATTAATGTGCTTTTATGTTTAGTTGAATAAGTAAAAGGTAAATTAATTATAAATTTATATTTTTTAGATACCCCGTGCTGATTACCCGGCATTGCCCTGGAAACTACTTATCCGGATCTTTTGACATAAATGAGCTGAAATATGAAAATGAATGTGTTTTATGTTTTAGTTTAATAAGTGAAAGGAAAAATGTATATCATATTTATTTTTAGATACCCTGTGGTGTTTACCCAGCATTGTCCGGGAATCTACTCTCCGATTTCTTGGCATAAATGAGCTGAAAGATGAAAATTAATGTACTTCTTATGATAAGTTAAATAAGTAAGATGAAAAATAATTATAAATGTATATAGTAATTATTTTAAAATTCCGTACGCTGTTGCCTGGGAATTTACTTATCTCGAACTTCTTGGTACAAATGAGCTAAAAGAGAAAATTCGTTATTGCGAGTTATCCATAAAAAAATACCTGCCTTGTACTGCTATGCTTGCACAGGAATCTATGTACTTGTCTCAATCTCCTTGGCATCACAGAAAGACATATTGTGAGTTATCCGTAAGAGACAAACATAGGCTGTCGTGGAATTTTTTTGTAGAGCTTTTTGAGATATTCAATTCTGTGTACATTAATTTTGTGTATTTGTTATGGTTTAGGCAGCATAAGCCATTTAACAAACAAACATTCTTTTTTATATATTTGTTTGATTGGTGTACAGCCTGTGATACTCCTATTGGTGATTTAAAAGACTGGATAGATGTTAACAACCATGACTCAATTCAGAATGATCAACTGATCAATATATTATCTATGCTGTAAAACATCATCAAATTCTAACAACGAATAAAATATCTCGCCTCTTTTGCCTTAAATGAGATGGGCTTTCCATTGCTTTCATTTGTTCCGTTAGCAAACAGTGTTTGATGTAGCCTGTTGGTGATATGTGCCTGTACCAATTACCTCGGTATACTTCAGTGATGGCTGTGATGTTTAACCCCCTCACTTCAGGTTTAAATGCTCAATGCATTTCCCAGAAACTGGATTTCGGTTACCATAAATTATATTGTCAATTATCAGACTATCAAAACAAACTAGACATACCGGTACTTGAGATTACAAAAAAGGGTGAAGGCAAAAACACATTCATAAATGTTTAGAAAAGATTACCCTGCCAAAGGGATGTACAAAATATTGCAAAAAAATATAAGAGTTAAGCTAGTGTAACTCGTCTTCTGAGTTGAAGGCTATTTAACTGCTGGCAAGTCTATCATCTTTTGAGGCGAATGGGTTAATTCTCATAACATGTCAATATTCCACTTGTGATAAAACTTAATGTACCTTGTTTAGGAACTTAGTAGTCTCATTTAAACCGTTTCTGTCCTTCACAACTGATTTGATTAAGGTCCATACATCTTATCTATTCATCCATAGTAATTCTGCCCCGATGACAGGTCCTTCACTGCAATCACAGCATTTTCATGCTATGCTTGCAGTTTATTAGGGAATTGTAGGTGTAGTAACTTCCCACTGCTTTCTACACCATTGAAGGATGATGATGATGATGATGATAATGATAAGGATGATGATGATGATGGCCATATGATTTCGAGGACCGTTTGGGCCTCAAAGTTTTTCTGACATTTGTCTTACAGGTGAAGAAAACCTTGATAAAAACCTCACCCAGAAAAACTGCCCCGACTGGGGATCGTACCCGGGCCCACTGCGTGACAAGGCAGCACGCTACCTCGAGACCACAGTGGTGGACTTCTTATCTATATAACAAAATATTTTATTGGATTTCAAAATTGTTTCTTATCTCACCTTTCATAGCAATGTTAAATTTATTGTAGTTACAAGGTTTTGGAATTTTGCTAATTTATTTCAACATCCCTGGAATTTTATGAAACAGAGATTACAATTAAGTACTTGAATTCATTGATTTACAGAATATAAATACTGGTGAAGACCTCTGGGCTGTCCTATGAAACGCTGGAGGGAAAATTCTCTATAGGATCGTAACAGGCCTTGACCTAATACTTGGAAGGAAGAAGAAAATCTGGTGAAAAGATGAAGAAGAAGTTAGTGAATTGATAAATAGCATTATAACAGTACCTCATGGTATTTGCTACCAACCCTAGAAGTAATATAAAGAAGCACCAAAATCAAAGATTGCAAAGGAAAATCTAAACTATGTTTATACTTTTGATATATTTTCCAATAGAAAGTGAACTTACCAAATTATGGGTTACCTCTTCTTCAATATCAATGTTTTCAATTGCAATGTTCACAGCATCAGATGTGACCTGCAAACAGAGACATAGCATGAAATGACAAAATCTGGGATCCCTGTGCATACCCGGTAGATGAGGGTCATAGTTGTTGCCCTTTGCTACCCTCATGCTTATAAGTTAAGTTTAAATATTAGTTGGTTTAGCATTGAAGTTCATTGTTGATTTATTACAAAATGTCTGAAGCATAGGCATTCAGTCTAATGCCAGATGAAGCCATGTGTAATCTCCCTTCAGGTAATCAGAAGTAATATTTTAACAGTTTTAAAAAAAAAAATATAGTTGGCTGCGGAAAGGCTACTGTTTTTAATTCCTTCCATCGAAGGCTTAAAGGAACCGACCTGGACAGTAACCTAGTGTCCAATCCCTCACCTTCTCGTGGTGCAGCTGTTAGTAATCATGCTTATGCATGATGAACGAAAGGGAAGGGCTACTCACCAACAAGCACTGGTCAGCTTGGTGAGTTTTTCTTTTTTGACCGAATTGGTATTACTTCTCCTCCCCATACCAATTCCCTCTTTCAACTTTTCTATCCAGTCTCCCTTGACTGACCTCTTGTTTCTTTCGACCCTGATGGTATTAGAGTACTCGAGGCCTAGGGGTTCATTTCTCCTTCCTTCCTATACCTACTTTCTCTCAATGGGTGACGTAACCACCACATGTGGTGCCTACTACTAAACGGTTACAACTAGTTTATTGTACTCCAATACAAACATGAAGCCTTGGAAAAAGAAATACAAATCCGGAGGTAAAATAGTCCCCCATTCGGATCTCCGGACGGGGACCTTTCTTCAAGGAAACAAATATACCAAACCAAACTTGATCAAAATCCTCCAGTGGAATACTGGAGGACTATCACAAGCTAAAAAGACTGAACTTACAAAAATGCTATCTGACCACCAAATTGATGTATTCACAATTCAAGAAGCAAATCTCACACAGGAACAGTTACAATATTACCACTTCAAGGATTTTACTGTTCACATACTTCCTAAAGGACGACAAATAAGCAGTGGTATTTTAGTTGGAATTCGAACACAATATGACTTCATCCGTTCAAATTATCAAAGAAATGGACAATGTAGACAAAATTGAAATAATTAAAATTAACATATGGATAAATAAATCTCAGTACAATATATATTCAATTTATAATCCACCAAATAACTCCCCTAATCTTGAACATATTACAATAAACCCAAACACAATTATAATGGGAGATTTTAATGCCCATTCACGACGATGGGGCTATACCAAATCTAATAATGCAGGGAAAATTGTAGAAGACTTATTAAATTCAACACCCATAGAAATAATACACAACAAAGAGGATCCTCCAACATATATACATTACTCTGGTTCAGGAACTAATCCTGACTTACTCTTTGTATCTTCTAATTTATACTCCAAAACCAAAAAACAAATTGTAGAAGATCCTGGCTCAGGACATAGAGCCATCATTGCTACTATTCAACTGGGGAATAACAACTTACTTCCAATGCATCTTAAACCCAGGTGGAACTTCAAAAAAGCCAATTGGAAACTGTACACAGACGAACTGGAAACCAAATTTGAAAATCCTTTAAACGTATCACTTCAGTCAGATCAAATTAACAAATCTATATGCAAAATAATATTAAAAACAGCAAAAAAATATATACCACGAGGAATAGTTAAAAACTACAAACCCTTCTGGAATTCAAAATCAGAAAGAATCTCGCTAGAAATAAAGCAGAAAAAACAAAAGACCAAAAAGATGTACAAAATTGGAGAAAACTGTGCGCACAACTCAAAAAAGAAATTAACAGCAATAAAAGAGAAAATTTTAATAACTTCCTCCAAAAAATGGATTATAGGAAAGATGGCCAGAAAGCATATAGATTTGTACACAATATACAAAATAAAAAAGAATGGCAAAAAACACCATTTATCCACAACAACAAACAGATTACAAATGAAAGTGAAATAGCCAACAAATTCAACAAAACACTACGCTAACACCTATACTTTGTCCTCAGAGAACAAAAAGAACAAAAAACAATAAAAGAGAACCTAAAAAATTACATAAAATCAACAAGCAGTACAAAAGATAATATCTTTAATAAGAATTTCAACATTAAAGAGTTAAACATAGCCATTAATAGTTTAAAATCAAACAAATCTCCAGGAGCAGATAATATACATGCAGAATTTCTCAAACACCTTGGCAATAAAGCCAAAACTCAATTGCTCTCCCTTTATAATCTTTCTTGGAACACAAAAGTTCCTGATGATTGGAAAAAAGCTATTATAATACCTATCTCGAAAACAAAAAAATCAACAAATACTTTTTCAAATTATCGCCCAATAGCACTAACTAGTGTAATTATTAAAACTATGGAAAAAATGATTTCAAATCGATTAAATTGGTATTTAGAAACCAATAATTTACTTTCACCCAATCAAGCTGGATTTAGAGAATTACAATCAACAAATCAACAAATTGTACACCTAAGTCAAGCTATTAAAGACAGATGTTTTTTATTATTAATTTAACATTTCTCAATGAAAGATAAATTAAATTTGAAGAGAAAAATTTTCGCCTAGACCGGGACTCGAACCCGGGACCCTTGGCTTTCCGGGCCAAGTGCTCTACCAACTGAGCTACCGAGGCGAGTTACGATCTATAAGAGAAAAATTTGCGTCTAGATCGTAACTCGCCTCGGTAGCTCAGTTGGTAGAGCACTTGGCCCGGAAAGCCAAGGGTCCCGGGTTCGAGTCCCGGTCTAGGCGAAAATTTTTCTCTTCAAATTTATTAAAGACAGTTTCAACAGAAAAGAAGACACTCTGGCAATGTTCGTTGATTTCCAAGGAGCATATGACTCTATTTGGAGATATAAATTATTAGAAAAAATGCAGACTTTAGGCATTCAAGGGGATATGCTACTCTGGTTCAGCAATTTTCTCATCCAACGGTTCATCGCTACAAAGTATAATAATCACCTCTCTAAATATCAACAAACACATCGAGGTTTACCACAGGGTTCTGTACTCAGTACCATTCTCTTCAATATCTACATTAATGATCTACCTAAGCATATAGAAAAGCTCGAAACGAAAACCCTACTTTTTGCTGATGATGTTGTAATATGGGTCTCCAAACCGAAAAACCAAAGTCAACAATTAATAACCATAGCCCAACAATCACTAATACAGTTAGAGAATTGGACATCCCAGAACTTAATGAAGATAAATATACAGAAAACAAATTATCAACTATTTACATTAAGAAAGAAACCACTACCCATCACTCTGAAATTGGAGGGTGAATTATTAACTCAAACACATGAAGCAAAATATTTAGGAATAACTCTGGACACAAAATTAACATGGAAGAAACACATGGAGAATTTATGTACAAAGATAGAAACAAGGTTACCATTAACGATTAGCAGGGAAAAAGTGGGGTTGCAACACACAAACCCTAAACACCTTCTACCAAATGTACATAAAACCTGTACTTCAATATTGTGAAGAAATCCTAGTAACTACTAAAGTGGAAAAACTTAATAAATTGCAGAACCAAATCCTCCGTCTGATAACAGGAGCCGTTAAAACAACACCAATCACTGCCATGCAAATCTTAACAAATAACCCAAACATAGCATCTGAAATTGAGAAAACAGCAGTCACACAGTATGAAAAATTTTTAAGGCTACCCCATAATAACTGGGCCCAAAGAAAACCACAAGTATGTTTAAAATCTCAGCAAAGCTTCCTAAGCATTGTACAAGAAATCAAACAGAAATTGCAACTTCCACATTCAAAAGAAAATATGCAGATGAGAAACAACCCTCTAGAATTTTTGGAAATCGAATATAACCTTCATTTAACAGAAGACATCAAGAAATCCGAAACTCCTCCATATATTTTAAAACAAATGTCACTGGAAATGATAAATCTAAGATACCCAGCTCCTGAATGGATACATATTTTTACAGATGGCTCCAGCCTACCAAATGATGGTGGCACTGGTGCTGGTGCAGTATGTCCACTTTTTTCCTTTTATCGTAAACTAAACACAAATTCAACAAACTTTGATGGCGAAATTCTAGCAATTTTCTTAAGTTTACAAAATCTTTTATATCACATCCAAAAATTTACAAAAGTTGTAATTCTATGTGACTCCAAAGCAGCCATTCTTGCTATAACACGAGACACAACACCCAAAAGCATCAAAATTATCGAATGTCACAAAATGATAAAGCATTTATCCCGTCTACATAAAAAAGTTGTACTTCAATGGATTCCGGCCCATTGTGGAGTGACAGGCAATGAAATAGCCGATTTTCTAGCCAAGAAGGGTAGCAAAATTGTTTCAAATCCAACTTCTGCTCCAGTTTCCTTTCACTCTATCAAAAGAATTATCTCAAATAAATACATCAATAAACTTAGAGAAGAATACACCACCAAAACATCTGGAAAGGAATGGGAAAATCTACAAGCTTATGACATTACTACATTACAAAGAAAATCTGCAGTAGCAACATTCAGACTGCTAACGGGACATGACTGCTTGAATAAACACCCCCCCCCCCCCCCCCCTACACAGAATTGGCATAACAGATTCACCTAAATGAACTTTTTGCAATTTAAATGAAGATCTGGAAAGAAACCATCTCATACGTTGTCCAGCTTTTGTAGAAGAGACCAGCCTTTCTGCTAAATATTGGAGTGCAAGAGAGCGAATGATTTCATTATCAAGTGCTCGACATTAGATACCAACCATATTTTAACAGTTTGGATGTAATTTGGATTTGGACTTTTTTTTTTGGAGTAAATATTTGGGGTGCATTATGGGGAAGAGAGCATAAGTTAGTCAAATTGTCTGTTATGTATTTTGTATGACTTAAATCCCTAGGTTTTATAGTGTGTAATATAAGGTTACGGTGGTGTGCTAAGCATTTCATCTATAAGTAGTTTTCATTGTGTAAGGCCATCTATGTTGCAGTGAATTATCAGTTTGTCTTATTTTGCCTCATGTCACAGTTTTAGGTTATAGGAGTCAGGGTGAGAGTTTGTATGTGATGTTTTCTTGAAGGTCTGCTAATGCAGTATTTACAGTTTTATTCAATTCAAGCATTTTTTATATAAATAAGTCTACGTGTTTCCTTGATGGTGCTAATTTCACATTTTATTTTATGGTCATTTTGTAAAAATGTTGGCAATGCATTTAATAAGAATTTCTCTGCAGTGCCAGTAAAAATGTATCTTAATGATAGAAAATATTTTATGATTTAAGTGCATCTAGATTTTCATCTACGTAAGTTTACAATTTTCCAGTTGTCAGATAGTTTTGTTTATTTCTTTTTGTGAGATTTTTGTTGTGTTTTCAGTGCTTGTGTTAGTTGGTGATGAAACTGTTAAATTTTTGGGCTGCTTTTGTGTTTGTGTAATCAGTGCTGTTAATTTTCTTGTAGCTAGAGGTGTGTTTTTGATACTTTTGGATACTTCACTTGTCCTGTGTAATGACCTCTATTATAGCACGTAGCACAATAAAAAGAGTAATTTATGTTTGGTGGGTGTTTCCATTTTGAGGGATATTGTCCTTAACTATGACATTTCTTTGGGGATTGGAATTCCTATCTGTTATGTCCATATTGACAGCAGTCTCTGCACGAGTCTGAAATGTCACAGTGGTGATTCAACTCTGTACCTCCTTCCAAGCAGGTAGATAGCTTTGTTTATAGCTGTTTCTGTTTTTTCTTTGTTTGGGAAGTTAAGTTGTAGCACATGGGCTTTTTCTTTGTTTCTTTTGTTGTGATTCTAGAAATGTCTGTTACTTGGTAGTGTGCTTCTTTGAGTTGTGATCAAGTTCCTCTTCTAAGATGGAGGAATCAATACCTTGCATCTCTCCAGAGTATTGTGTAGTGACTATTGATGATGTTAATATTCACATTTAAAGTGTAATCTGCATTTGGTGCAAACACTGCTTGGGTTCTTTTTTATTACATTTTCATTTGTTGCTGAGTTATGAAATTCAGTGTAGTTGTTTTCAATCTTAAATTATAATAATTTTGCAGGATTGCATTTGATAATGTTGATGCATGTTCTTTTATTGATTTTTATTTGTTGAAATGGATTACCATGTTCCGTTAAATGGTTTGTGATTTTAAGAGAGTACTTCTATATTGTTTTTGTTTGAATGTTATTTGATGGTGAAGTTTGTTACGTGGTGTTATTATCATGATCTTGTTATCTAGTGTTTTGTGTGTTTGTTTGATTATTGTTAGATGTATTCTGATTTGTAATGTTTCTTCTGTTTTGTTTTGCCATGTTTTATGCTGTGATAGTAGGATTTTGGTTTTTCATACTGTTTGTAATTGGACTGACTTTTACTTTGTTTACAATTTGATTTTTTATCTTTATCAGTTCCTTCATCTCTGTTCTCAGTTATGGTTGTTCTCTCCTGTTAAATAGTTCAACATCAGGGTCAAGTTCCTTCTTCAGATGTAGTTATAGTTGAGCCTGATAGGAAATTTAGATGTTTTACATCTTAGGTGTTGTGAAAAAGTAAATGTCTTAATATAATAAAAGGCACTGCGCTACAAGCCGGAAGGTCGAGGGTTCAAGTCCCGGTGGGGTCAGTATTTTTAAACTGACCCAAACCTTCTGGTGGCACTATGGCCCTGGGGTCGACTCAGCCTCTAACGGAAATGCGTACCAGACACTTGTTCTGGGGGTAAAGGCGGCCGTCACGCAGGGCTGACGACCCGGCTGACATCAAGTGCCGATTGTCTAGAAAAGTGGGAGCCTTAACCTCCTACTACCCCCAAGCGCCTCCTGAGGCCTGTAGTGAGAATACTTTACTTATTTAATATAATAAATTTGGGGATAATTTTACACTATGAGGTTTTCTTAATAAGGATGAAATCTATCGTGAATTCTTCTTACTTCATACATCTATGTTTTTAACACAGAACTAAAGTATCGGGAAAAATCATTGCCATCTTCAGCTGTTCATGACTGTAATTTTTTTATTATGCCAGTTATATTTAAACTGCCATCTGGTGTACTTTTGAAGAACTTTGTAATCAAATTCGGTTTGTCCGCAAACTCGAAGTTCATGGTTCTAGTACTTAATGGTTTTTTTGAGTGTATATCTTTCCCAAACTGTTAATTCCAAAGGTTTAGATAGATGATACAAAAATTTTGCTTTTCAATTCTATGATTCTCTAATAAACTATGTGCTGCTATTGCTGATTTTTCAATTTCACTAATTTTTTATGTTTGTAAAGTGTTCTTTTTTTTTGCAAGTGTCTAATTTCTTATATATACAGTAAAACTTGCTCAAAGCGGAATCACATGAGACCAATTTTTTTTCCACATTAGACAAAATTCTGCATTATAAAAAAACAAAAAAAAATATTAACCTATCTTAGATTATTGAATACTGTATGTCTTTTTACATACCTTGGATTAGTTGTAGTTCCGCTGCCATTAAAAAGCGACGTATAGTATGTACGAGCGTTTTCGAAGGTACACGCAAAAAGAAAAAAAAGAGTCCATTTCTAAAAATATCTCTAAGTCACGTATCCTGAAATTGAAATATGCAGTTTCGATTTATACACACTAACTATACTTTCGTCCACATCTTTTGATTACCTGCAAATTTCATTCCACACTATGTTGTGTCGTCTTTTAAAGCTGTACAGCCAACCTGAAGATGCCTTGAAATCATTATTCTCTAGAAATATAGCAACAGTTAGAGCTTGACTTTGGAGCATCGGTGCCAATGAGATTTTTTGTTCATGCACTTGTAAAACACTCCCACACTACTTCCTTCATTTCCTCATTCAATTAATTAACTTATTATTTATTTTGCTTTCCTCTTCGTTTGATCATTTCCTCGCATCCATACATTAATTTTTTTTTGTTTTAAAATCTTATAAACTTGGGATTTTCCACATTTAAATTTAGTCATTCTTTCACGTATTGAGAGTTTGTTTTTCGTTATAATCAATCACTTTCACTTTTTCGTTTAATGACAATGATACATACGGTTTAGCTATCTTTATTCCGGAAATTCAGAATGCTACCTGTGAAATATATGTACACAATCGGTCTCAGATCTTAAACAAATTTAAGATTTTACAGTGAACTGGTTATTTGTAAGACAGATGTCACACGCAAAAATTTGTTGATCGAGACTGTATTTTGCATAACGGGTGTGGAGTGAGACCTAACAAAAATTTCAGATACAGGTAGAAAATTTATTTCATCCCTTATTGTTATTTTGCTTAATGGGAATTCAATGAAGTGGAAACTAATTTATTTCTCTCTCAGTCTTTCCACGTTATAAACATTTTTTTACCCATGAATTGTGTAGAATATATCCTTCCGTTTCCGTGTTGGACGGATTCCGTTTTACACAAAATAAATATACGTTATGTTACTATTATTTCGCCGGGATCAATAAATTTGTTCACATTGGACAGATCTCCGCATTATTCAAGTTCCGGATTAATGTTTTACTGTACTTTATTGCAATCGTTGCAATTAATTTGATAAATTCCAGAGTATTTATTATTGTCTGGGGTGTTAACTTTTTTATTAGTTAACAGAAGATTACCCAGGCTGAATTTGTTGATTGGAGCCATGTGATATAATGTTTTTTTAAATGTTTGAAATTTCGTTACGAACTTCTGGATGGTAAGTAAATTTCTTGAATTTTTCATCTTTCATGGAATTATGTTGCAGAGTGGTGTATTCATGTAACTTTTTTGTTGTTTACATTTCTTTATTTTCTTATTTATTGTCTTCACCAAAACCATTTTAAGTTAGCTATGTGTACAATGTGATTGTACCAAAATCAAGTTTTCGATACATCATGGATTAAGTCATACTACGCAATCAATACGTCATCGCGTCTCCATTTCTTTTGTGATCTTAGTAAACAATGCCAAATTCTCTCCTATGTACGCCCCCTCTTTCCTTTATGCGCCGTGTGCTATCGCGCATACTCCCCTCTCCTAGTGAACTCTCAAACAAAGCTGTGCTTACTAACATCGGATCATCATCTGTTTGTCAACCAAAGGAGTCAGGTCGATATAGCTCGGAGGAGCATGTTTGGTTTATTAGTCCCTTAGGTCAGGGTGGGGCCACAAGTATCGTGTACCCTAGCCCTTGGCGGGGCTAGTGTGAATGTAAAAGTGTAGGTATGTTTTATTATTATTGTTTTGTTAGATGATCAATGAGATTATTGTTTTCTTTTGTCAAATTATTTTCAATGTTATCTAACTATTTTTTTATTTATTTCATTGTTATACCGGACTGTTTTTTGACTCTCATTAAACTTTAGTTATCTGCTTTTAAATAACTTTTGCCTATTGATTTAATAATTAGTCAATGTCAGATATGAATGTAAACTTCAAAAGCTTTCTCAAGCGTATATGATTTCCTCTTTCCTAAGAACTTCCACGATTATAATCTGTATAGCTTACAACATATTACATGTTTAACAATTCATTAAGGAAAGTTGAATTAATCTTTGTCTTTTATGGGCCCGGGCAAACATATGTTAATTTGAGCAATCTATGTTTTCAACTCACAGTATTTATCAAAAACATTGGTATGATCCAGCACCAACAAGCGGTGCAATAAATGGTAGCAGTCAGAGTGGTTCTGGGTTCATGTCCCGGTTCAATAAATGGTAGCAGACAGCGTGGTTATGGTGCAAATAATATGGTAGTAGAGCGTTGGTTTATTGTTGTATATTATTTTGAACCGATACTCTTTCCGTTCAAAATTATTAGTCCCGTAATATTGAGTTTGAAATTGTTCTTGGAAGCTTCGAGTTATGCTTTGGATGGGAAATATAAATAAAGATAGTTTGTTTCGAGGAAAAGTGATTTTGGGTTCAAGCCCCAAAATAGAACGTAGCTTCTGGGTTGAAGTCCCAGTGGAGAAGTGTATGGAAAGATTGGTATGGTATTCTATAATTTGGAAAAATTTCTGGAAACATAGAATGTTTAAAATTGATATTAATGAAAAAGAATTGTCCCGTGTATTATTGTTTATGTTATCAAACTTACTTATGTAAATTCATTAAAGTTAAGTTGTTTACGTATTCTATTGGAATGGTATGAATACATTAATTCATCTTTCCTGCTTTGTTGTTTACTGTGTTGTTGATGTATATAATAACAACTTCTCTTACAGTTGTTTACATTTATCTACGTCTGTATCTATTGTATAGTAAACATGCCTAGCTGGATAGATTTTATTTGCATCTAAAACCATCAATTTCTTTGTTGATTACCAGTTAGCTATATTTCATTTATGTTACAACTCAATGCCTACAAATCGATCGATAATCATGGGTCGAATAAAATTTCTACCTATCAATTCATAAAGCGTTGCTCTGGAAAACAATGTTATTGGCTGATGCGAGATGAGGAAAGTGATTGGCAAATTTGGGAAGTGCTGATTTCTCAAAACAATATTTTTCTAAAATTCATAGTGACTAATTTATGCTAGTTATACTTTACAAAACACAAAGAAATAATATAAAATGAAATTATGTGATAAGTGATACTAGCAACTGCACTAGATACCAGCTTTTGTCTGTTTTACATGAAATCAATATCACTGCACGTGTGTGTTTCTTTAGGATGTGCATGCATGTAAAATATTAATTCTTATATAGTGTTGATGTTTTTATTATTAATTTAACATTTCTCAATGAAAGATAAATTAAATTTGAAGAGAAAAATTTTTCGCCTAGACCGGGACTCGAACCCGGGACCCTTGGCTTTCCGGGCCAAGTGCTCTACCAACTGAGCTACCGAGGCGAGTTACGATCTAGACGCAAATTTTTCTCTTATATACGTTGTAATTCCCTATCGCCAAATGCTTTGAAACCATTGTTTCTATCTTTGCAAATGGCGGCTTCTTAGTTAAGAAGACATTTATTGGAAATTTAACATTACTTTAAAAGCCAGTAAGGCCTCTAATGATGTTTTTATTATTAATTTAACATTTCTCAATGAAAGATAAATTAAATTTGAAGAGAAAAATTTTCGCCTAGACCGGGACTCGAACCCGGGACCCTTGGCTTTCCGGGCCAAGTGCTCTACCAACTGAGCTACCGAGGCGAGTTACGATCTAGACGCAAATTTTTCTCTTATATACGTTGTAATTCCCCTATCGCCAAATGCTTTGAAACCATTGTTTCTATCTTTGCAAATGGCGGCTTCTTAGTTAAGAAGACATTTATTGGAAATTTAACATTACTTTAAAAGCCAGTAAGGCCTCTAATGATGTTTTTATTATTAATTTAACATTTCTCAATGAAAGATAAATTAAATTTGAAGAGAAAAATTTTCGCCTAGACCGGGACTCGAACCGGGACCCTTGGCTTTCCGGGCCAAGTGCTCTACCAACTGAGCTACCGAGGCGAGTTACGATCTAGACGCAAATTTTTCTCTTCAAATTTAATTTATCTTTCATTGAGAAATGTTAAATTAATAATAAAAACATCATTAGAGGCCTTACTGGCTTTTAAAGTAATGTTAAATTTCCAATAAATGTCTTCTTAACTAAGAAGCCGCCATTTGCAAAGATAGAAACAATGGTTTCAAAGCATTTGGCGATAGGGAATTACAACGTATATAAGAGAAAAATTTGCGTCTAGATCGTAACTCGCCTCGGTAGCTCAGTTGGTAGAGCACTTGGCCCGGAAAGCCAAGGGTCCCGGGTTCGAGTCCCGGTCTAGGCGAAAATTTTTCTCTTCAAATTTAACTTATATAGTGTATTTTTATGGTAGATTTATAGAAACTTATTTACAATAAATAATGCTCATACTATTTATAAATTGAACACTTTGGAATAGAAGTTGTTATAAAATATAAGAAACATTTCCATCATACTAAACTAACTCACTGACAACATTGAACCTGTTGGTTCATATCTACATGGGTATAAGCTCTCCATAAATCACTAACCTGAGATAATGTTTTCCATTGCTATGGATTCCCTGAAGTAGTCCCTGCCCAAAGAAATGAATGATAGACTATTTAACCTCTGAAAAGTTTTACACATGTGGAACCCATGTCCACGTTTCTTGATGGTAGTATTTTAAGGGTGAAAGATTGTCTTTCTGTAGACCAAGGTAATGGCTTATTGACTTCAACCTGTCTGGCACGGTAACTAAGCTACCGCCAGCATACAGCTGGAGCAATTGCTGTGATCATGGCATGTTCCAAAGTCTTAATTAAGTAATATAATGAGGCACCAAAACCAAAGATTGCAAGGAAAAATTCAAATTAACTTTTTACTTTTGATATATTATCAACAGAAAGTAAACTTACCAAATTATGGGTTATTTCTTCTTTGATACCAATGCTTTTACTTTCATTCTTCACAGCATCACATGTGGCCTGCAAATCGATAACTAAGTTTCAGTACATCTATCTATATACTTGTATATAACAAACAGGCCATCTGCACCCTTATACATGAAGATCACAGGGGAAAAGGAGGCAAGTCAAGTATTCATAAATTTATATCAGAGCAAATTTAAAATCCGAAACCACATAACATTTGTTTTTATGCAGGCATCTTAAATTTGATGTTGTGAAATAAAACATTAGCCAATTGTTGTGAACAGAAATACAAAATTAATAACAATTTCTCTCCAAATGTCACCTTCTATAGCGTAAGAAGGAGGCAAGTCAACTGAATTATTATTCGGATTCGGCAATATAATCACTAGGGCTATTATTATTCCTTATAAACTGTGTATTTATTAACTGTTAACATGTACACTTAGCTGAAAAAAAGAGAATGAGCGAACTCTTGGTCTCAAACATTTCAAGGTTTAATGCGTGATTCATATGAGTAAACTAATTGCACAGTAGAGTTAAAATAGTTCCCCTTCCTCCAAGAAAGAGCATTATTTTATGCACTGCAAGCCAGCAATCACTTATGGCTTGCTTCATATGCAAGAGGTTACAGGTTCGATTTTGATGAGGTTAAATTTTTAATTGTTACAATGCTTTTGTATTTTATTCTGTTGTTCCCACTCTTTAAGAAAAGAAAAGAACTAACTATTTGGAAGTACTACAATATTATTATTATTTATGAATCGGCTGTGGTGGAATAGTGGTTATGTTCCTTGCCTCTGGTCCCGGGTTCAAACCCGGCCGGGGGTCAATGGATTTTTAGGATGGAAAAATCCAAGGAGGAAGTCCTCCGGGAGGGACTTTAAGCCGTGGGTCCCGAGTCTGAAGATTTTTAGGCTCATGAAAGATCCTTAAGCCTGAATGAAAAAGGTCTCTAAGCAAATACCAAATTTTCCCATCTTAGAACTACCTTGGTTTCCTAGATGTCACTATGAGGCGGTACGCTGACCACGGACCACTCAAAAGACATCTATACCAAACAAGTGTAACTAAATTAGTATGGTTCAAATTCTTCCCTGTACAGGGAGAGCGCCTAAATCTCTGTTAAGGGAAATATGGGCTTACAAGATACAAGAAGATTATTATTATTATTATTATCATCATCATCATCACTCCAGGGATTAGGCAATTGCCCGTTCCGACTTCATATTGCATCAGCCCAACGTCTTCTAGGTCTTCCAACATCACGCCTTCCTCTTGCTTGATAATTTCTGGCTAACAATGGATATCTCTCCTTACTCATTCCATCCATGTGATCAATCCATTTCTGTCTGTAATTCGTGACTTTATCCAATAAAGGCTGTACTTTCAATTCTTCTCTTATATCCTCATTTCTTATTCTATCAAGTCTTGTACATCCTTTTACTTGTCTTATTATTATTATTATTATTGCGTATGATGTAGCATTAGTGACATCCTCAGAGGACGAATTATCATATTCAGTATACAACTTTAACAAAATAGCCAACAAATATAATATGAAAATTAATACAGAGAAAACAAAAGTAATGGATTTTCAAGGAAAATACTCTGTATGTAGCAAAATTTGTGAAATCTTAAAAAATACTGGAAAGAGTAAATTCATTTAACAATATTGGATATACATTAACATATTTTGATGAAGTAGATATATTAAAAAATATATTTAACCATGGGAATAATACATTCAGAAATTAAATATTCGCTAGTCCAGAGAGATACCAGAGTACAGTTATACAAAACCTTAGCAACACCTGTACTTTGCTATGGCAGTGAGGTATGGAGTCTTTGCTATGGCAGTGAGGTATGGAGTCTTTGCTATGGCAGTGAGGTATGGAGTTTGAGAAAAAGAGAAGAGATCAGGATAACCTCTAGTGAAATGAGATTAATGAGATATACAGCAGGATATACCAAATGGGATTACATGATGATGTCTTGGAGGAACTACTTTTAGAATACATACAGAAATACCAGAACAACTGGTTCAACCATTTGCGACAAATGAGTTCAGATAGAGTTCCCAACACCATGCTTCATTATTGTCCAATAGGGAAGAGATCTCTGGACCATCCTAGGAAATGCAGGATACAAAATTCATCAGTGAGATTGTAACAGTCCAAAAGGCCTAAGACTTAATTGGATAAAATTATTATCCATAGTTAAACACGGGAAACAACATTATGAGGTTCTTAATTCGTAAATTAATGAGTCATTTTTAACATCTTACCTCAAGATGTTAAAAACGACTCATTAATTTACGAATAAAGTTTATTATTATTATTATTATTATTGTCCAACATCTATGGCATATTAGTAGGCTGGAATAGACCTATATAAACTAAATATTTTAATTGAAGGGTGAAACTTTTTCTGCACTAATACATAATACACAAATAAATAAATACATAAATATATGAAGCTATACTATCTTTTATTACATAAATTTATAACATTATTACTAAACCGTGGTACTGCACACACAAATTTGTACTGGTAGCTAAATAGTATTATAGTTAAGGTAGAATATTTTTTATCACTCACCCCATATTGCTCTTCTTATTTGATTATAAACTAGTTTCGGAACATAGTTTCTGTTCTATCCTCAGTATCGTCACGACCGTTGTTCTGTCGTCTTGAAGAGCTGTCCTTCTCTCCTTCCATCGGCTGACTGAAAAACCTCGAAACCAGGTCATTCCCACCGGGAATTTCAAAGTTCATTAATTTCTTCTTTTTGCTCTTTTGAATGTAGATCTTTTCCCAAACAGTAATTTCTTTTGGTTTTTATATTTGTTTTAATAATTTAGCTTCTTTCTCGATAAGATATTTTTCAGACCACGCATGGGCAGCCACTGCAGATTTTTCTACTTCCCCTTTCTTGACATTCCTGAGATGTTCTTTCACTCTAGTTTTCAAATTTCTCTTAGTTTTTCCTATGTAGAATTTCTCACATTCTTCACATTTAATTTGAACAATAAGAATGAGAAAATTAAAGAAGAAAACAAATCAGGGATTTATCAAATTAAATGTGAAGAATGTGAGAAATTCTACATAGGAAAAACTAAGAGAAATTTGAAAACTAGAGTGAAAGAACATCTCAGGAATGTCAAGAAAGGGGAAGTAGAAAAATCTGCAGTGGCTGCCCATGCATGGTCTGAAAAACATCTTATCGACAAAGAAGCTAAATTATTAAAACAAATAGAAAAACCAAAAGAACTTACTGTTTGGGAAAAGATCTACATTCAAAAGAGTGAAAAGAAGAAATTAATGAACTTTGAAATTCCCGGTGAGAATGGCCTGGTTTCGAGGTTTTTCAGTCAGCCAATGAAAGGAGAGAAGGACAGCTCTTCAAGACGACAGAACAACGGTCATGACGATACTGAGGATGGAACAGAAACTATGTTCCGAAACTAGTTTATAATCAAATAAGAAGAACAATATGAGGTCAGTGATAAAAAATATTCTACCTTAATGAATATACCTCATAGTGAGAATTCCTAAAATAAGTAGTATTATAGTGTTTACAAATGCGGGAATATTACTTCAAATAGCGTAAAGAGGAGTAGATTACGTGGCTGGAATTGAATGTTATATGATGTATTTTGTGGAAATACAAATAAATAACAAAGAAAGGTCATTGTCGAGAGATTTCAACATTAGCTCTTATAGATATTTCATTTTTTTAAATATACGTTACTTGAACTTTGGATGCTACTCATCTAAACCTTGGTTGTCTTGTTTACTTTTACACTATGAACGAGAGTTGAAATGTATTCAAAATGTCGCAATTTGAGTAATATTGAATACGTCGAACACTCATGAAACATGTCTCCTTCACTGCTCTTCAAACCAAATACAGCGTATTTAAAACATTTAACAATGCGTTGCCTTATGAACCACAGATTTAGCTCTTTGAGCATGCGCTGTGGGTCATAACAGGGTCTGTGCATTTTGAAACTGGTCATTCTATTTTTTTTTTGCTATGTGTACATGTCACAGGCCAAATAAATAATTACAAGAACATTTTTAACATACAGTTAATGCCAATTATTTTCAATTAAAGGCAATAGAAGAAGACTTTTTATAAAAAGATATTGGTTCTCATCCTAATAGCAATATTTCTCATTATACTTAATGATATTATATTATTTCTTGGTCATACATTGTTTCTTAAGTTTAGATTCTTGTGGTTAATTTGTATAGTAGGTTTTAGACCACTATGGAACATTCACTTCTTGGAGAACCTTGAACTTCTCTTCTGATATAAACAGACATCTGTAACAAACTCATGAAGGATATAGACATTCATAATCTGTTATAAGGCTTCCGTCTGATCTCTTTCTGCAGATAACTGTGCAAATCCATGCTGTAATGTACAGTTCACGATGGATGACTAAGCAAGGAGAGTCTGCTTCTTCTTTCAGTTCCCTTATTGGCCCAGTTGGAATGAGCCATTTCTTAATGTAGCTCTATTTAACAAAACTACTCCAGTCTCTGAATGTCTACTTCTACAACTGTGTTTGGTTCAGGTTTACTCTTACATTTTGTGACAATCCAACCCAGTCTTTGGGGATATCGGTCACAGTTTTTACCTTTATCAGATCCACATAATTATCAAATTCTAGGCATGGATGTCCTCTAATTGGAAAAGTTGGCAAGAACTGACTGTAAATATTTCAGCTCATGAACACTGTAGTGTAAAAATCTAAAGACGGTGTAATTTTTATTCTCTTCTCTTGCAGAGTCACAGAATATATTTAAATCCTGGACTTCTGGGTTAAGTACGGTTGTAATATACTGATTAAGAAATTAATCTGTCCTTCCCTGCCATGAGTTTCAGGATGGACATAGAATATGGTCTTGTTATCAGACAAATGGTGAATGTTGAAAGAAAAGAAGCTTATTGTAGCTTGTAATATATTTGTAATTAATATTTAATTTTAGGAAGTGATATTTTGAGGTTATTTTAATTAAATTATTTTCAGTCTGATCATCTTACTTCAATATTAATTGTACACAAAAGGACAGAAAAGTATAAGAAACAAAAAATGATGAACAGAAGTACTCTTGAAAAAGAAAAACCACCTATGAAAAAAATATAGGAAATTCACGTATCACCTTTGGGTACACAATAAATTTCAATAAATTCCGAAAAATAACTATAGTTTAAATAAACTAATAAAAACGAATAAAAATGAAAAAAATGATAAAAATAAAAAATCAGGAATATATCAAATTGAATGCACAGGTTGTGAAAATATATATATATATATATATATATATATAGAAGAAACAAAAAGAAACCTAAAAGTTAGAACCAAAGAACACATAAGAAATATTAAAAATGGGGGAATAGAAAAATCTGCAGTTGCTGCTCATGTTTGATCTGAAATACATAATATAAATTCGGACACTACATTATTAAAACAGTTAGAAAATACAAAAAGCCGACTATTTGGAAAAAAATGTATATTTAGAAGAACAAAAACAGAGTTATGAATTTTGAAATACCGACGGAGCATGATATTGTTTGGAGTCAATACTAGTAAAATTCATATCAAATTCTGTTGAGATGAAGTCATATGATGAAAGTTAAAATTAAATTGTACCTGTTGGTAGGTGCCGTCATCCTCAACTTTGTTAAAATATTGTATACAAAATTAACTGGAGTGCTTTCGGAAGTTATATTCCATCTTCTGCAGGTTGAGCTTCCGCTACTCGTTGTTGTTGTATATGGTGATGTATACTCCACTCCAACTGTCTGTAGCAGCAACTGACTTGTTTTTGACAAACAGTTGGAGTATAAATCACTGTACACAACAATGAGTAGCAGAAGCTCAACCTGCAGAAGATGGAAGATAACTTCCGAAAGAGCTCCAGTTAATTTTATATACAATATTTTAACAAAGTTGAGGACGACGGCACCTACCAACAGGTACAATTTAATTTTTAACTTTCATCATATTGTTTGGAGGTTCTTTGGCAAACCACAGGATGGAGCTGACATCGACATCTAGGGTGTGCAACATAAATGTAACCAGTCTGGACAAGCTGACGAAAATACAGAATTGTTTTGAAAAATGTAAAAAAAAAAATATTGAGGTAAGATGATGACTGAAAACAATTTAATTGTAATATAGCATTTGTACTAATGACTGGACAGGGAAGATATTTATGAAAACATGGAAATATATTCAATATGCTGATCCCTTCAACTTCTCTTCCTTGATACCTTCTTGTGACTATAAAAGTACCAGCTCTTGGTATGTTAATCATATTTTCAGTTTTAAGTTGCCAAAGTACTGTAATAAAAATTAATGTAGATGCAATTCTCCTCCAAGCAGTTTCCCAAACTTCCATTATCCTGTAAACCTGCATTATAACAGATAGAATAAACTGACATGCCTTCCTTATTCCATATTTACTACTGACTTACAGTAGGTGAGATTTTCAGTATCAAATATCTCAGTTGTATCTTTCCTTTCACTCTATAATATAGCCCACATAAAACACATTGCTCAACCTTTAAGAATACGCCCTTAACTGATTTTAGCAAATTTACTGACTTACCAGCCTTTTCACCTGTGATCTTCATTTCTAATAGTAGTAGTAGGACTTTATTAGACAAAAGTAAGATATTTACAATATTATTTACAAATGGGTCGCACGGGCAGTAAGCCGTACGTGCTGTTGACAGTCCGTTACAATAAAGTAATAATTGCTACTAGTGTGAAGAAAAATAAACAACAAAACAAAAAAAAAAAAGCAATAACATTACAATTACATAAAGAAAACGCAATAATATTACAATTAAATAATAACACAATAGCATTATACACTAAAAAAAGCAATAACATTACAATTACATAAAGAAAACACAGTAATATTACAATTAAATAATAACACAATAGCATTATACATTAATTAATTTATATATAATTATTAAGAATTAATGTTATTGCATTTTGATAACATATATTTATTCATGAATGAGTGTTGTTCTTATTTTCCGCGTTTTGTCCAGAAATTTACCCAAGTTTATTCAATTTTCTGGATTTACCAATAACTCGTAGCATGCCAATCTTTCCCGATTTGAGTTTAGAAATCTTTCCGGTAATAACTGACGTCTCCACTATTCTAAATCATTACATTGTCCTAATATATGTATCTCATCTTCAAATTTCCCGCACATTGGACATATTCGCATATCGTGCTCGTCGCTAATTTTTTGCAAATTCCATGCCCCTAGCCTAAACCAAGCAAGCCCTGATCTCTATTTAAATCCTAGGTTGAGTATATACGATTCTTTTCCCCAGACGTGTTTTAGGTCTCTTTGTAAACACAGTGAGCGTTTTCCTGTACATTCGGAGAAAGTATCTTGTTGGTTTATATCTAAGTACCTCCTCCTTATTTTTCTCCACACGTTCTTGCGATTTTCAGTCCCTTTTTCCCATATCCAGCCCATCCCAATCTTGTGGAGTTCTCTCCTAACCTCGTCTGCCCAAAATTTAACATCTATGTTTTTAATTTGGTGGTTGTAACAAATTGCTCTAAGCATTGTTTGTTCACCTTGGATTACTCGCAACCAGTATTTGGGTACACAAATTTTACAGTTTATGTCGTCCTGGAATGACCCAAATTCATATAGAATTCCACAGTTAGAAACGGCCTTACTAAGTCCTGTAATATATTTTAGAAAATGCGTATATACCTTATTTAGTATTTCCGTTCTTTGG
Organism: Diploptera punctata; assembly: GCA_030220185.1. Lineage (NCBI taxonomy): Eukaryota > Metazoa > Arthropoda > Insecta > Blattodea > Blaberidae > Diploptera > Diploptera punctata. The sequence continues at coordinate 2,356,325 of JASPKZ010006848.1, forward strand.
AAACCCCAAATCTCACTACTAGTGCATTACTGGCCTGACCATCGCTCCATACATTTTTTCTAATGTGCTGACTGGAATATCAGGCACTCGACCCAAAATGCCGAGTACACTGTTAAGTTGTCCCCTCCCTTTAAATAATGCTATATCAATATGTTTTTTCCACTTCTCGTTCATTTTCAACTTCGTACCTAGACATTCAAAATGTTTCACGTTTTGAAGTACTTGATCTTTGTATTTCCATTCCTCTGCTCTACCATAAACCGTCCCATTTTTAAAGGTCATTGTTTTTATCTTACTAACATTTACAGTCAATCCCCAATTCCTACAGTATATTTCCAGTAGGTCAAGACCTCTTTGCAATCCCTTGATTGTCTTGGAACAGATAATTAAATCATCTGCATACAACAGGACTGGGATTTTAACATTTCCTATCTCCAGAGCCTCAATTTCTCCTTCTAGCATTACGTCTACAATATCATCAACGAATAGATTAAATAGCATTGGCGATAAAATGTAACCTTGTCTCACTCCCCAATTGGCTTCACTGCTCTCTGTAATATGCCCTTGGTCTACTTTTATACAAAATTTAACATATTTATAAATTGACATTAAGGCATGTATCATTTTATGAGACAATCCTTTCCGATTTAATTTTTCCCAAAGTGCGCTTCGGTCCACAGTATCAAATGCCATCTTAAAATCAATGAATGCACAAAATAATTTACCCCCCTTCATTTTCAGATTGTCATCAATTAATGTTCTCAGAACAAATACGTTGTCCACCGTGGAGTACCCTTCTCTAAAACCTGCCTGATATTTTGAGAGCCTATAGTTCTCTTTAGCCAATTGTCTCATGCGTTCGTAAAGTACTTTACAATATATTTTTCCGAACACTGACAAGAGACAAATTCCCCTGTAACTTTCTGGTACCTGTGTCCCACCTTTTCCTTTGTATAGTGGTTGGATGACACCTGTCGCCCAGGCTTCCGGATAATCTCCTCCATTAAAAAGTTTGTTGAACGCAGTTTTCAAAACGTCTAATAATTTATTGGATGATATCATATTTTTCAAGAATTCCCCTGGTATTCCATCAATTCCAGATGCTTTACCATTCTTTAAACATTTAATGGAAGAGACCACTTCATTTTTCGAAATATCCTGATCCAGTAATTGAATATGTATTGGGTCAGGAATCTCAACTATATTTTCTTGATTATATCTTAACCTCTCATTTCCCAGCACCCTGTCAAAGTAACTTTTCCATTCCCCGGGCATTATTCTTGTCCGATTTATGGACTTTACTTTGAGTTCCCTTAACGCTTTCCATATGTCCGCAATGTTCCCACTTTCAGCCGCGACTCTCATTTCTTCGGATTTATTTTGCCATGCTAGTTTTGTTTCTCCTAATAATTCTTTATATTCCTTTCTCTCTTGCGCATAATTTTTTCTGTTTTCATCTGTGCTTTCTTTTCTAAACTTTAAAAGACTACTTTCGACAAACTTCTTCTTTCTACATGCATTATTGTACCACCCTTTGTCCTTCTGGTTCATTGCACATTTAACCTTGAATTTTTCCCCTGCTTTTTGAAAAGATCATTCAATTGCAGATCCTGTATTAGCGTTTCCAAACTCCTGATAAATTCTTCTCTCCGGTCCTCGATCCATCTGAAACATGTAATTGGCCTCAATATTGTTGCCACCTCATCATTAACTGTCTCACTAATACCTTTCATATTTAAAATAAGTTTGTTTGGGAAGTGGTGTGATTCGATTCTGGAAACTATATAGAAATTACTTAGGACTGGAATCATGTCTTGTGTGCATATTGAATAATCGATTACGCTACCTCCATTTTTATTAATAAATGTCAGTCTCCATTTTTATCTTCCCCATATTTCCCATTCGCCATCAAAGTTTGTTGAATTTGTGTTTAGTTTACGATAAAAGGAAAAAAGTGGACATACTGCACCAGCACCAGTGCCATCGTCATTTGGTAGGCTGGAGCCATCTGTAAAAATATGTATCCATTCAGGAGCTGGGTATCTTAGATTCATTATTTCCAGTGACATTTGTTTTAAAATATATGGAGGAGTTTCAGATTTCTTGATGTCTTCTGTTAAATGAAGGTTATATTCGATTTCCAAAAATTCTAGAGGGTTGTTTCTCATCTGCATATTTTTCTTTTGAATGTGGAAGTTGCAATTTCTGTTTGATTTCTTGCACAATGCTTAGGAAGCTTTGCTGAGATTTTAAACATACTTGTGGTTTTCTTTGGGTCCAGTTATTATGGGGTAGCCTTAAAAATTGTTCATACTGTATGACTGCTGTTTTCTCAATTTCAGATGCTATGTTTGGGTTATTTGTTAAGATTTGCATGGCAGTGATTGGTGGTGTTTTAACGGCTCCTGTTATCAGACGGAGGATTTAGTTCTGCAATTTATTAAGTTTTTCCACTTTAGTAGTTACTAGGATTTCTTCACAATATTGAAGTACAGGTTTTATGTACATTTGGTAGAAGGTGTTTAGGGTTTGTGTGTTGCAACCCCACTTTTTCCCTGCTAATCGTTAATGGTAACCTTGTTTCTATCTTTGTACATATATTCTCCATGTGTTTCTTCCATGTTAATTTTGTGTCCAGAGTTATTCCTAAATATTTTGCTTCATGTGTTTGAGTTAATAATTCACCCTCCAATTTCAGAGTGATGGGTAGTGGTTTCTTTCTTAATGTAAATAGTTGATAATTTGTTTTCTGTATATTTATCTTCATTAAGTTCTGGGATGTCCAATTCTCTAACTGTATTAGTGATTGTAAGTTCTGGGATGTCCAATTCTCTAACTGTATTAGTGATTGTTGGGCTATGGTTATTAATTGTTGACTTTGGTTTTTCGGTTTGGAGACCCACATTACAACATCATCAGCAAAAAGTAGGGTTTTTGTTTCGAGCTTTTCTATATGCTTAGACACAACACCCAAAAGCATCAAAATTATCGAATGTCATAAAATGATAAAACAGTTATCCCGTCTACATAAAAATGTTGTACTTCAATGGATTCCGGCCCATTGTGGAGTGACAGGCAATGAAATAGCCGATTTTCTAGCCAAGAAGGGTAGCAAAATTGTTTCAAACCCAACTTCTGCTCCAGTTTCCTTTCACTCTATCAAAAGAATTATCTCAAATAAATACATCAATAAACACCTACACAGAATTGGCATAACAGATTCACCTAAATGCCCTTTTTGCAATTTAAATGAAGATATGGAAAGAAACCATCTCCTCCGTTGTCCAGCTTTTGTAGAAGAGACCAGCCTTTCTGCTAAATATTGGAGTGCAAGAGAGCGAATGATTTCATTATCAAGTGCTCGACATTAGATACCAACCAACCATATTTCCCATTCAGAATTTCAAGTTCAAATGCATCGCAAAAGCTAACAATTGGTTTCCTTCTGAATTTATAATCTTATCTTTGCTTCTCCTACCCTCACCTCGTGTTTCATTATCATCTGATTTTATAGTGATATTTCTCCCCAATCCTACAGTTAAAGTCCCCTAAAATTATTATTCCCGCTTCCGGAAACATATCTTTTACTTCTGCCGAGTCAGACAATTCAACGAAAAAATTAGGATTGGCATACCTGGAATTTAGTGGTTGGCGGTAAATAGACAACAGACACATTTCTGCTCGTCATGTATGGTAATATATACAAATGGCCTCTTTTAAAGCAATATTTACCTTTTTAATATATGGGTCTAAGTTAGCTTTATATAAAATGGCAACTCCACCTGGATATCTACCTCTCTTCCCTCTGGATTGACTGCCCTTGAAATAACCTTTCATATTACATAGATTTATGCATTCATTAGCTTTTAACCATGTTTCTCCTAGAGCTAATATATCAAAAGTCTCAATAAACTCTACACATCTGTCCATTGAAAGTTTTTGTTTTAACCCTTCGATATTCCATGAACCGACTGTCAACAAACCCTACTGTGTTCCCTTGTCATTAGTCTTACCTGTATTTTTCGAACTTCCCCCTCTCAATAGTTCCTTTTCTGCGGGTAAATTCAGAAGTCTTAGTGATTTTCTTGTTTGAGGTCTTGTGTCCGCCGGTCGTTCACCTCTTAGAGGTGGGGTATTTTTTTTGCGTTCGGCCGTTTTGTTCTGTATGTTTACTGGAATCCTCGGAGTTGTAATAGATATTCTTTTGTAACTGGACTAAGATTTGGGTCCTAAACATTTGATCTTTTACAATTGCAGTGGAACTCAACTGAACTATCAATATTGTTGAAATGGTAAGTACAAGAGCCATAAACCCACTCCATGTACGTCCTTGTGATTTTGTTTGTGAAAATAGGTATTAATAACAGTGGTTCCAGGTAAGTTAACAAATGAAGAATCATGCTACTTCAGCTCATGACGCTTCAACAAACAAGGTATCCAAAGTGTTGATGACTTTCTGCCTTCTTTTCCGAAATATAGTGCAAACTGACAGAATATTCCATACAGACCCAACAAGCAAGACCTATACCTCTGAACAAAGAAAATGTACAAAATGCCTTTTAAATATATTCAAAACAATCCCATACATGGTACATACTAACCAACTTTTTATTAGTATATTTATAATTACTATTATTATTATTGTTATTACTAATGACTAACTGCCACATTCATAGGTTTATGGCCAGGAAAAATAAACTTTCCATACATCCCCATCCTGAGCTAATGATTTAAAATCATACCCCGTACAATTTACCTCTCTCAAATCATCACTAGTTGGACTCCCAGTCCATTCTAGGTCCATCTATTGGATGCTTCAATACTGGTTTTCGTACAAGAATTATCATATGTCCTTCTTCTAATTCTCTTTCATGTGACATGATCTATCCATCACAGTCTATGAGACTTCACTGTTCTTATTATTACAGCTGATTCCATTCAGATTGTGTAATTCACAGTTAGTAGTCTTTTAATTCACATCTCTGTTCATCTCTCTTTGGTCCAAAAATATTCCTACGAACTCTATGTTTAATACTAATAATCCTTTCCCTTCCCTTCAAGTAAGAGACAATGTTTCACACTAGAGGAATTACAATTTTACATATTTTATATATTTTCAGTTTAATGTTTTTTTTTTATACAGAAGTTGGAACAACAAGAGTCCTTCTAATATATAATAGCATTAAGTTATGTAGATAGGAAATAACACTATGAGGTTTTTTAATATTGTTTATTTTTTATTATTTCACTCACCTCATACTTCATAATTCATAGCAGACCCAGGGTTTCTTCACATCATTTGTGACATTCTCAATGCTGTGTCACGTTCACAGCTGACGTCCAACGGCCTTCTATCCTGCAGACTGACCTCCGTGCCATCTGATGGCCGACCGAAGAATTTCCAAATCAGTCCTCTCTCCTTATAACCGGGTATTTCAAAATTCATAGTTGTATTTTCATTCTTGCATATGTAAATTTTTTCCCAAATTGTGAGTTCCTTCGGTTTTTCCAATTCTTTAAGTAATTTTGTTTTGGTTTCTATTCTATGTTTTCTGACCAGGCATGTGCACCTATTGCAGATTTTTCGGTTTCTCCATTTTTAACACTCCAAAATTTGTCCGGAAAATGGTTAAAAACAACAATAACCAACACCAAAAAATTTTAGAAAAGAAAACTCTCAATTTGGAAAAAAGTCAAACATTATACAACTATAAGTAAAATAGATGTAGAATTGTACTTTTTACATCTAAAATTAACCAACAGTTTAGGCCAAATAGTTTGGGATAACCTAGAAAAAAACTTCTACAACCAATTGAACCTCAAAATGAAGAAAAAAAATTGATGTACAAAAGAAAAAGATAATTAATTTAAAACCTGAGTTAAAAAAATTGAAGAAAAATAAAAGTACAAAAAGTATAACCACTAAATTAGGGGGGATAAAGAAAATGAGAAGAATGTAATTAACCTATCATCTGAAAACTTTACAAAAGAAGAAATATCTATTTTGGACAAGGGATTGAAAACATGCATTAGTTACTCTAACAAATTAGAAAATTACATAGCTGATGTTGAAATTGCTATCGATGACATGAATTATGAAGAACAAACAATAATCAGAAAAGAATGTGGGGAAGTTATTGAAAAAATTAAAAACACAAAAATAGAAAACATATGCAAAACAAATATGAAGAAAGTAAGAAACATTAACAATAAAAATGTTATATTTGAAGAGAAAAATTTTAACCTAGACCGGGACTCGAACCCGGGACCCTTGGCTTTCCGGGCCAAGTGCTCTACCAACTGAGCTACCGAGGCGAGTTACGATCTAGACGCAAATTTTTCTCTTATGTAAGTTGTAATTCCCTCGCGCCAAATGCTTGAAACCATAGCTTCTATCTTTGCAAAAAAAAAAAAAAAAAAAATTTCTCTTCAAATATAATTTATCCTTCAATGAGAAGTGTTAAATTAATAATAAAATCGTCAATAAAAATGTTGTTTTTTCAAAATCAGACAAAGGGAATAATTTGGTAATTTTGGATAAAGAAGATTACAATGATAGGATGGAAAATTTATTAAAGGGAGAAGAATATGAACAAACTAAAACAAATCCTCTCGCAAAAACAATTAAGGAAGTTGAAACCAGCCGAAAATCAATTAAAAAAATTATGACACAAAAGGAAAAGTTTAAATTAAAAATACCAAATCCCAGAAACCCCAACATGGTCTTCCTAAAATCCACAAAGACGAAAAGAAAATGAGACCTATCATCAACAATATCAACTCACTGACATATAACATATCAAAATGGTTTAGCAATAAATTTAAAGGTATGGAAAAATTTGAAAATTTAGCAGTAAAAAATTCTTACCAATTAGTTGAAAAATTAGAAAATGTAGAAATAGAACCTTCAGAAAGATTGCTCTCATTTGATGTTACTTCATTGTTCACAAACATCCCGACTGACACAACTTTGAAAATTTTAGAAAAATGGTTGAAAGAAAACAAATTAGATGATGATAGCGTTAAAGAATACATAAAACTAACAAAATTATGCTTAAATCAAATGTTCTTCACCTTTAGAGGAAAATACTTTAGACAAAAATCAGGACTTGCAATGGGAAATCCATTATCACCATTCTTAGCAAACATGTTTATGGGGAACTTTGAATGTCATGTAACCAAAGCACATCCTTTGATGTTTAAATTTTGGAGAAGATATGTAGATGATATCAAGCCAATAGTAAAACAGAAACAATTTGAAGATGCCATTAAACTGTTAAATATTCAAAATAAAACAATCAAATTTACAATGGAAATAGAAAATAATCATGAAATACCATTTTTAGACCTTAAATTGATTAGGAATGAAGAAAAAAAGAAAATAGAATTTGGAATCTACAGAAAAGAAACTCACATCGACAATTATATAAAAGCTACTGGATTTAACCATTTTTCACACAAACAGGCAGTATTTAATAGTTTAACACACAGACTTGTGAATGTCCCCATGAGCAAAGAAAATTACAATAAAGAGAAAGAACACATCATAAAAATTGCGAAGGATAATGGTTTTCAAGAGAAGATGATACACAAGAAAATAAATAAATTCAAAGAACAAAAAATCATTAATGAAAGTACTCTTCAGACAGATAAAAATATAGGCAAAAAATTCAAGAAGTTCACATACCATCCTTTAGTATTTGACAAGTTTTAAAAAATTTTCAACAAATTCAACATTAAATTAGCACCGAAAAATGATTACAGCTTACGTAATTTAATAAAAACCAACAAAAATGAAAAGATTGAAGACTGCAAAAAATCGGGAATTTATCAAATTAATTGTAAAGATTGTGAAAAGATATACATAGGAAAAACAAAAAGGAATCTAAATACAAGATTAAAAGAACACCTCAGAAATGTTAAAAATGGAGAAACTGAAAAATCTGCAATAGCTGCACATGCCTGGTCAGAAAAACATAGAATAGAAACCAAAACAAAACTACTTAATCAATTGGAAAAACTGAAGGAACTCACAATTTGGGAGAAAAATTTACATATGCAAGAATGAAAATACAACTATGAATTTTGAAATACCCGGTTATAAGGAGAGAGGACTGAATTGGAAATTCTTCGGTCGGCCACCAGATGGTGCGGAGGTCAGTCTGCAGGATAGAAGGCCGTTGGACGTCAGTTGTGAACGTGACACAGCATTGAGAATGTCACAAATGATGTGAAGAAACCCTGGGTCTGCTATGAATTATGAAGTATGAGGTGAGTGAAATAATAAAAAATAAACAATATAATAGCATGTATTTCCACAATTGAGTTTATGTTTAATTACTTTGTGCATCTCACTCCCGGATATTTGAAATCAGCCAGTCCATCATAACTCCCCTCATTGGTCATTAACTGTTCATTACCATTACATAATCTACTTCTATGAGAAACTACATGATTATTTATTGATATTTACTTCTGACCCAATTCTTTAATGTTTCTGAATAGAGTGTGTGCTATTGTCTCATAATACTAAATCATCAGCACAGACTAACAGCTTATTAATACCAATGAATTGAAGGCTTCTTCATCCTCCAAAATTTAAATGATCATAGGGTATACACAGACTCTAAAGGAAGTTAGTATCAGATGCTTGTTCTGGGAGTTAAGGCAGCCGTCATGTAGGGCTGACTACTCACATGTTATTAAACATATAGAGAAATCTAGTTTAAAAAATATTTATATCAAAATATGGTCATATACAAATGGACATTTATCCACAAGGCAAAATTTTAAAATCTCTAGTGTGACCATGTTAGTTTTCTTAGAATGAAACTGGATACACAAATTGACAAAGGAAAGATACATTCCGTAAAACAGCAAAATCAAACCATAAATTTTAGTTTTTCAGTAATTTCCCTTCATTTACGCAGTTCATGCGTGTTGGATGTTTTTACTATACCAACCAAAATTATTTCTCATTTGAAATCTAAATTCTAGACAGTTACTCTATGTATGAGCAGCAGCAATGTACTCCAGTTGTAGCTGTCACTAGTGCAAAGGTTTGCTAATTTCACTGTAAAATTCTGAAACACCTACAAAAAACATTACCTCAAGTTTTGTTTCGACGGTAGCTGGAAATGTTTCAAGTTGAATATCAGGATAATCAGTCTGTTCTTCTTGTTCTGATTTTATTTCAACTTTGAAAACCTGTAACATAAACCCACATGTCATCATGATGTCAAATCTAAGTTTCTATGGAGACTGTCTGAGAATTCATGTGAATATTTTCAGGCATTGCAGAGAAATCACTTTTTCGAAAGAGAATTTTTTTTTCTACCACTTGTGCTACTAAGGCATCCTATGCAGACGGAAATTTTTCTCCCTCTTGTTCTCATGTAATCCCATACTGGTGAATAAAAATGTTTTCTCTTCAAAATGATTTAACAATCAATGTATATATTCTCATAATAATAGCTTTACAGCTTAAAAAGTGGTGTTAATAATCCCATAATTGAGTTTTCTTGAAGTAGAAGCAAGCCAACTGCATTGTGAGAGACAGTTTGTTGCTGAAAGCAGGAGGAATAACACGAGAACACAAGAGAGAAAAATATTTGTGTCTGAATACGATGCCTTGGTAGCACACATGATTAGTGCACCTGTGCATAAAACTGGAAGTCTTACATCCAAGTTCAGGCAAATAATTTTCTTGGGGATTCTATGCCACTGTGCCACCTACATAAATTGAAATAAAAAATAGTAAAAAACACAATTTTACTATTTATATTGTAAAATATGTATTAATTATTGCTCAAGCAGTCTAGACAACTTATCATAAAAACCAGCTAACAAACAAGTGAAAGCGAAACTAATCTGGCGTACACTTACTAGAACATTTTCTCATCCAAACTTCCCCAAACTAACACTGGCTTGCTACTAATCTAGGTGGTCTCTTGGGATAGAAGCACCTTATATGTGAGTTAACAGGTTGGCAATTGGCTCTAGCAGTCACTTGTTCTCTGTTTGAATATTTATGGTGATATGGTCACAAGGAATAGACATTTTCTTTTCAGAAAATGATTTAGACAGTCAGCATGAGTCTATCTATATATTCACATATAATGATAATATAAGTGCGCACAATCATGCAAAATTAATTAACCCATTGGAGACTTTTAACGAGTCTCCCTCGTGAGCAGGTAGAAAGTCCAAACAGCCCCACAACGACCTACACTCGTTGTTGTGTTATAACTTCCACTGTAAGAAGTTGGCTTTTTTTAGTGGTTTAAATTTTCGGTTCAGCATCAGTAAAATTTGTTGTTTGTTTATATAAAGTAAATATATATAGGCCTAGTGTATTTTATAGTTTATTTTAATTATTATTTATAGAATAGTAGACTATAGTTGTAGGCATTTATTACGGTAAAATATAAGTGAATATAAATTCAGTGTTTATTTTTTAAACTTCATAGTTGTAAATTTAACTTATTTTTGTGCAATATGTCCGCAAATAGGAGAGAACGTATTTTCTGTTGAAAAACTAAGTGAAGTAGTGAATGAAATGTTATGTGACAGTGATTGTAGTGAATTATCATGGAACGAAGATTCAAACGATGAAATAATATACAGTGACAACGTAACCGTGCATGCTACTGGTGACAGTGACAGTGAAACTGAAGAATCAGATTCAGAAATTAGTAGCGCTCATAAACGTAGGAAAATTATACATCAATGTTGTGATAGTACTAGTACGTCGAATTGTGTATCAAATGACGTAACTGCCACAACCGAGTGGCAATGGACTCCTATTGAGAACAACCCCACAATTTGGAAGTACACTGCAACTTCTGAAATAAGTGACATTGTCATGAACAATATTAGAGATAAATTTTCTGTTTATGAAGTTTTTAACCAGTTTTTAGATAATTATTTTTGGGAAATGATAAGTAGGGAGTCTAATAAATATGCACATCAGTGTTTCGGCAGTCCCAGCTACGAAAGGAAATGTTATGATGATAAGTGGATAGATACAACCCCTGATGAAGTGAAGGCCTATTTTGCACTATGCATCCTAATGAGCCAAGTTAGGAAACCTAAAATAAAATGGTACTGGAGCAAACGAGCAGTTTTAGAAACGCCTATTTATTGTAAAACAATGCCCTTCAGAAGATTCTTCCTTATTTCGAGGTTTCTTCACTTCAATGACAATGAGTCCGTAATTAGAGGTGACAGAATTTACAAGATTAGACCATTGGTAGAATATTTGAATACTAAATTTTTGACTTTGTACGTTCCAAATGAAGACATTTCACTTGACGAATCTCTTATGAAATTTCGAGGTAGACTGGCTTATGTTCAATTCAACCCCTCTAAACGGGCGCGATTTGGAATAAAATATTATAAATTGTGCGAGTCTTCTTCGGGATATTGTATGAGGTTCAAAATATACACAGGCCAAGATGCACAAGAAAATTCTGATTTTACAGCAAGTGAGAGTGTGGTCCTGGAGTTAGCAAATCCCTTCCTAGAGAAAGGCTACACTTTATATTTAGACAACTGGTATTCTTCCCCTAATTTGTTTTTTGAACTCAATAGACGAAAGACAAATATATTGGGGACAGTAAGATCTAACAGAAGAAATATGCCGAAAGATTTAGTAAATATAAACTTGAAAAAAGGAGAGGTAGCAACACAATCTAGTCGGGGACTTCTAGCATTGAAGTGGAAAGATAAGAAAGACGTTTATTTCTTATCATCCAAACACAAAAATGCCAACATGACTGACACCGGTAAGAAGCAAAGGAAGAAAAAAGGCGGAGAAGAAGGAAGAAACATCGTAAAGCCTAAATGTATTCTAGAATACAATAAAGGTATGGGAGGCGTCGATCGACATGACCAGGTTCTAGCTTGCTTTCCTGTAATGAGGAGATTTGTAAAAGGCTACAGAAAAATGGCTTTTTACATTATGGATATAGCCCTATTCAATTCTTATGTTTTATACAAGAAGTTGAAGAAGGGCAATAATGACAAACGAAATTATGTGGATTATCGTGTTGACCTGGCAGAACAAATCCTAGAAAATATAACATTGCCGGAATATAGTACACGAGGACGTCAATCTCATAGTGACACCCCGACAAGACTTCACATTTTCCAAGGCACATACAAGCAACAGAGAAGAAGAAAAATCCCACCAGAACCTGTAGAGTGTGTGCCAGTAATAAGAAGAGGAGCGAAACAACATGGGAATGTGAGAAATGTCTCATTGCTCTACATGTTCCAGAGTGTTTTCGGAAGTATCACACTCTTCAGAAATACTAGGTGAGTTTCGTCCAGTTTTTATCTAGAGTATTTTATAATTTACAGGTCGATATATAACTAAGATAATTAGAGAAGACACGAAGAACTTTTCCTGATTTTAAAATATATAGATCTATGCTTATTTATATTTCATATGTTTATTTTATTTATTTTTATTATGTACAGTATTCTATTGCGTTTGTTATTTTTTCCGGTCTTGTTTAAACATATGATTTGTGTTTACTTTCAAGGCAATATCCGACAACTGTTACGAAAAGATGGTTTTTTGAAACGTATGTCAACTTTCACAGCCTTGATAATAACAAAACATAACGGTTTACAATCCACAAAAGAGGGTAGCAGGTAGGCCACATTCCTTTGCTATTCGTAAAAGAACAAGATAATAAAACAAATTCAGGGGTAAACAAAATATCTGAAAACATAAGTGATAGAACACAGTACGTGTACTTTGTATCTGATTTAAAGTCCAGCGCAGCCGGAGTAGAGGCGAGGAGATTTAAATGGGTTCCCAGTGAACATGCTAGGTGCTTTAAACGTGTCTCCAATGGGTTAATTGGCGTATTGCGCTAATGACATTGTCACTTTGGAACACAATTCCAGACGACATCTTGTACACTTTAGTCAGTACAGTTTACATCTGCAACTGTCTACGATTTGATGGTTAGTGACATTCACACACACTTTGTGATGGAAGCCGTGGACTGCATAACGGTTTATCTGGAACCTTAGTTCCTTGTTTGGTCCACACCAGCTCCTATCTATCATGGCAGGCGTACCATACAATTCTTCAGGAATAACATCCCGCTTCTCTCTTGCATCTGTTCGTAAGCTTTAGTGGATGGAAGGTAGTTGCGCATTCTGAGGTCTTCCAGGAAGAACTGTTCTCTTGCTAGTACATAGACCAGTCTCGAGGGAGTGAATTTTGAGACTGCTAGAATTTTCTTTAGATAGGAGGTCTTGACGCTTTCCCAGATTTTTAACTCATTTATCTTTAGATGTTCCCAAACTATCTCTATCCCATATGTGATTATTGGCATTATTTTTGCATTGAAGAGTTGCACAGCTGTGTCTATTGATAGTAGGATGTTGTAATTTTATTTCATTCATGGCTGTTAGAGCTGCTGCTGCTCTTTCTCTGACGTGTATCTTAAAGGTGGTGCCAGAGGTCTGAAAGATAATGTCGAGATATTTGTAATGGCTGACTTTTTCTACCTCTCCTTGATCTGTTCTAATGCAGTCTCCAGTCTTCATTCTACCTCATTTCCTAAAGACCATAGTGATCGTTTTCTCTTCGTTTATGGCCAGATCATTTCCTCTTGCCCAGGTGGTTAAGGCATTAAAGCCCTGTTGGAGAGCATCCACCTTTCTTGAAGTGATGACCATGTCATCAGCTTAGACCATAGAGGAATTTCGAATAGAGGGGAAACTGAGTACAGTGACATCTAAAAAATTTCGGTCGTTTACGATGAACTACAATGAGCATGCTACAAAGGTAGCACTGTTTCTTAGTAACAGAATATGTAACTAAATAAAACAAATGCAAGGCACACGGCGTCGTGCACAGCGTGTTCACTCAGGATTATGGGAAATTGCCATTTTGTAAATTTAAATTTTTTAACTGCTATCCTTTCGCTCTCTGTAGACGGTACTGTAAAAATTATATATTATCGATAGTTAAAATCATTACATAGATTTTATTTTACTCTAATTTGTAAGTAAATTCAAGTTTGTTTACGTTTTTAATGTGAATCTATTTTCAAAGAAAACCTACTAGATGTGATAAAATTCTAAGATTTGTTAGGTTAGGAAGAGTGATGTTAGTGTACAGCCATTTCTAATAAACGTTTTAAAAAATGTGACTTTATAATGGACTCAGATGCAAGGTTCTTTAATAAATATTGTATAAAATATGTATGTGAGAATAAGGGGGTAGGTCAATTGTACATATTTATTAAAAGAGCTCATAATGCATGTTTTCAAATTTTAATAAACGAAAATAAATTAACATGTTTTATTTATTTCCATTCTTCCCTTCTGTTAAAATGAAAGAAAATCATTAGATCTGAGAGGCTGGGTACAAATAATTCCATATTTAAGATTAATTAATATGTTATTTATTCCTATAAAAGTTCAATTTCATGATTATTCACCACATGGCGTTATATAATTATAATTCATAATTTTACCACCAGGCAGTGCTGAATTTCATATTAGTACCAGAAAAAAATCGAAAAAATTTAGATGACGTTAGTTGTTCTACACTAACGCCGCTTATGGCATGTACGCGAAACTTGTCCACTTTCTTCTCTGGTACTCTGTGAGCTTAGACATACAGAGACATTTGTACTTCCAGTCCTTGTAGGATGTTGTTGACATCTATTGTGGCTACATTCAATAGAATGGGCTGAGACAATCTCCCTGTGGCACTCCGTTCATCTGGGTGATTCTGTGGGACTTCTTTATGTTGTCATCTACGGTGATGTAGTTTGCCTGCAGTATATTGTGAATAACCAGCAGTAGATATATTCCTTCTCCGATATTAACTTGCAGCTTCTGTAGTAGTTTTGTTCTGTTTATGCAGTCAAATGATTTGGAGAAATCTATGAATACTGCAAATAGTTTTCCTCTCGGTTCTCTTAAACGCAGATCTGTGACTTCGAGTTAAGCGGGTCTTGCTGACCAATTTTTTACTGAATTCATATTGGTTTTCAGGTATTTTTCCTGTCTATAATCGCGCTGTGTCAATCGTGGGAAAGAGAGTTTATAAGATATGTGATTTCTGGCGAGTGCAGATGCCTGCCTCTATAGGAGTTACTGTAGAAATGGGGCGTCTTAAAACTTTGTATCAGATTTTGAGCGTTGCTTCTCTCCATGTTTCTGGCATGTGTCCATAGTTCTATATCATTTATTAAAAAGTTGTGCCCATACATTTCCCCGAATGCCACAGCTTTCTGTCAGATGTTCGTTGGATATATTGTCAGGGCCGGAGACTTTGTTGTTCTTTATGGCACTTAGAGCATTGGCGACATCCTCGTTGGGAATTGGAGGGAAATCGTATGTCCCTAATCTTTGTTCTTGTGGACCAAAAGTATTATTGACATATTATTGGTTAATGAATCTAGAGAAGTGTTTCGTCCCAAGTAGACATCTGTATTGTTTTCTTGGAGAAATAGGAGGTCTCCAAGATATCGGTCTATGCGTGCGCTCTAAGCGGGCGCTTTAATGCCTCTTCGGCCATCTTTCGGCCTCATTCTCCAAGTCGACGTACTCATTTTTTTTTTTTTGGCGTGTACCTTCGAAAACGCATCGGTACATACTATACGTCGCTTTTCAATGGCAGCGGAACTACAACTAATCCAAGGTATGTAAAAAGACATTACAGTATTCAATAATCTAAGATAGGTTAATATATTTTTTTATGTTTTTTTTATTAATTCGGAATTTTGTCTAATGTGGAAAAAAATGACGGGCTCATCGAGGCGAATTCCGCTGAGGGCCAAGGTTGACTGCTATATAGCCGAAAATTAGTACACGGGGCAAAAAAAAAAAAAGAACACCGTGACAAACATAAAAATTAGTGAAATTGAAAAATCAGCAATAGCAGCACATAGTTTATTAGAGAATCATAGAATTGAAAAAGCAAAATTTTTGTATCATCTATCTAAACCTTTGGAATTAACAGTTTGGGAAAGATATACACTCAAAAATACCATAAGTTCTAGAACCATGAACTTTGAGTTTGCGGACAAACCGAATTTGATTACAAAGTTCTTCAAAAGTACACCAGATGGCAGTTTAAATATAACTGGCATAATAAAAAAATTACAGTCATGAACAGCTGAAGATGGCAATGATTTTTCCCGATACTTTATTTCTGTGTTAAAAACATAGATGTATGAAGTAAGAAGAATTCACGATAGATTTCATCCTTATTAAGAAAACCTCATAATGTAAAATTATCCCCAAATTTATTATATTAAATAAAGTAAAGTATTCTCACTACAGGCCTCAGGAGGCGCTTGGGGGTAGTAGGAGGTTAAGGCTCCCACTTTTCTAGACAATCAGCACTTGATGTCAGCCGGGTTGTCAGCCCTGCGTGACGGCCGCCTTTACCCCCAGAACAAGTGTCTGGTACTCATTTCCGTTAGAGGCTGAGTCGACCCCAGGGCCATAGTGCCACCAGAAGGTTTGGGTCAGTTTAAAAATACTGACCCCACCAGGACTTGAACCCTCGACCTTCCGGCTTGTAGCGCAGTGCCTTTTATTATATTAAGACATTTACTTTTTCACAACACCTAAGATGTAAAACATCTAAATTTCCTATCAGGCTCAACTATAACTACATCTGAAGAAGGAACTTAACCCTGATGTTGAACTATTTAACAGGAGAGAACAACCATAACTGAGAACAGAGATGAAGGAACTGATAAAGATAAAAAATCAAATTGTAAACAAAGTAAAAGTCAGTCCAATTACAAACAGTATGAAAAACCAAAATCCTACTATCACAGCATAAAACATGGCAAAACAAAACAGAAGAAGTATTACAAATCAGAATACATCTAACAATAATCAAACAAACACACAAAACACTAGATAACAAGATCATGATAATAACACCACGTAACAAACTTCACCATCAAATAACATTCAAACAAAAACAGTATAGAAGTAAAAGTAAAGTGATCCCACTACAGGCCTCAGGAGGCCCTTGGGGTAGTAGGAGGTTAGGGCTCCCACTTTTTCTTGACAATCGGCACTTGATGTCAGCCGGGTTGTCAGCCCTGCGTGACGGCCGCCTTTACCCCAGAACAAGCGTCTGGTACTCATTTCAGTTAGAGGCTGAGTCGACCCCAGTATAGAAGTACTCTCTTAAAATCACAAACCATTTAACGGAACATGGTAATCCATTTCAACAAATAAAAATCAATAAAAGAACATGCATCAACATTATCAAATGCAATCCTGCAAAATTATTATAATTTAAGATTGAAAACAACTACACTGAATTTCATAACTCAGCAACAAATGAAAATGTAATAAAAAAAATGGCGACATCCTCGTTTGTAATTGGAGGGAAATCATATGTCCCTAATCTTTGTTCTTGTGGACCAAAAGTATTATTGATGTATTTTTGGTTAATGAATCTAGAGAAGTGTTCTTCCCAAGTAGACATCTGTATTGTGTTTGCAAATAGAGGTCTCATCGGTCTTAGTGCGCTATACGGGTCCTTTAATGCCTCTTTGGCCATCTTTCTGGCCTCATTCTCCAAGTACCCTGCTCGTTTATCTCTGAGAAGGTATTTGTAATTCCTTCTAGCCTTACAATATTCCTTTAGAACCTCCATCTGATTAGAGTCTTTAACTCTATGTAGTAGAGTATATTCACACATGAACATACAAATTGTAGACAAACAAAAGACAAAAATTTGTAGAAAGAGAACTTATGGTCTATGATTTCAAATTGCACATAATGACAATGTAATAAAAAGTAACCATTATTGATTACTGTTAAGTTAAATTATAAATAAATAAATATATATATCCCTCCATGGTATCTTTACCTTGTCGTGGTGGAGTGGCTTGCTGGCTTATATGATCCTGAGAGCTATGCCGGCGGTAGCATTGCTGTCGATAGGGTTACCCATGCCGGACAGGTCGAAGGTGATAAGCCAGACAAAAAAAGTACCTTGGTCGAAAGAGTGACGATCTTTCACCGTAAAAATACAACCGTCAAGAAATGCAGACATGGGTTCATCTGGAGTAAAATTTTCCGGAGATCAAATAGTCCCCCATTCGGTTCTCCGGACGGGGACTACTTCAGGGAACCCATGCCAAAGGCTCAAACACAGAGACATGTTCCTTGGAACATGGAATGTTAGGACTTTATACAATAGCGGGGCATTAGAGATATTAATGTGGGAATTAAATAAATCGCCCTTGGATATAGTCACTTTACAGGAAGTTAGGTGGCCAGGAGAAGGTGGTCAGGAATCAGAAAGCTTTGCATTATACTACGGGGGTGCAAAAAGACCTGCTTTTTGAACAGGTTTTTTAGCAGAAGGAGGATCCTATCCGCTATCCGAGATATTAATTTTGTTAGTGATAGGATATCATACATAATTCTAAAGGGTAAAAGACATGATTTTATAATTGTAAATGTACATGCCCCCACAGAAGATAAAGATGACAAGATCAAGGATGAGTTTTATGAAAAATTAGAATGCTTATTTGATAGCCTTTCACGATATCATATGAAAATTGTCTTAGGAGATTATAATGCAAAAGTGGAACGGGAAGCTACATTTAAATCAACTATAGGCAAATCCAGTCTTCATGAAGATAGTAACGACAACGGGGTTAGATTAGTCACATTTGCCACATCGAAGAATCTCATTGTTAAGAGCACAACATTTCAGCATAAGGATATTCATAAATACACCTGGACATCCCCAGATGGAGAAACTCGGAACCAGATAGATCATGTATTAGTGGATAAACGCTGGCACAGTAGCATCATCGATGTTAGATCAGTTAGAGGGACAGACTGCAATTCGGATCATCATCTGGTGAAAATCAGACAACGGCTATCGCTTATGAGAGGAACAAACGCTAAAAGATGGTTCTGTAAAATTTGACTTAAAAAACTTGAAAAATGATGAAATGCGGAAAGAATGTCAAATCAAAATTGCTAATAGATTTGAAATACTGGAATCTTCAGATGGCAATGTGGCAAATGAAGAAGAAACTGATATAAATAAAGAATGGGAGGCTATAAGAGATACTATTAAATTGTCAGCATCAGAAAGCATTGGTTGTTTAAAAAAGAGGCAAAACAAGAAATGGTTTGATAAGGAGTGTGCCGACATTGTAAAGAAAAGAAAGCTAACAAAAATGAAATGGTTACATGAGCCAAATGAGGTAAATTTAGAAAATTGGGTAGTATTAGATGGGAAACCACCAATTAACTAAAGAGTAAAAAGAGGGAATATTTGAGAGAGAAGATTAATGATCTTGAAATGAATGCAAAAAATAGAACATTAGAGAATTATATCAGGGAATTAGTAAACAGAAGAAAGGGTTTCAGCCTAGAAGAAACATAATTCGGAATGAAAATGGGGATATGATTGCAGATTCCAGGAGTATATTAAATATGTGGAAAAGTTACTTTAATCAGCTATTAAATGTACATACAGAACAGGACATTGAGGAGCATTATTTACAGACAGCAGAAATGCTAGTCGCAGAGCCAAGTGAATTAAAGGTTGAAATGGCGATTGAAAAATTGAAGAAGAAACTGATATAAATAAAGAATGGGAGGCTATAAGAGATACTATTAAATTGTCAGCATCAGAAAGCATTGGTTGTTTAAAAAAGAGGCAAAACAAGAAATGGTTTGATGAGGAATGTGCCGACATTGTAAAGAAAAGAAAGCTAGCAAAAATGAAATGGTTACACGAGCCAAATGAGGTAAATTTAGAGCAATTGGGTAGTGTTAGAAGGGAAACCACCAAGTTACTAAAGAGTAAAAAGAGGGAATATTTGAGAGAGAAGATTAATGATCTTGAAATGAATGCAAAAAATAGGAACATTAGAGAATTATATCAGGGAATTAGGATAGAGAAGAAGGGGTTTTCAGGCTAGAACAAACATAATTCGGAATGAAAATGGGGATATTATTGCAGATTCTAGGAGTATATTAAATAGATGGAAAGGTTACTTTAATCAGCTATTAAATGTACATACAGAACAGGACATTGAAGAGGATAAGTTACAGACAGCAGAAATGCTAGTCGCAGAGCCAAGTGCATTAGAGGTTGAAATGGCGATTGAAAAATTGAAGATGTATAAAGCATCAGGTTCAGATGAGATCCCAGCAGAACTGATAAAATCAGGGGGAGAAAAATTGATGGACAAGATACGCTGGTTGCTTAGTATGATTTGGGAAAAAGAAGCTCTTCCAGATGAATGGAAGGAATCAATTATCTTACCAATTTATAAGAAAGGAGATAAAACTGATTGCAACAACTACAGGGGCATCTCATTACTTTCAACTTCGTACAAAATTGTAACAAATATATATTAGTAAGCAGACTTACTCCCTATATTGATGACATTCTAGGAGATCATCAATGTGCATTTAGAAGAAACAGGTCTACAACAGATCAGATTTTCAGTATAAGACAGATTTTAGAGAAGAAATGGGAATATAATGGTACTGTACATCAACTATATGTAGACTTCAAAAAAGCATATGATTCAATTAAGAGGGAGAAGTTATATAGTATCCTGCTGGAGTTCGGAATTCCTAAAAAGTTAGTTAGACTGATACGAATGTGTCTAAATGGCTCAAAGAGTAGGGTGCGTGTAGGCAAACAGTTTTCAGACACTTTTGAAATCCAGAATGGGTTGAAGCAAGGAGATGCACTATCTCCTCTACTATTTTTAATTTTGTACTAGAGTATGCCATTAAATCTTTAGAGAATGAGGAAGGCTTACAACTGAATGGTATTAATAAGCTGTTAGTTTATGCTGATGATGTAGTACTACTGGCCGATAGCGAGGAGATACTAAAGGCCAACACGCACACACTATTGAGTAACACTAAGAAATTGGGACTGGAAGTAAATATCAGTAAAACTAAATATATGGTCACACGTAGAAATTCAGTATATAATGGAAATGGACAGCTAATGACAAATGAGGGAAATTTTGAGGAAGTGGCTGAATTCAAATACCTAGGAACAATAATCACAAATAGGAATGAGATGCACAAAGAAATTAAACATAGGCTCAATTCTGGAAATGCTTGCTATTATGCATTACAGAGACTTTTGATGTCCCAACTCCTTTCAAAAAACGTTAAGCTGAAAATATATAAAACTATTTATTCTACCAGTTATATTATATGGGTGCGAAACATGGACTCTTACTTTAAGGGAGGAAAGGAGATTACGAGTATTTGAGAATAAAGTTCTTAGGAAAATTTTTGGACCAAAGAGAGATGAACAGACAGGTGAATGGAGAAGACTACATAACAATGAACTACATGGTCTTTATAGGAAGCCAGATATAATAAGAACAGTTAAGTCTCGTAGACTGCGATGGGCAGGACATGTTGCACGTATGGGGAATGAAAGACGTGCATGGAAGCTTCTTGTAGGAAAGCCAGAGGGAAAACGCCCAGTTGGTAGGCCAAGAATGAGGTGGGAGAACAACATTAAGTATGATTTGAGGGAAGTAGATTATACAGGGAATGATTGGAAAGCATTAGCTCAGGATAGGGATGTATGGAGAGCTTATGTCCGCGCGGCCATGAACCTTCGGGTTCGATAGTGCCAGTGAGTAAGTAAGTATATAAAGCATCAGGTTCAGATGAGATCCCAGCAGAAGTGATAAAATCAGGGGAGAAAAATTGATGGACGAGATACGCTGGTTGCTTAGTATGATTTGGGAAAAAGAAGCTCTTCCAGATGAAAGGAAGGAATCAATTATCATACCAATTTATAAGAAAGGAGATAAAACTGATTGCAACAACTACAGGGGCATCTCATTTCTTTCAACTTCGTACAAAATTCTAACAAATATATTAGTAAGCAGACTTACTCCCTATATTGATGACATTCTAGGAGATCATCAATGTGCATTTAGAAGAAACAGGTTCTACAACAGATCAGATTTTTAGTATAAGACAGATTTTAGAAAAGAAATCGGAATATAATGGTACTGTACATCAACTATATGTAGACTTCAAAAAAGCATATCATTCAATTAAGAGGGAGAAGTTATATAGTATCCTGCTGGAGTTCGGAATTCCTAAAAAGTTAGTTAGACTTATACGAATGTGTCTAAATGGCACAAAGAGTAGGGTGCGTGTAGGCAAACAGTTTTCGGACACTTTTGAAATCCAGAATGGATTGAAGCAAGGAGATGCACTATCTCCTCTACTATTTAATTTTGTACTAGAGCATGCCATTAAATCTTTAGAGAATGAGGAAGGCTTACAACTCAATGGTATTAATAAGCTGTTAGTTTATGCTGATGATGTAGTATTATTGGCCGATAGCGAGGAGATACTAAAGGACAACACGCACACACTATTGAGTAACACTAAGAAATTAGGACTGGAAGTAAATATCAATAAAACTAAATATATGGTCACACGTAGAAATTCATTATATAATGGAAATGGACAGCTAATGACAAATGAGGGAAATTTTGAGGAAGTGGCTGAATTCAAATACCTAGGAACAATAATCACAAATAGGAATGAGATGCACAAAGAAATTAAACATAGGCTCAATTCTGGAAATGCGTGCTATTATGCATTGCAGAGACTCTTGATGTCCCAACTCCTTTCAAAAAACGTTAAACTGAAAATATATAAAACTATTATTCTACCAGTTATATTATATGGGTGCGAAACATGGACTCTTACTTTAAGGGAGGAAAGGAGATTACAAGTATTTGAGAATAAAGTACTTAGGAAAATTTTTGGACCAAAGAGAGATGAACAGACAGGTGAATGGAGAAGACTACATAACAATGAACTACATGGTCTTTATAGGAAGCCAGATATAATAAGAACAGTTAAGTCTCGTAGACTGCGATGGGCAGGACATGTTGCACGTATGGGGAATGAAAGACTTGCATGGAAGCTTCTTGTAGGAAAGCCAGAGGGAAAACGCCCAGTTGGTACACCAAGAATGAGGTGGGAGAATAACATTAACTATGATTTGAGGGAAGTAGATTATACAGGGAATGATTGGAAAGCATTAGCTCAGGATAGGGATGTATGGAGAGGTTATGTCCGCGCGGCCGTGAACCTACGGGTTCGATAGTGCCAGTGAATAAGTAAGTAAATATATATATATGTATATTTCCATCCAGCTTAAAATCCTTAGGCATTTTAGAATTGTAAACTTTTTACAATGAACTGGATGCAGGCCTAATGTATCAATATTTAATTTTAGGAAGTTATATTTTGAGGTTATTTTAATTATATTATTTTTGGTCTGGACATCTTACCTCAATTGAGGTAAGATGTCCAGACCAAAAATAATATAACTAATGTATCAACCCTCATCTGGGAGTACCAGGTGATTTATAGTGAAGGTTATCTTCTTCCAGGCTTTACGAAACCAATGACAAACAGCAAACTAGGCAGCCGTATCTATACCCTAGATAAGGGTGCTCACAGGGTACTATCAGGCGGGCATACTGTACCTTGACTTTATAATGTAGTTGTCATTCCTCCCCGCATCCTTTTCCAACCTGGCAGGCATTTGTGATACAATATATACACTGTTATTTGCAGATGACCAGATAATTGTGCAAGACTATGAAGACGTGGAGTTTATGTTCAGAATATTATTGGACCAACAAGATAATTGGGGATTCAAAATAAATTTAGAAAAAAAAAATTGTATGGGATGTGAGGTAGATACCGAAGATTTAATATTAGAAGATCAGAAGGCGTATATTAAAAGATGTGAAAAATTTGAGTATTTGGGGGTAAAACAAGATATTCAATAAATGATAGCATTCAACAACCCGCGTCGACTGGGAACAGCATGTTCAGAGAATGGAACAAACACGAATGCCCAAGATAGCATATCATTATAAACCAAAAGGATTAAGGGATGTACGAAGACCTAGGAAGAGATGAAAGGAATCATTGTGAATTTGGAACAAGCAAATCTTCAAGTGAAGAAGAGGAAGAAGAAGTAAATAATGAGGATAAACAAGAAAGTTACATTAAGAACAGAATAAATAAAAATTGAGCAATAACAGCAATGATCAATGCTGTCCTAAGGAACAAATATATATAAGCACGATAAATAAGTTACAAATATATAATTCAATAGTGAGAAGTACTGTTACATATGGAGCTGAAGTGTTGAAATTCAACAAAAATTTTGAAAAAAAAAGGAACTTCTGTCAAAGGGAATGGATTCCTTGTGGAGAGTAGCAAGATGTTCAAAATAACAAAAAATAAGAAATAATGTTATATGAGAAAAAATGAATTTTTAATCAGTACTAGATTATATAAGATACTAACTAATACTCGACATATACAGCTAGGCCAATGTGTTTTTATGTATAGTTGAATATGTATAAGGAAAAATGATTATAGATTGATATTGTAACTATTTTGGTTACCCCATGCTGGTTACCCGGCTTTGCTCGAAAATATACTTATCCCGATCTTCTTGACATCAATGAGCTGAAAGACAAATATGGTTATTGTGAGTTACCCATAAAAGAATACTGCCGTGCGCTGGTATGCTGTTCCAGGAATCTACTCATTCCTATCTTATCGGCATCAATGAGCTGAAAGGCAAAAATGGTTAATCTGAGTCATCCATAAAAGACAGACATGCTGTCGCAGACTTTTTGTACATTTTTTTGAGATATTCAACTTTGATTACATTAATTTGGTGACATTGTTATGGTTTAGGCAGTGTAAGCCGTTTAATTGTCCAAAAAGTTATATTTTTAGTGCACCAATGCCCTTTCTTTTTACACGCTTTATATTAGCTTGACCTGTATCTATCTATCTATCTATCTATGTAACTGAATCTTTCATCGCGTTTTTCACCCACTTAAAATAATTGGATCGACTTGAAATTTTGTATACGTGTAAAGGACCCGTGACAATACAATAATTTCGTATTTATTTTCTAAAATCCTGGCCAGAATCATCATAAAATCAAAAAAAGTGTTTTTGTATTTATGTAACGGAATCTTTGAACACGATTTTCACCCACTTAGAAACATATGATAGACTTGAAACTTTGTATACTTGTAAAGGACCCGTGACAATACAATAATTCCATATTCATTTTCTAAAATCCTGGCCAGAATCATCAGAAAATCAAAAAAAGGGTTTTTGTATTTATGTAACGGAATTTTTGAACACGATTTTCACCCACTTAGAGACATTGGACCGACTTGAAACTTTGTATACTTGTAAAGATCCCGTGACAATACAATAATTTCATATTTATTTTCTAAAATCCTGGCCAGAATCATCATAAAATCAAAAAAAGTGTTTTTGTATTTATGTAACGGAATCTTTGAACACGATTTCACCCACTTAGAAGCATTGGATCGACTTGCAACTTTGTATACTTGTAAAGGACCCATGACACTACAATAATTTCATATTTTATTTCTAAATTCCTGGCCAGAATCATCAGAAAATCAAAAACATTAAAACTGGTATAATAGGTTACGGACTTGTCGACTTTTTAGTCAATCGTTGTCAGAGCTCAGTTGGTAGAGCGGTGAACTAGTGGTATATAATTTTAGTAATCCATAGGTCGCTGGTTCGAATCCGGCTGGGGAGGATTTTTTTTTAGAAGAGTAATAATTTTAGCTCATACTACAATAGTATGGAATTTAAAGATATTTACATTCTTATCTTATTCTGTAAAATATTAAAACTAAAAAATAAAAAAATAAATAATAGTTTTAAAAAGCTAAAAGAACACGCTTTATTAGAAAACTTAAAAAAATGAAAAATAATTTTAATTTCCAATACGCTTGGGATAAAATAAAGTGGTCAACAAAAAAATCATCTCCAACACATATAGAATAAAATTAGAGTTATCAACAAAAAGAAAATAATTTTACCATCAAAAGCGTGGGGTGCTCTATATCAATTAATATATTTGATAATAAACAGATATTGGTAAAAGTAAGCTTTCTAAGAAGAAAATGTAAAAATCATAAAAAGCACCCAACGCTTTTGATGGTAAAATTATTTTCTTTTTGTTGATAACTCTAATTTTATTCTATATGTGTTGGAGATGATTTTTTTGTTGACCACTTTATTTTGTCCCAAGCGTATTGGAAATTAAAATTATTTTTCATTTTTTTAGTTTTCTAATAAAGCGTGTTCTTTTAGTTTTTTAAAACTATTATTTATTTAGCTCCGGCCCTATGGTATGTAGGGTAATATGTTACATACAGTAATTGTCTCTCAAAAATTCTTTAATGATGGAAAAAATCCCATTCAAATCGGTCAAGTATCTTTTGAGTCCACAACGGTGTTAATGAATAACACTGTCAAACTGTCAGGTATTGCAGAGGAGAGTTAGATGAACAATTTGAGATAAGGAACTCGGGTGTGTGAAGCCAAATTTTTAAATTATATGACTTCTTAAAAATGGAATAGCCCTCTTCTCTTCAAAAAAACTTATTTAGACAGTCAGCATGAGTGTATATATTTATAAGTGAACATAGAAATTGTAGGCAAACAAAAGACAAACATTTTTACAAAGACATCTCATCTTCTATGATTTCAAATTACCACCCAATGACAATATAATCCATCCATCCATAGTAATTCTGCCAGAGGGCAGGTCTTTCCCTGGAATCATAGCATTTTCATCTTATGCTTTGCAGCTATACTAGGGAATTATATGTGTGGTAGCTTCCCGCTGCTTTCCACATCAGTGAAGTATGATGATGATGATGATGATGATGATTATGATAAGGAAGATATTTAAGCCTGGATGATTTTCAGGGACCTATGGGCCCCAAGCTTCCCAACATTTGTCTTACAGGTGAGGAAAAACCCTGAAAAAACCTCAACTAGGAGCCCTGTTCTGACCGGGAATTGAATCCGGGTCCACGACGTGAGAAGGCAGCACGCTACCTCGAGACCACAGCAGTGAACAACAATATAATGAAAAGTAATAATCATTACTGATCGCAGTTGAAGTTAAATTATAAATATATATATATGCCCACCGCTGTGGTCTCGAGATAGCGTGCTGCCTTTTCATGCTGCGGGCCCGGGTTCGATCCCCGGTCAGGGCAGTTTTTCTGGGTGAGGTTTTTATCGGGGTTTTTCCTCACCTGTAAGACAAATGTCAGGAAAACTTTAAGGCCCAAATGGTCCCCAAAATCATATGGCCAACATCACCATCCTTATCAATATCATCAACATCCTTCACCAGCGTGGAAAGCAACGGGAAGCTGCCACACCTACAATTCCCTAGTAAAGTTGCAAGCATAGCATGAAAATGCTATGATTGCAGTGAAGGACCTGCCTTTGGGCAGAATTACTATGGATGGATGGATGGATGGATATATATATATATATATATATATTTATGTCCGGCTTAAAATCCCTAGGGTTTTTACAATGAACAGGGAGCTGGCCTAATATATCGACCCCCATCCTGGAGGACCAGGTGACTTTTGGTCAAGGTCTTCTAGCCTTTACCAAACCAATGACAAACTTCAAAGCAGCAGTATCTGTACCCTATATAAGGGCACACAAAGGGAACTATCAGCCGGGAGCACTGAACCTTGATTTTATAATGTAGTTGTCGCTCCTCCCCGACATCCTTTTCCTACCTGGCTTGGGACAGACTTTTGCAATACAATATAGGCTATACACCATTATTTGCAGATGACCAGATAATAATTGCAAAAGACTATGAAGACATGGAGTTTAAGTTCAGAAAATTATTGGACAAATACGATACTTGGGAATTGAAAATAAATTTAGGAAAAAAAAGCAATTTACATTGGATGTGGGGTACAGACCGAAGATTTAATATTATAAGATCTGAAAGGATATATTAGAACAATTTGACTATTTGGGGATAACAGGAAGTGACACTAAGAACAAAATAAATAAAACTGAGCAAAAACAGCAATAATATATGCCGTTCCTATGGAACCCAACATATAAGCAGGAAAAACAAGTTACAAATACATAATTCAATAGTGACAAGTACTGTCACATATGGAGCTGAAGTGTGGAAATTCAACAAATATTTACAAATAAACTTCTGTCAATGGAAATGGATTTCTTGTGGAGAGCAGCAAGATGTTCAAAATAAGAAAAAATGTTATATGTGAAAAAAGGTAATATTTAATATTATGATCTCGAAGAAGATTTCCGGGCTTTAGGCTGTGTTCTCGAGGCTTGAAGTTCCCCGACGTTTCGCCACAGACTGCGTCTGGCATCCTCAAGGGTTGTCTTGAGACTGGTAATTTGTCCACTGTCTGTCATATTTATACCATTCACCGTGATGTGTGCGTAGGTTATATCTGCCTTCTGATTGGTCGGCGGTAGGGACTTCCATTGCTCCAATGAGGTTGCTGTTTGATGGTCTAGTATAGACTGTTCTTGTAGAGGTTTGCATTCTGCGTTTTTTAGAACCGGTATCCATATTTTGTTGACTTTTAATGATTCTTCTTTTCTATTGAAACTGTTTTTATGTTTGAATATTTCGATGGTTTCTCGTTGTAGACGGGTAAAATAGTGTGTGCAGTTATATAATATGTCTGTATTCTGGTATTGTACTCTGTGGCCATCAAGTAAAGAGTGTTCTGTCACTGCCGACTTATCAGTTTATTTAAGATGACTGTATCTTTCATGCTCCTTAAGTCTGGTTGCGATGCTGTGTTTAGAGGTGCCCATATACACTTATCCACAACTGCATGGTATCCTGTATATGCCTGCTGTCTGATGGGGATGGAGTTGATCCTTTATAGGTCTGAGAAGGTTCTTGATTTCCTTGGTTGGCCTGTAAGTTGTCTTTATGTCTTCTTTCCTTAGTAGTTTTCCAATGCAGTCCGTTACATTCTTAATGAACAGTAAAAATGCCCTGGTTCAAGTTTTTTCTTCTGATTCCTGCTACTGTTGCTGTTGTATCGTCTGGGATGATTGGCTCGGTTGATTTCTTTCCTCGTGTATCCATTGGCTGTGAAAACCGTTTGAAGTTCCGTTTTTAATAAATCAGGATGATAAAGTTTTTTGGCTCGATCTGTCAATGATTTGATAATTCCAAATTTTTGTTTAGGGTGATGATTTGAGTTTTATGAAGATACCTGTCCGTGTGAGTAGGTTTCCTGTAGATAGTGTGATAAATGTTGCTGTCTTCTGCTCTTTTGATCAGGATATCTAGGAATGCTATGCTGTTATGTTTCTTTTTTCTACGGTGAATTGTATACTGGAATTTATGTTGTTGATGTGTGTAAGAAATTTGTCTACTTTCTCTTCCTCGTGGTTCCAGATTACAAAGGTGTCGGCGACAATAGCAATTCCAGATCTTGACTTTGAGAGGTGTCGTATCTAAGCATATTTGGTCAAAATTTTCCATGAAGAAATTGGCAACTACTGGGCTCAAAGGACTGCCCATAGCTACTCCATCTGTTTGCTCATAGAAGTCGTTATTGAATACATAATAGCTGGTGGTTAAGCAGTGTTCTAAAAGTTTTGTGATGTCTTGAGGAAACTTGGCAGCAATGAGGTGAATAGTATCATTTATTGGAACTTTGGTGAATTGTGAGATCACGTCGAAACTCACCATTATATCTTCCGGTTGCAATGTTATCTCTTTTAGTTTTTCTAAGACGTGCATTGAGTCTTTGGCATAAGTGTCACTGTTGTTAGTATGTGGTTTCAATAGAGTAGATAGATATCTAGCCAGGTTGTAATTTGGTGATCCTATTTGGCTGACAATCGGTCTTAAAGGTGTATTTTCCTTATCAAATTTAGGCAATCCATATAGTCTGGGTGGCTGGGCTTCGTTCTTCTGAAGTTCTTTCTTCACGTCATCGGGAAGCGAGAAGGCCTTTATTAATTTGTTAGTTTCTCGGAGTATCCGTTTAGTTGGGTCGTCTGACAGCTTACGGTAGTTACCAGGATCGAGTAACTCGGTGATTTTTCGGTTGTATTCTTCTGTGTCAATAATAACTGTAGAATTTCCTTTGTCCACCGGTAGAATAATAATTGTTTCATCTGTTTTTAAGGTTTTAATAGCCTTCCTTTCTTCGATTGAGAGATTGTGTTTAGGTTTCGGAGCTTTTCTTAGAATGCGAGAGACTTCGTTGCGGATTGTTTTCGCCTTTTCCACTGGTAACACTCCTATAGCAGATTCGACATTAGAAATTATTTCTTCGACAGGTATAGCTGAAGGTGTAACTGCGAAATTGCCTCCTTTAATAAGAGGTGAAATTTTCACATCTGAAAGTCGACGGTTGCTGATATTTACTACATTGCATGTGGTGTCTAGTTTTGTAATGGGCTTTTGTTTGGACGCAACTCGAATTTTTTCTTCTATGTTTTGGTGGATTGGTCCCACATTGATACCATGGACTAATAGGTGATTCCATCTGTTTTGTTCCAGTCTATTTCTGATAGTCTGTTGCTGAGTAGAAGGTGAAGGTCTAGAAGTTCGGGGTCGGTGATGGCGAGGTTCTTGCAAGTTCTGTGAATGTGTTCTCTTAATAATGAGATATCAGGGTGTTGGTAAATCTTTTGCGCTTGTGCAGATATTAATGTTCTTTTTATCCCCATGAATTTAGGGATCGTATTATTACCTCTGTGACGTAGAAGAAATGTAAGGGACGAGAGCAGTCGTGCCTTATTCTTGTACAGTTTCTCAAATCGTTGTATATATCTGTAGATTTCCTCCTCATAGAGGTGACTAATGTATTGACTTAGGCTGTAGGCCGTGGTCTCGAGGCTTGAAGTTCCCCGACGTTTCGCCAGAGACTGCGTCTGGCATCCTCAAGGGTTTTCTTGAGACTGGTAATTTGTACACTGTCTGTCCTATTTATACCGTTCACCGCAATGTGTGCATAGGTTATATCTGCGTTCTGATTGGTCGGCGGTAGGGACTTCCATTGCTCCAATGAGGTTGCTGTTTGATGGTCTAGTAGACTGTTCTTGTAGAGGTTTGCATTCTGCATTTTTTAGAACCGGTATCCATATTTTGTTGACTTTTAATGATTCTACTTTTCTATTGAAACTGTTTTTATGTTTGAATTTTTCGATGGCTTCTTGTTGTAGACGGGTAAAATAGTGTATGCAGTTAGATAATATGTCTGTATTCTGGTACTGTATTATGTGGCCATCAAGCAAAGAGTGTTCTGCTACTGCCGACTTATCAATTTGTTTAAGTCGACTGTATCTTTCATGCTCCTTAAGTCCGGTTGCCAGTCTCAAGACAACACCTAAGGATGCCAGAAGCACTCTCCGGCGAAACATCGGGGAACTTCAAGCCTCAAGACCACGGCCTACAGCCCGGAAATCTTCTACAAGATCATCATAGCAACTCCGGCCGTGAAAGCCTAAGTCAATACATTTATATTTAATATTCAGTACTAGGTTACACAAGATACTAATACATGGCATGCGCAGCTAGGCCAATGCGTTCTTATGTTTAGTTGAATAAGTAAAAAGAAAAATGATTACAAATTGATATTGCAACTATTTTGGTTTACCCTGGGTGGTCACCCGGCTTTGCCCGAAAATCTACTATCTTAACATTTTGAAATCAACGAGCTGAAAGACAAAAATGGTTATTGTGAGTTACCTTACAAAATAATACCCACCAAGCGCTGCTATGCAGTTCCGGAAAACTACTCATTCCTATCTTATTGGTATCAATGAGTTGAAAGACAAAAATGGTTAATCTGAGTTAGCCTTAAAATATACATCCTGTCATGGATTTTTTGTAGATTTTTTTGACATATTAAATTATGTTTACATTAATTTGTTGAATTTGTTATGTTTAGCCATTTAATTGTCCAAAAAGATAGCTTTTAGCTCCGCCCCTATAGTATGAAGGGTAATATGTTACAGACGATAATATTCCTATAAAAATTCTCTAAATGATGGAAAAAAACCGATTCTAATCGGAAAGTAGAGTATTAGTTCATAAGTGACAAACAGACACACACGCAAATAGACTCACACTCACTTTTATATACAGGTGTTAATGAATAACAATGACAAACTTTCAGGTATTGCAGAGGGGAGTTAGATGAACAATTTGAGACAAGGAACTCGGGGTGTGTGAAGTCAAATTTTGAAGTTATATGGCTTTTTAAAAATGAATGTTAGTACTCATTAATGAACAATGAAGCATACTATGCACATGGTTTGTATTGGGAATATTTCAGTTCTTCTCTAAAAGTAGGATAACCCTAGTTTTAATTGCATTGTGATGGACATTTCGTCTTTTGACAAGAGATAGTGTGTCACTGACAGTCTGTATTTCATGCTCTGTCATGCAATCATATATATATTAGAATTCTTGTATTTCAGACATCATTCGCAGAAATAACTCAATTCTTATCATGCTTAACACTGAATTTTGAAATGTCAGACTCGAATCTCTCTTCTTGCTTTTTGTATTTTTATTTCCTTCATTTTTTTATTCAGAGGAGGATATTGCTTATGTAGTTACCTAACTAACTTTCTGATATTTTGTTCAAACATAAGTAATTATTTTGAATTAAACTAACTGCATGATTTGTTTACATGAGATACACAAGTAAAAATTATTTTAAAATACTGTACATTCAGTCTGTTCATACCAACTGCTCATGAGTGTGTCCCTTATACTAACGACTAATACCAGTCGATTTCACTATTGCTCTGAATCTTGTAGGAGCAACATTGTTTACATTGATGTGAACGTTATAGCTAATTTATTTAACTTTCACAGGGAAAGAACACTATGAGGTTTAATTTAATAATTAAATTAATGTTTTTATTACCTCACCTCATATCCTTTTTCTTCTATACTGCAGTTTCGGAGCTTATCTCCATCGTCAGTAGCCTCTGGTCGACCGGTGTTATGTCGTTTCTTGGCGGTTTCCTTCTTACTTCTGTCGGTGGACCGATGAACCTCTGGATTAGGTCAAAATTTGCGGGAGTTTCAAAATTCATGAGTTTTTCTTTTTTGTTTTTTGGATGTGGATTTTTTCCCAGACTGTGAGTTCCTTTAGTTTATCTGTTTGTTTGATTAGGCTAGCTTCTGTATCTATTAAATGTTTTTCAGACCAAGCATGGGCTGCTACTGCTCTGACCTTGTCCACTTCCCCCTTTTTTACATTTCTAAGTGTTTCCTTCCCTCCTCTCCCCATTCTAGTATTTTTAAATTTCTTTTCGGTTTTTTCCTATATAGATTTTGTCCGCAAATCTTGAACATTTCGATCTGATATACTTCCTGATTTATATTCTTTCCCATTTCTTTTTTTCATTGTTTTTTGGTGTTTTAAATTATCTTGTTTTGAGCTGTATGCATTCTTTGGGGGCCAAGCGAATGTTAAACTTATTGAAACTTTTTTCTGAATCTTGGTGGTGCTTTTACAGGATGGTAAGTGAATTTTTTGAATCTTATGTTCTCTTCTGTTTGTTTTTTAAGTGTGCTTTCATTAATTAGTTTTTGCCTTTTGAACTTATTTATTTTCTTGTGTACCATGTTCTCTTCATACCATTTTCTATTGCTACTTTAATTATGTATTCTTTTTCATATTTTCAGGTTCAGGGGTACATTCACCAATCTGTGTGTTAGGCTATTGAATACAGCTCTTTGTGAGCGAAATGGTTGAATCCTGATGCCTTAATGTAGTTATCTTTATGTGTGTTCTTTCTGTATATTCCAAATTCTATTTTGTTTTTTTCGTTTCTAGTTAGGGTTAGATCCAAAAATGAAATTTGTCTTTCAGTTTCAGTTTCCATTGTGAATTTTACAGTTTTGCTCTGAAGGTTCAGGAGTTTTAAGGCATCTTCTATTTGTTTATGGTTTATAATGGCTATTATATCGTCAACATATCTGCGCCAAAATTTGAAAGTTAATGGGTGTCCCCTTGTGATTTTCTGTTCGAAACTACCCATGAATAAATTGGCCAGAAAGGGAGATAGTGGGTTTCCCATGGAAAGTCCAAAATTTTGTTTGTAGTATTTCCCATTGTATGTAAAGAACATTTGTTCGATGCACAATTTTGTCAAATGATGTATTCTTCTATCTTTTCCTTTTCCAAATTATTGTTCGTTAACCATTTTTCCAGAATATCAATGGTGGTTTCTCTTGGGACACTGGGAAACAATGAAACTACATCAAAAGAAACTAACCTGTCAGTTGGTTCTAATTCTCTGTGCTTGAAATCCTCTATCAATTCCAATGAATTGTCGATTGAAAGGTTCTCAAACCCTCCCATATTCTTGTATTCGCTACATAACCATCTAGCTATTTGGTATGTAGGGGACCCTATACAGTTGATAATGGGTCTCATTTTGTTTCCTGCCTTATGTGTTTTCGGGAGGCCGTGCATATTAGGGTTTTTAGGGTTGGGAACCTTTAGGTAAAACTTCTTTTTTTTTGTTTGGTTAGTAAACAATATCCTAACCAAACAAAAGAAGTTTTACCTAAAGGTTCCCAACCCTAAAAACCCTAATATGCACGGCCTCCCGAAAACACATAAGGCAGGAAACAAAATGAGACCCATTATCAACTGTATAGGGTCCCCTACATACCAAATATCTAGATGGTTATGTAGCGAATTCAAGAATATGGGAGGGTTTGAGAACCTTTCAATCGACAATTCATTGGAATTGATAGAGGATTTCAAGCACAGAGAATTAGAACCAACTGACAGGTTAGTTTCTTTTGATGTAGTTTCATTGTTTCCCAGTGTCCCAAGAGAAACCACCATTGATATTCTGGAAAAATGGTTAACGAACAATAATTTGGAAAAGGAAAAGATAGAAGAATACATCATTTTGACAAAATTGTGCATCGAACAAATGTTCTTTACATACAATGGGAAATACTACAAACAAAATTTTGGACTTTCCATGGGAAACCCACTATCTCCCTTTCTGGCCAATTTATTCATGGGTAGTTTCGAACAGAAAATCACAAGGGGACACCCATTAACTTTCAAATTTTGGCGCAGATATGTTGACGATATAATAGCCATTATAAACCATAAACAAATAGAAGATGCCTTAAAACTCCTGAACCTTCAGAGCAAAACTGTAAAATTCACAATGGAAACTGAAACTGAAAGACAAATTTCATTTTTGGATCTAACCCTAACTAGAAACGAAAAAAACAAAATAGAATTTGGAATATACAGAAAGAACACACATAAAGATAACTACATTAAGGCATCAGGATTCAACCATTTCGCTCACAAAGAAGCTGTATTCAATAGCCTAACACACAGATTGGTGAATGTACCCCTGAACCGTGAAAAATATGAAAAAGAATACATAATTAAAGTAGCAATAGAAAATGGTTATGAAGAGAACATGGTACACAAGAAAATAAATAAGTTCAAAAGGCAAAAACTAATTAATGAAAGCACACTTAAAAAACAAACAGAAGAGAACATAAGATTCAAAAAATTCACTTACCATCCTGTAAAACACACACAAGTTCCAGAAATTTTCAATAAGTTTA
This sequence comes from Diploptera punctata, assembly GCA_030220185.1. Lineage (NCBI taxonomy): Eukaryota > Metazoa > Arthropoda > Insecta > Blattodea > Blaberidae > Diploptera > Diploptera punctata. The sequence goes on from JASPKZ010006848.1 coordinate 2,391,873, forward strand.
ACATTCGATTGGCCCCAAAGAATGAATACAGCCTAAACAAGATAATTAAAACCAACAAAAATGAAAAAATTGGACAAGAATATAAATCAGGAATATATCAGATCAAATGTCAAGATTGCGACAAAATCTATATAGGAAAAACAAAAAGAAATTTAAAAACTAGATTGAAGGAACACCTTAGAAATGTAAAAAAGGGGAAGTGGACAAGTCAGCAGTAGCAGCCCATGCTTGGTCTGAAAAACATTTAATAGATACAGAAGCTAGCCTAATCAAACAAACAGATAAACTAAAGGAACTCACAGTCTGGGAAAAAATCCACATCCAAAAAAACAAAAAAGAAAAACTCATGAATTTTGAAACTCCCGCAAATTTTGACCTAATCCAGAGGTTCATCGGTCCACCGACAGAAGTAAGAAGGAAACCGCCAAGAAACGACATAACACCGGTCGACCAGAGGCTACTGACGATGGAGATAAGCTCCGAAACTGCAGTATAGAAGAAAAAGGATATGAGGTGAGGTAATAAAAACATTAATTTAATTAGTTATAGCTAATGTTTATGCATTCAATCAATTAGCAGATATGCATTATGTTTATGCTGAGGCACGAGCAAATGCGCATACAGCTGCACACATGTACAGAGAAAGATATCCTGACAGACAACATCCTCATTATTCATCTTTCAAAATCATCCACCGGCAATCTACGGGAATATGGAACTCTGGTAGTGCATAAACCAGATTCTTGCACAAGACGAACTCATCGTACCTTGGATTTCGAAGAGAAGGTCCTTGACAGGATTCATGGGAATCCTTGTACCAGTACACGAGTAATTGCACGTGCCATGGGTACAAATCACATCAGCAGGGAAAAGGACTCCCCACCATTTCACAGTGACTGACACTGTTAGACTTCGACCTCACGTGTAGTTTTGAGCGGCTTGTTCAATAACCTGATTTATTTTCAAAAGTTCTTTGCACAGATGAGGCTTATTTTACAAGGGAAGGGGTTGTTCTAAACCAGAGGAATAGCCATATTTGGGAATGTGGACATCCATTTCCCATTGTAGTGAGATCCTATTAACACAGGTTCAGCATTAATATATAGGCTGGTTCCTATCTTCTGCCCTATGGTTAAATGGTCATGTGTACAAACAGTTTTTGATAGAAGTGCTTCCTATAATCCTGGAAGAAGTCCATCCTGACATCCAACGTCAGATGTGGATTTAGCACTATGGAGCTCTTTCTCACTTTGACAAGAATATCAGGAACCATCTGGATAATATGTTCCCTGCACATTGGATTGGTCATGGCAGTCCTTCAGCGGTGGCTCCTCGTTTACCTGATCTCGCTCTTCACGCTTGTTTCCTATGGGGAAACTTTAAGAGCCTCATGTATCAGTCTCCAGTAGGCTCAGATGAGGAGTTACTGGTGAGAATTTTGTCTGCCTGTGACGAAATCAGAAATAGACCAGGAGTCTTCGAAGGAGTGCAGGCATCATTTCTGTGCAGTTGCTATTTGTGCTTATCCCATTAAGGCAATATTTTGAACAGTACCTATGATCTGTTTTTGAAGCAAACATGAATAAACAGAATTTATTCTTCTGTATGTTCAAATCATGCCTCCTTTACTAAGTGTACTATAGTATAACACAATTTTTTTAAGTTATTATTATTATTATTAGAAGTAGTAGTAGTAGCAGTATTTCTGAATGTTAAAAATTTACTGTAATTGAGGTATGAATAACTAATCCCATTTCCACTACTATTGTTCCACTGTCAAGTAGAACAGTAGTGCATTTAAATTTATTTATAAATCTTCTATTAATTTTCTTATGCCATTCCTTCATCTTTGTACTAAGTTTCACTTCATAAGACTTGATGATGCTACATTCAAACAGTATTATTTTAACCAGAAGTAATAATTAAGCTAATGCAATAATAGCCTTTTTATTTGGACAGTCTGCACCATGAAATTTTCACTTACTAATACTTACTGTGGGGCATGCCGTAGCGTAGTGGTTAAGGCACTGAGCTACAAGCCGGAGGGTCAAGGGTTCAAGTCCCATTGGGGTCAGGATTTTTAAACTGACCCAAACCCTCTGGCGGCACTATGGCCCTGGGGCTGACTCAGCCTCTAACGGAAATGAGTACCAGACGCTTGTTCTGGGGGTAAAGGCGGCCGTCACGCAGGGCTGACAACCCGGCTGACATAAAGTGCCGATTGTCTAGAAAAAGTGGGGGCCTTAACCTCCTACTACCCCAAGGACCTCCGGGTCTGTTGTGGGATCACTTTACTTTACTTTACTAATACTTACTGTAGTTACCTTGTGTACTATACAGTGTTCCTTCTTCTACACTACCACAGAATATTGTCATTTGTTACTTCTGTACATCATACTACAAGAAATTCAACAGTAATTTGTACTAAATTTTGAAACATCTTACACAAGAGAGAAAGAACAAAAAAATAAAACGTCAACATTGCTGTGGTTTGAATCTTGAATCTCACTTTTCTAATGAACAATATTTCGTACCTGGCATGTTACCACTGAGCTAAATAATCCTAGAAAGTAAACTCCCAAAGAAGGCTGCACTATGTAACAGCTTATCAATGAAATCTTCGAAGTATTGTCAGTGGCGTACTGGCTCCTAACACATTTAAGATTATAATGTGCAAATTTTACTTCTGGACTACATATCAGAAATTGTTTATCTAAGACTCCACTACAAAACATGAAAACTTGTTCTTGTTATTCATTAAGACCCTGTACAACTGGCTAGTATCCCGCTTGTATTGCTATGCCTAAATAAATTAAATGTGTCTTTATGTTTATTTGAATATGTTTATTTGAATAAGTAAAAAAGAAAAATATTTATACATTTATATAGTAATTATTTCTACATACACCGTTGCCCGGGAATCTACTTATTCTGATCTTCTAGGCATAAATGAGCTGAAAGAGCAAATGTTTATTCAGAGTTATTCATAAAATACCCAATGTGTGCTGCTATGCTTACCCAGAAATCAAGTCAACCCGATCTTCTTGGCATCAATGAGCAGAAAGATAAAAATGGATATTGTGAGTTTTTGCTAAAAGATAGACATATGCTGTTCTGGACTTTTTAGAAATTTTTTTTAGACATTCAATTCTGCGTGCATTAGTTCGCAGTATATGTTATGGTTTAGGCAGCATAAGCCATTTAAATGTCAAAAAAATTCCAAGAACACATTTTTCTATAAAAGAGTGATTTTTAATGGTTAAGGGGTTGAGAAATACAACTCAAAATGTCTTTTAATATTTTCAAGACAATTCCACACATGGTATGTACTATACAACTTTTTATTAGTATTTTTATAATGATTATTATTATTATTATTGACTAACTGGCACAGTCATAGGTTGATGGCCAAGCAAAACAAAATTTCCATACATTTGTATCCTGTGCTAATGTTTTTCAAACATTCCCCGTTCAATATACCTGTCCCTAATCATGATTAGTTGAACTCATACTCCACTCAGGGTCAACCTACTGGGTACTTTATATCTGGATTTCCTACAAGATTTATCATATCCATCCATAGTAATTCTGCCCGAGGGCAGGTCCTTCACTGCAATCACAGCATTTCCATGCTATGCTTGCAGCTTTACTAGGGAATTGTAGGTGTGGTAGCTTCCCATTGCTTTCCACACCGGTGAAGGATGATGATGATGATGATGCTGATAATGTTAAAGATGATGATGGTGATGATGGCCATATGACTTCAGGGACCGTTTGGGCCTTAAAGTTTTCCTGACATTTGTCTTACAGGTGAGGAAAAACCCCGATAAAAACCTTACCCAGAAAAACTGCTCCGACCGGGGATCGAACCCAGGCAGCACACTACCTCGAGACCACAATGGTGGACTAATTATCATGTCTTCCTCTTCTATTTCTCTCTCATGTCACATGATCTATCCATCACAATCTATGAGACTTAACTGTTCTTATTACAGCTGGTTTCCATAAATATTGTGTAATTTCCTGTTAGTAGTCTTTAAATTCAACTCTCTATTCATCTATTTTTGGTTCAAAAATATTTCTACGAACTCTATGTCTAAATACTAATGATCATTTCACCTCTCTTCAAATAAGAGTCAATGTTTCACATCCATATAACTAAGGGAATTACAGTTTTATATACTTTCAGTTTAAAGTTTTTTAGAGTAGTTAGAACGACAAGAGTCCCTCTATTGCATGATAGCATTGAGTTTATGTTTAATTTCTTTGTGCATCTCTTTCCTAATTGTAATTATTGTTTCTAGATATTTGAACTTAGCCACTCCCTCAAAACTCCCCTCATTGGACATTAACTGTTCATTACCATAATATAATCTACTTCTGTGAGAGACAACATGATTATTTTTAATGATATTTACTTCCAGCCCCAATTTTTTACTGTTTCTGAACGAAGTGTGTGCTATTGCCTCAAAATAGTAAATCTTCAGCTAAGACTAAGAGCTTATTAATACCAAAGAGTCGTAGGCTTTCTTCATCCTCCAAAATTTAGATGATCATGGGGTATACATAGACTCTAAAGGAAATTTGTATCAGATGCTTGTTGTGAGAGTTTAGGCAGCTGTCATGTAGAGCTGACTACTCAGATTTTATTTTATACCGATTGTCTAGAAATGTTGGAGCCTAATCTTCTTACCTTACCATCCCAAGGGCCTTTTATTGCAGGAATGAAATCACCAAGCTTAGAAATATAAAGCTGAGTGTGAAGACTGGAGCTATACAAATCAAGGCTAACCTGAATCAAACATTTAAAAATCACTCCTGCAACTGCAATTTTAAACATATTTGTTACAAATCGTAGTACATGTCTTTATATAACAATGAGAAATGTAGTTTAAAAAAAAGAGAAAAACAAAAATATGGCCATTACAAGTGCTCGCTCATCCAAGAGGCAAAATTTTCAAATCTCTCTAGTATTACCATGTTAGTTTTCTTACAAGCAAACTAGGTACACACAATTTAACTAACAACGGAAAGATACATTCTGTAACAAAGCAAAATTAAACCAAAAATTGTAGATTTGAGTAAAATCCCTTAGTTTACGCAGTTGATGCAAGTTGGATTTTTTACTACTCCAACCAAAATTATTTCTTGTTTCAAATGTAAATTCTGGACAGTTATTCCATATATGAGCAGCAGCACTGTACTCCAGTTGTAGCTGTCGCTAGTATAAAGGTTTGCTAATTTCACTGTACAATTCTGATACAAAAACATTACCTCAAGTTTAGTTACGCCGGGAGCTGGAAATGTTTCAAGATGAATATCAGGATAATTGGTCTGTTCTTCTTCTTCTGATTTTATTTCAACTTTGACAACCTGTAACATAAACTCACATCATGTAATCATAATGTTAAATCTAGGTTTTTATGGAGAGTGTCTGAGAATTCATGTGCAATATTTTCAGATATTGTAGAGAAATAATTTTTTCTCCATCTTATCCTCATGTAATCGCACACCGGTGAACAAAAAATGATTTGTCTTCAAAATGATTTAGATAATCAATGTATATATTCTCATAATAATAGCTTTACAGCTCAATCCCATAATTCAGATTTCTTGAAGTAGAAGCAAGCCAACTGCATTGTGAGAGACAGTTTGTTACTAAAAGCTAGGGGAACAATAGAGAATACAAGAGAGAAAAATATTTGTGTCTGATTACGATGCCTTGGTAGCACACGAGGTTAGTGCACCTATGCATAAGACTGGAAGTCTTACATTCAAGTTTAGGAAAATAATTTTTTTGGGGATTCTATGCCACTGTGCCACCTACATTAATTGAAATAAAAAATAGAAATACACACAATTGATTGATCAATATGTGAATAATAACTCTCAATAAATATATAGCCTATATTAAATCTAAATATCATCTGGTCAGAGTGAAAATCAGACAATGGCTATCACTTATGAGAGGAACAAACGCTAAAGATGATTCTGTAAAATATGAATTAAAAAACTTGAAAAATGATGAAATGCAGCAAGAATACCAAATCAAAATTGCTAATAGATTTGAAGTACTGGAATCTTCAGATGGCAATCTGGCAAACGAAGAACAAACTGATATAAATAAAGAATGGGAGGCTATAAGAGATACTATTAAATTGTCAGCATCAGAAAGCATTGGTTGTTTAAAAAAGAGGCAAAACAAGAAATGGTTTGATGAGGAATGTGCCAACATTGTAAAGAAAAGAAAGCTAGAAAAATTAAATGGTTACACGAGCCAAATCAGGTAAATTTAGAGCAATTGGGTAGTGTTAGACGGGAAACCACCAAGTTACTAAAGAGTAAAAAGAGGGAATATTTGAGAGAGAAGATTAATGATCTTGAAATGAATGCAAAAAAATAGGAACATTAGAGAATTATATCAGGGAATTAGTATAGAGAAGAAAGGGTTTCAGGCTAGAACAAACATAATACGGAATGAAAATGGGGATAGTTTGATCCTTCCGGGAACACCGATATCTTAAAAAAATTGAAGACTATGCCAATTTTGGAATATATTAAACAGTACCAACTAAATTGGAAACACCATCTTGAAAGAATGAGTTCAAATCGGATCCCCAAAGCTGTTTATAATTATATACCAAGAGGACGAAGATCACTGGGCCGTCCTATGAAATGCTGGAGGGAAAATTTTCTATAGGATCGTAACAGGACTTGGCCTAATACTTGGAAGGAAGAAGAAGAAGAAGAAGAAAAAATAGGGATATAATTGCAGATTCTAGGAGTATATTAAATAGATGGAAAAGTTACTTTAATCAGCTATTAAATGTTCATACAGAACAGGACATTGAGGAGGATAATTTACAGACAGCAGAAATGCTAGTCGCAGAGCCAAGTGCATTAGAGGTTGAAATGGCAATTGAAAAATTGAAGATCTATAAAGCATCAGGTTCAGATGAGATCCCAGCAGAAGTGATAAAATCAGGGGGAGAAAAATCGATGGACAAGATATGCTGGTTGCTTAGTATGATTTGGGAAAAAGAAGCTCATCCAGATGAATGGAAGGAATCAATTATCGTACCAATTTATAAGAAAGGAGATAAAACTGATTGCAACAACTACAGGGGCATCTCATTACTTTTAACTTCGTACAAAATTCTAACAAATATATTAGTAAGCAGACTTACTCCTTATATTGATGACATTCTAGGAGATCATCAATGTGCATTTAGAAGAAACAGGTCTACAACAGATCAGATTTTTAGTATAAGACAGATTTTAGAAAAGAAATGGGAATATAATGGTACTGTACACCAACTATATGTAGACTTCAAAAAAGCATATGATTCAATTAAGAGGGAGAAGTTACATAGTATCCTGCTGGAGTTCGGAATTCCTAAAAAGTTAGTAAGACTTATACCAATGTGTCTCAATGGCTCAAAGAGTAGGGTGCGTGTAGGCAAACAGTTTTCAGTCACTTTTGAAATCCACAATGGGTTGAAGCAAGGAGATGCACTATCTCCTCTACTATTTAATTTTGTACTAGAGCATGCCATTAAATCTTTAGAGAATGAGGAAGGCTTACAACTCAATGGTATTAATAAGCTGTTAGTTATGCTGATGATGTAGTACTATTGGCCGATAGCGAGGAGATACTAAAGGCCAAGACGCACACACTATTGAGTAACACTAAGGAATTAGGACTGGAAGTAAATATCAATAAAACTAAATATATGGTCACACGTAGAAATACATTATATAATGGAAATGGACAGCTAATGACAAATGAGGGAAATTTTGAGGAAGTGGCTGAATTCAAACACCTAGGAACAATAATCACAAATAGGAATGAGATGCACAAAGAAATTAAACATAGGCTCAATTCTAGAAATACGTGATATTATGCATTGCAGAGATTCTTGATGTCCCAACTCCTTTCAAAAAACGTTAAGCTGAAAATATATAAAACTATTATTTTACCAGTTATATTATATGGGTGCGAAACATGGACTCTTACTTTAAGGGAGGAAAGGAGATTACGAGTATTTGAGAATAAAGTTCTTAGGAAAATTTTTGGACCAAAGAGAGATGAACAGATAGGTGAATGAAGAAGACTACATAACAATGAACTACATGGTCTTTATAGGAAGCCAGATATAATAAGAACAGTTAAGTCTCGTAGACCGCGAATGGGCAGGACATGTTGCACGTATGGGGAATGAAAGACATGCATGGAAACTTCTTCTTGGAAAGCCAGAAGGAAAACGCCCAGTTGGTAGACCAAGAATGAGGTGGGAGAACAACAGTAACTATGATTTAAGGGAAGTAGATTATACAGGGAATGATTGGAAAGCATTAGCTCAGGATAGGGATGTATGGAGAGCTTATGTCCGCGCGGCCATGAACCTACGGGTTCGATAGTGCCAGTGAGTAAGTAAGTAAGTAAGTAAGTATATTAAATTTTTTAAAAAATGTGAGAAATGCTGTAAAACAAAGTGAGAAAAACTAAAATCACCATACTTACTTTGTAAAATATGTATTAATCATTTTTCAAACAGTCCAGCCAACTTATCATAAAAACGAGATATCAGAAAGTGAAAGCGAAACTAATCTGCTTAATCTGGTTTACACTTACTAACACATTTTCTCACCCAAACTTCCCCAAACTAAGACTGGCTTGCCACTAATGTAGGTAGATTCTTGGGATAAAAGCATCTTACATGTGAGTAAACTGGTTGGCAATTGGCTGTAGCAGTCACTTGTTTTCTGTTTCAATACTGAAGGTGATATTGTCACACGGAATAGCCAGTTTCTCTTCAGAATATGATTTAGGCAGTCAGAATGAGCCTACATATTTACATATGAACACAGAAATTGTAGACAAACAAAAGACAAACATTTTTAGAAAGAGAACTTATGGTCTATGATTTCAAATTACCATATAATGACAATATAATAAAAAGTAAAAATCATTATTGATCACTGTTGAATTAAAATTATAAATAAATAAATAAATAAATATATATATATATATATATACATGTATATTTCCATCCGGCTTAAAATCGTTAGGCTTTTTAGAATTTAAAACTTTTTACGATAAACTGGGAGCTGGCCTGGAGTACCAATTGAGTTATGGTCAAGGTTCTCTTCTTCTAGCATTTACCAAACCAATGACAAACTGCAAGGCAGCAGTATCTGTACCAGAGATATAAGGGTGCTCATAGGGTACTATTAGCTGGGCGTACTGAACCTTGATCTTATAATGTAGTTGTCACTCTCCTCCCCCTAATCCTTTTCCAACCTGGCTTGGGTCAGGTTTTCGCAACACAATATATGCACTGTTATTTGCAGATGACCAAATAAAAATTGCAAAAGACTGTGAAGACATAGAGTTTATGTTCTGAAATTATTGGACAAATATGATAATTGGGAATTGAAAATAAATTTTAAAAAAAATTTATATCGGATGTGGGGTAGAAACCAAAGATTTTATACTAGAAGATCAGAAGGGGTAAACTTAGAAGATGTGAACAATTTGAGAAACTGGGAGTAAAAGTAGATACAAAGGTTAAGCAAGAAAGTGACATTAAGAACAGAATAAATAAAAATTGAGCAATAACAGTAATGATAAAGGCTGTCCTATGGAACAGATATAAAAGAACAATAAATAAGTTATAAACATATAATTCAATAGTGAGCAGTACTGTCACATATGTAGCTGAAGTGTGAAAATTCAACAAAAATTTAGAAAAAATGCCACGAATAGAAATGGATTTCTTGCGGAGAGCAGCAAGATGTTCAAAATAAGAAAAAAATTAGAAATGTCATGTGAAAAAATGAATATTTAATATTCTATACCAGATTATATAAGATACTAACTAATACGTGACATACACAGCTAGGCCAATGAGTTTTCACGTATAGTTGAATAAGTAAAAGTAAAAATTATTATAAACTGATATTGTAACTATTTTGGTTACCCCGTGTTGATTACCTGGTTTTTACTGAAAACCTATTTAATCCAATCTTCTTGGTATCAATGAGCTGAAAGACAAAAATGGTTATTCAGAGTTGTCCGTAAAAGAATACCCACCGTGTGATGCCACGCTGTTTTGGGGAATCTAATCATTCCTATCTTATTGGCATCAATGAGTTGAAAGACAAAAATGGTTAATCAAGTTAGCCTTAAAATATACACGCTGTCACGGACTTTTTGTAGATTTTTTTCATATTCAATTATGTTTACATTAATTTGTTTACTTTGTTATGGTTTAGGCAGTGTAAGCCATTTAAATGTCCAAAAAGTTAGCTTTTTAGCTCCGGTCTTACAGTAGGAAGGGTAATATATTACAGACGATAATAATCCTATAAAAATTCTCTAAATGATGGAAAAAACCCAATTCAAATCGGCCAAGTGGATTATTAGTTCATAAGTAACAAACAGACAGACACACAAATAGACTCACACTCACATTTATATACAGGTGTTAATGAATAACACCAACAAACTTTCAGGTATTGCAGAGGAGAGTTAGATGAACAATTTGAGACAAGAAACTCGGGGTGTGTGAAGCCAAATTTTGAAGTTATATGGCTTTTTAAAAAAGGAAGTTCGTACTCATTAATCAACAATGAAGCAAACTATGCACATGGTTTGTATTGGGAATATTTCAGTTCTTCTCCAATAGTAGGATTACCCTAGTTTTAATTGCAAGTTTAGCAGCATTTTCAACATTTTGAGTCATGGTTTCATGGATATTTCGTCTTTTGACAAGAGATAGTTTGTTTCACTATTGCTCTGAATCTTGTAGGAGCAACATTGTTTACATTTATGTGAACGTTACAGCTAATGTTTATGCAATTCAATCAATTAGCAGATATGCATTATGTTTATTGAGGCATGAGGAAATGTGCATACAGCTGCACACATGTCCAGAGAAGGATATCCTGACACACAACATTCTCATTATTCATCTTTGCAAACAATCCACTTGCAATATATATGAATATCGAACCATGATGGTGCATCAATTGGATTCTTGCACAAGATGAACTCATCATACCCTGGATTTCGAAGAGAAGGTCCTTGACAGGATTCATGGGAATCCTTGTACCAGTACACGAGTAATTGCACGTGCCATGGGTACAAATCACATCAGCGTGTGTCAGGTCCTACAGGGAAAAGGACTCCCCACCATTTCACAGTGACTGACACTGTTAGACTTCGACCTCACGTGTAGTTTTGAGCGGCTTGTTCAATAACCTGATTTATTTTCAAAAGTTCTTTGCACAGATGAGGCTTATTTTACAAGGGAAGGGGTTGTTCTAAACCAGAGGAATAGCCATATTTGGGAATGTGGACATCCATTTCCCATTGTAGTGAGATCCTATCAACACAGGTTCAGCGTTAATATATAGGCTGGTTCCTATCTTCTGTCCTATGGTCATGTGTACAAACAGTTTTTCATTTTTTGATAGAAGTGCTTCCTATATTCCTGGAAGAAGTCCATCCTGACATCCAACATCAGATGTGGATTTAGCACTATGGAGTTCTTTCTCACTTTGACAAGAATATCAGGAACCATCTGGATAATATGTTCCCTGGACATTGGATTTGTTGTGGCAGTCCTTCAGCGGTGGCTCCTCGTTTACCTGATCTCACTCTTCAAGACTGTTTCCTATGGGGACACCTTAAGAGCATCATGTATCAGTCTCCAGTAGGCTCAGATGAGGAGTTACTGGTGAGAATTTTGGCTGCCTGTGACAAAATTAGAAATACACCAGGAATCTTTGAAGGAGTGCAAGCATCATTTCTGTACAGTTGCAATTTGTGCTTATCCCATTAAGGCAATATTTTGATCAGTACCTATGATCTGTTTTTGAAGCAAACATGAATAAAGAGAATTTATTCTTCTGTATGTTTAAATCATGCCTCCTTAATTAAGTCTACAGTAGTATAATACAAGATTTTTTTCAATATATTATTATTATTATAATTACTTGTAGTAGTACTTCTGAATGTTAACATATTTACTGCATACAAGGTATGAATAACTGATTTCATATCCTCTACAATTGATCCACTGTCAAGTCGAACAATACTGGGTTTAATTTTAATTATAAATATTTTTATTAATTTTCTTATGTCATTCCTTCATATTTGTACTAAGTTTTGCGCCACAAGACTTATTGATGCTACATTCATACAGTATTACTTCAACCTAAATTAATGGTTATGTTAATGCATTAATAGCGATGTCATTTGGACAGTCTGCACCATGCAATTTTCACTTACTGTATTTACCTAGCTATACAGTATTCCTTCTTCTACACTAGTACAGATAATTGTCATTTATTACTTTCGTGCATCCTAAAAGAAATTAACAGTATTTGGTACTACATTTTCAAACATCTTACTCAAGAAAGATAGAACATAAAAAACTAAAAATAAAAGGTCAGCATGTCTGTGGTTTGAACCTTGAATCTCACTTTTCGAACGAACAATATTTCATACCTGGCATGTTACCACTGAGCTAAATAATCCTAGAAAGTAACTCCCAAAGAAGGCTGCACTATGTAACAGCTTATCAATGAAATCTAAGTATTGTCAGTGGCGTACTGGCTCCTAACACATTGAATATTATAACATGCAAATTTTACTTCTGGACTACATATTTTAAATTGTTTATCTAAGACTCCTCTACAAAACCTGAAAGATTGTTGTAGTTATTCATTAACATCCTGTATAACTGGCTAATAATCCGCTTGCGTTGCTATGCCCAGATAAATTAAATGTGTTTTTATGTTTAGTTGAATACGTTTATGTGTAGTTGAATAAGTAAAAAAGAAAAATATTTATAAATTTATATAGTAATTATTTCTAGATACATGTAGATCACCCAGCATTACCCGGGAATCTACTTATTCTGATGTTCTAGGCATAAATGAGCTGATAGAGAAAATGTTTATTGAGAGTTATCTATAAAAGGATACCCGATGTGTGCTGCTACGCTTACCCAGGAATATAGTAATCCCGATCTTCTTGGCATCAATGAGCAGAAAGATAAAAATGGATATTGTGAGTTATCCGTAAAAGATAGACTTATGATGTTGTGGACCTTTATGTATTTTTTTTTAGATATTCAATTCCGTGTGCATTAATTTGGTGTATATGTTACGGTTTAGGCAGCATAAGACATTTAAGCGCCGAAAAAGTCCCGATGAAACTCCTGATCAATTTGCAGAAAGCCTCCTCACAATTGGGTGAACAGTACGGTAGCGATAAATGACCGACAGACAAGAAATTAAATTGATATGGACATTTATGACGAATGCAGGAAGAAAGATTACCCAGAAAATTATTGGAATGGTGTCCACATGAAAGAAGAAACAAAAAAAGAAAGAAAGAAAGATCTCAAAAATTGTGGATGCGAGAAATATGAACTGGAATGAGAACAAGAGGACTGGAGACATGGAGTGGATGGATAGGAATGAGTGGAGAAGGAAAAACAAACCTTATGCACAGAAAGATATGTAAATATTTGAAAAATATATAGACATATTGTATGTGCCTGAGTAACTGTCTAACACCTGGAAAAATTTTGAACAAAACTAGATATACATGTTCATTACAATCTGGAAAAAGAATATGCATACAATACAAATGGTTTTCAATATTCCACAGAAATTCAAGAATCCAGTTTTAAAATGATGATGCTAGACATATAAATTTTAACTGGTTTTCCGAAAATAACTTTGTACCATATAATATGGAAAATACAAGTATTTAAATTAAAACGCTGTCCATCACAGTTACTCTGAAAACTGTAGATTTAATACTAATGTCGGTATTTATGTTTAAGTCATGTTTAACCTCCATCTCAATGAGGGTAGATGAGAAGGGATGAAAAATAAAATGTCAAAACTGACCAAGAATGGTATCAAAATAATAATAAAGGTCCGAAAATCATAGTTTACTGGATCACTAATCTAATTTGTGCCAGGAAGATTGGAATAATTACCGAGACAATCAGCTTGCAGAATAAATGTATAATGGCTATTTTCTCTATTTTCGTGTACATTCCACATAAAAATTATGTCTAAGGTACTAAGTTCTAAACATCAAGTTATTAATGAAAATAATTTGATTTTGAGAATGAAAATTAATCAATATCCGAACTCACTTTCAAAGATTCTTAATATTTGCAAATAATAATGCATGTTTCATTATTACCAGAAATTCACATCCTATTTATCAGTAACAAAGTTCAATCACAAAAACTTCTAACAAATTTAAATTAGACACAGCAGATCACACCTACTTTACCTCAAACATAAGATTTGTCTACAATTCTTGAAATTAATGGGCATGAATTATGAGAATTTCTGTATATAATATGGCACTAAAAATAGAAAAGAATCACAAGTAAAGAGACAAATTTATGCATCAGTGCTAAGATTTGAACCCGAAACCTCTAACTTCATATGGTGACACTCTACCATTGACCTTGCTGGCCAAACACAAATTTCTCTCTCTTTAAAGCCAGAAGTATTGTTCATGTGTTCAAATCCCAGTACAGGGAAACGTTTTTTCTTTACTTGTATTAAACATTGCTTGTAAACGACTGCTCTGTGCATATTAATCTACATATTGCTATCATATATATATATAATCTTACAAAGTAACTTACTTGTGATCCAAGTTCCATGTTTCATATATCCTGGTTTTCAATAGTAAACTGGAAACTCACTGTAATTAGGTTATCTGAAAATGTTATTAACACCATTAAAATACTAATTTTTGTCTATGTAAGCATGTAACAAACCAACAAGTTTATGGCATGGTGCCTTGCTACATGACTTGTGCTAGTATGAGAAGAAAATTACTCACAGAATTTGGGTCAGTATGGAATTACTGCCAACCCTGCATTGTGTGGAATTTGGATATTATCGCCTCACTATGACGGTTGTCCACCAGCTCGCTTTGTTTCTTCCGCAGCTGTTATATATAATTAAATACAAAGATGCCGATTAGCGCTACATGATTGTTAATCATTATCAAGCATTGTCGCAACACCTGCTTTTATATAAATGGACAACCATTATAGCGAGGCAATAATATCTACAATAAGTATCAGCTCCAGGTTGAGACATCAATTGTATCAGCTGGGGATCAGACATGTTGATCACATGCCACCTCTATACGGGCTGGATGATTGTCCATCTCTGTGGCTGAAGCATGCGGATGTGATACCGGCAGCCAGTTGGTAGACTAAAGGGCCTTCTATGCCTATCATATCATTGGGTTAAGATATTATGTAATTACTCTAAGAGATGTGCCAGTCTAAAAATCTTGAAATTGAGTACTAGTGACAGGTACCTGTGATAGTAAATTGTTAACATGTTTATTCGGGTTAGGTTAGATTAGATAGGATAGGTTTTGTTATTTAGGATGATAGAATAGTTAGGCACTTGTTAATCTTCAATCGTTTTATTAGTGCAGTCCTCATAATTATGCTATTCAGTTAGATCATTGATTAATGGATTCCTTGATAAAAATAGTCAAATTTATATTTTATTTCAACTTCTCATTCAATTAAGAGCATTTTTAATGGGATAATTATTCTTTGTTACTTACTTACTCATTGGCACTATCGAACCCGTAGGTTCATGGCCGCGCGGACATAAGCTCTCCATACATCCCTATCCTGAGCTAATGCTTTCCAATCATTCCCTGTATAATCTAATTCCCTCAAATCATAGTTAATGTTATTCTCCCACCTCATTCTTGATCTACCAACTGGGAGTTTTCCCTCTGGCTTTCCTACAAGAAGCTTCCATGCAAGTCTTTCATTCCCCTACGTGCAACATGTCCTGCCCATCGCAGCCTACAAGACTTAACTGTACTTATTATATCTGGCTTCCTATAAAGACCATGTAGTTCACTGTTATGGAGTCTTCTCCATTCATCTGTTTGTTCATCTCTCTTTGGTCCAAAAATTTTCCTAAGTACTATAGTCTCAAATACTTGTAATCTCCATTCCTCCCTTAAAGTAAGAGTCCATGTTTCGCATCCATATAATATAACTGGTTGAATAATAGTTTTATATATTTTCAGTTTAATGTTTTTTGAAAGGAGTTGGGACATCAAGAGTCTCTGCAATGCATAATATCACGTATTTCCAGAATTGAGCCTATGTTTGATTTCTTTGTGCATCTCATTCCTATTTGTGATTATTGTTCCTAGGTGTTTGAATTCAGCCACTTCCTCAAAATTTCCCTCATTTGTCATTAGCTGTCCATTTCCATTATATAATGTATTTCTACATGTGACCATATATTTAGTTTTATTGATATTTACTTCCAGCCCTAATTCCTTAGTGTTACTCAACAGTGTGTGTGTGTGTTCTACTTTAGTATCTCCTCGCTATCGGCCAATAGTACTACATCATCAGCATAAAACTAACAACTTATTAATACCATTGAGTTGTAAGCCTTCCTCATTCTCTAAAGATTTAATGGCATGCTCTAGTACAAAATTAAATAGTAGAGGAGATAGTGCATCTCCTTGCTTCAACCCATTGTGGATTTCAAAAGTGCCCGAAAACTGTTTGCCTACACGCACCCTACTCTTTGTGCCATTGAGACACATTCGTATAAGTCTAACTTACTTTTTAGGAATTCCAAACTCCAGCAGGATACTATATAACTTCTCCCACTTAATTAATTCATATGCTTTTTTGAAGTCTATGTGGAGTTGATGTACAGTACCATTATATTCCCATTTCTTTTCTAAAATCTGTCTTATACTAAAAATCTGATCTGTTGTAGACCTGTTTCTTCTAAAACCACACTGATGATCTCCTAGAATGTCATCAATATAGGGAGTAAGTCTGCTTACTAATATATTTGTTTGAATTTTGTACGGAGTTGAAAGTAATGAGATGCCCCTGTAGTTGTTGCAATCAGTTTTATCTCCTTTCTTATAAATTGGTACGATAATTGATTCCTTCCATTCATCTGGAAGAGCTTCTTTTTCCTAAATCATACTAAGCAACCAGCGTATCTTGTCCATAGACTTTTCTCCCCCTGATTTTATCACTTCTGCTGGGATCTCATCTGAACCTGATGCTTTATACATCTTCAATTTTTCAATTGCCATTTCACCTCTAATGCACTTGGCTCTGCGACTAGCATTTCTGCTGTCTGTAAATTATCCTCCTCAATGTCCTATTCTGTTTGTACATTTAATAGCTGATTAAAGTAAATTTTCCATCTATTTAATATACTCCTGGAATCTGCAATCATATCCCCATTTTCATTCCGAATTATGTTTGTTTTAGCCTGAAACCCTTTCTTCTCTATACTAATTCCCTGATATAACTCTCTAATGTTCTTATTTTTTGCGTTCATTTCTAGATCATTAATCATCTCTCTCAAATATTCCCTCTTTTTACTCTTTAGTAACTTGGTGGTTTCCCGTCTAATACTACCCAATTGCTCTAAATTTACCTCGTTTGGCTCGTGTAACCATTACATTTTTGTTAGCTTTCTTTTCTTTACAATGTCGGCACATTCCTTATCAAACCATTTCTTGTTTTGCCTCTTTTTTAAAAAACCAATGCTTTCTGATGCTGAAAATTTAATAGTATCTCTTATAGCCCACCATTCTTTATTTATATCAGCTTCTCCTCCGTTTGCCACATTGTCATCTGAAGATTCCAGTACTTCAAATCTATTAGCAATTTTGATTTGGTATTCTTGCCGCATTTCATCATTTTTCAAGTTTTTTAATTCAAATTTTACATAATCATCTTTAGCGTTTGTTCCTCTCATAAGCGATAGCCGTTGTCTGATTTTCACCAGATGATGATCCGAATTGCAGTCTGTCCCTCTAACTGATCTAACATCGATGATGCTACTGTGCCAGCGTTTATCCACTAATACATGATCTATCTGGTTCCGCGTTTTCTCCATCTGGGGATGTCCAGGTGTATTTATGAATATCCTTATGCTGAAATGTTGTGCTCTTAACAATGAGATTCTTTGATGTGGCAAATATGACTAATCTAACCCCATTGTCGTTACTATGTTCATGAAGACTGAATTTGCCTATTGTTGGTTTGAATATATCTTCCCGCCCCACTTTTGCATTAAAATCTCCTAAGATAATTTTCATATGATATCGTGAAAGGCTATCAAATAAGCATTCTAATTCTTCATAGAACTCATCCTTGATCTTGTCATCTTTATCTTCTGTGGGAGCATGTACATTTACAATTATAAAATCATGTTGTTTACCCTTTAAAATTATGTATGATACCCTATCACTAACAAACTTAATATCTCGGATAGCAGATAGGATCCTCCTTCTGACTAAAATACCCGTTCCAAATGCAGGTCTTTCTGCACCCCCATAGTATAATGCAAAGCTTCGTGATTCCTGGCCACCTAACTTCCTGTAAAGTGACTATATCCAAGGGTGATTTATCTAATTCCCGCGTTAATATCTCTAGTGCCCCGCTATTGTATAAGGTCCTAACATTCCATGTTTCTAGGAATATATTCCTGTGTTTGATCCTTTGGCATTGGTTCCCTGAAGTATTCCCCACCCAAAGAACCGAATGGGGGACTATTTGACCTCCGGAAAATTTTACCCCAGTTGAACCCATGTCCGCATTTCTTGACGGTTGTATTTTTACGGTGAAAGATCGTCACTCTTTCGCCCAAGGTACCTTTTTCGTCTGGCTTATCACCTTCGACCAGTCCGTAATGGGTAACCCTATTTGCAGCAATGCTACCGTCGGCATAGCTCTCAGGATCATTTAAGCATGCAAGACACTCCACCACGACAAGGTAAAGATTCCATGGAGGGAACAATCATTGCATCTCATTTTTAAATTGAAAGTCTTAGAAATATAATTTAAAATGATAAGGAATTACTTATAGAATGAGATGTCTCCTCTTCGGCACCTAGGAACTCCTCCTGACAGTTTGCATTATTATCATCCAGCTTCACTGGTGTGGAAAGCAACGGGAAGCTACCACACCTATAATTCCCTAGTAAACTGCAAAGCATAGCATGGAAGTGCTATGATTGCAGTGAAAGACTTGCCCCCGGGCAGGATTACTTAGGATGGATGAGGATAAAGTCAGATAAGAGCAGGCAAAAAGTCACCAATTTCACAACAAAAAAACCAGTAAATCCAACATAAAATAGTACCCCATCAACGCTAAATATAGTGAAGTTTGAAATGACATAAACTTAAAAATGTAACAAAAATATATCATAATCAATTGAGTTGGTGTTTACTTGACGAAAATCCATATTTATTAATTAAATAAAAATAAAACATAGTTTTATTTGATTTTCATAATTATTATATAATTCAGTGACAGCTGTTTCGGTACACTGTACCTTCTTCAGACATGTTAACAAATTATGAATTGTGTTCCAACTGATCTAAGCAACAATACGATTTGTTAACATGTCTGAAGAAGGTACAGTGTACCGAAACAGCTGTCACTGAATTATATAATAATTATGAAAATCAAATAAAACAACATTTTATTTTTATTTAATTAAAAAAATATATCATTCTAACTATGAATTATTGTATGGTAATTGTGTAGAAAGGAACCCCTTGTGACCAATTCAGGTAATTGACATATATTTTTAAAATAGTCATTTTCAAGCTAGCTATCTCACACTAAAATTTTGAATTTCACTTGCCATTTGCACACATTTGTTATCGGTTTTGTCAAACAGAGTGTGGTAGAACTACAGTTCTTTCCAATATTCTAAAAATAAAATTCCTAATTTTGAATCATGTACCACATATTATGTTAAGATACGAAGCAGATATTGTTCCACCATCTACATGAAAGCAATAATGTTTGAGTTTATCTCATATTTACACACATCGGCCTTGAATTTAAAAATAAACACAACTAACACAGATCCTGCATATATATATATATATATATATATATGAATGGTCCAGGGGAAAAATGATGAATGTCACAATAAACTCAAACTGAGATAAATGAATTTTAAGTTTTGAAATGCTGTAACATTTATAATATTGTTTACAGTATTTTGAAATAAATATATTATGGAAGGCATTATATTGGGTTATAAATGGTCTAACTACTCATCCAACAATGTAAACCTCAATAATCTTATTTTATATTGTTGTCTCTCAGTACACAACTTATAGGGAAAGAAAGATGAATGTCCATTTTTTTGACAAAATGGAGAAAAAATAAATGTCCATTTTTCCACAAATAATGCAGAACACTATTATTTATGTCAGAGCAAACACTATTAACAAACACTTTACAAATTACACAACTATATAAACAATGCAACATGGTACCAAAATAGTTGTTGATGATTACTATGAAATATTCACTTTTTTTTTAATTTTTATAAGTCCTTGCATTTTTATAAGTCTTAGTGGTTCATTGTATTAGGGAAAGCATAATATTTGATACCTCTTAATATAACAATACACAAGTTAACCTACCAATGTAAAGTACTAGGACTCTTCTTTCACGATACTTTCTAAGTGCACCATTAACAGAGGAGGAAATGAACTTTTCTCTTTTACACAAAATGAAAATTTTTTTTTCACAATTTGTAAAGCACTATTATTAAAGTTAAAGTAAAAATGAGTCAATTCACAAGTTATAGAAATCAATGAACACAACAATGTTATGAAATACCTTAGTTGGCTGGTATTTTGCATCGAAGGTTGTCATAAAACTTATGTACAGATTTTCACAGAACTTTTTAAATCCTGTAGGTCCTTAAATTTTTCGTGAGAAGTGGGTAGTGGTCCATCATAGCTTCTTGATGGATGCAGAAATTCTCCTTCCTGTAAATGTGTTTGAAAATTTCTCTTGCAGTTTGGAAGTGTTATAACACTAGACGTCCATGTGCCATTGTACGTCGTTTGATATGCGGCTAGTTGGGGCTGCTGAGTGTGATCAATCTTAAGCTCACGTATTGGTCTTGTAGGAAATGAACATTTTGGTTTAAACAAAGTATCAAAATGTTTTCCCCAGCATCTGAACAAACTTTGGTCACATTCTTCCACAATAAAAGGGCTTGGTTTCTGTCTTGCAGTTCTGATATGGTCTCTCCAATGTGCAAGAACTTCAGCTCTATTTCTTTGATTAATAAGAGCCATGTTCCGATCGCATTCCATGTAGGAATGGCCTCTGATCAGATATACTACAGTGATGGTTTACAAACACTCTTGAACATGGACAAGATAGTAAAAAAAATCTTATAACTGTATAGTTCTTATTCTGTCCACAACAAGAATCACAAAAGAATGTGAAATGTTCAACTTCATCCCCAAGAACATGAAAAAAGAAAGTGATATAACATCGACACATCAGCATCTGCACCTTTCTTCCCTACTGACTCGTAGTATGTGTAAAATACTGACTTGCTACTCGAAAGAACATGAACATTAAACAAGTAAAATGATAACTGTTGTTTATAATATACATCATTTGTACTAACATTAGGCAATTTTTAATTCTTTTGAAAGTCAAAACAAACAGCTTCATGTAAAGTGATTTTCTGAGTTAACAGGCAAACTTGGCGTTTTCTTGAGAACAAAGATTCTGCTCTTCGTAAGTGGAATTTTTGTTCTGTGCTGAGGCCTTTTAACCCTAAATTTACTTCAAGTATCTCTTCAGGTGTTGATAGTGAATTTGATAGCGTAGTTTCAAGAGTTATCTTTTTAACTTTGATCTCATCACACACGCTGCATGTATCGGTGCATGGGTAACCAAAGATGTTGTATTTTGTGTTGAAGATGTGACGGTAAGTTCCATAAGATGCAGGATTTGCAGAGTTCATTTCCAAGTACATGGCAAGAAGCTTCTTTATATTCAAGCCTTCTGGTAAATAAGTGTTTTTGGTTGTCATTAAGACTATACTGAGATGTTCTGCCTTTAAGTGATTGAATATGAGAATGAATAGCAATCTCAGTTTCCTGCTTTAATTTATTTGGCCTAACATTGTGTGTATCTCGTCCATCTTTACCAACAGAACCTGTTAGCACTAATTTGGTCTGAATACATCTTGCTGTTACACCATGAAGGCCTTGTAACAAACAGACACCTCAATCAAATCACTGTCTCTAACAACGCGCACTTTATAACTGTAGGAATGTGAGTGTAAATTTGCATCATCCTGGTTCTTCCTTGGTCTTCTTCGCGAAACAAAGTTAAGTCCTCCTAGGTAGCTGTTCTAGGCATCATAATTATCCATGGCATTCAATTTCAAAATTAAGTTATTTCTCTCTCTTGATGTTATCACTTCAAAACATTTAAAATGAGAAAAGTAGCAATCTGGTCAGGTCTCATGAGAACTGCACAATATTTTTTCCTTAACATCACTCATCTTTCCAAGCCAGGCCCCTTCTTCGGCAGCCTTGTATTATCTCCCACTTCTGTTTCACTCATGATTAATACAATGTTAACTCCTTCAAAGATGCACATAAACTAGAAATAACAGAACTGTGACAATGGTGAAAAGAAAATAGTTATACAACAACGATGTTCATAAAGTAATATTTCCATTCTTCCTCTATATTTTCTCTTCAGCCAACATTGTGTCAATGAATTTTTATACATATCTATTGAGATTTAATTGACTCTCATTGTTTTTCCCCTGAAAAACGTTGACCTTCATAGTTTTTTCCCTCACCACTCACTGGCACTATCGAACCCGTAGGTTCAGGGACGCGCGGACATAACCTATCCATACATCCCTATCCTGAGCTAATGCTTTCGAATCACTCCCTGCATAATCTACTTCCCTCAAATCATAGTTAATGTTATTCTCCCACCTCATTCTTGGTCTACCAACTGGGCGTTTTCCCTCTGGCTCTCCTACAAGCAGCTTCCATGCAAGTCTTTCATTCCCCATACGTGCAACATGTCCTGTCCATCGCAGTCTACGAGACTCAACTGTTCTTATTATATCTGGCTTCCTATAAAGACCATGTAGTTCATTGTTATGAAGTCTTCTCCATTCACCTGTCTGTTCATCTCTCTTTGGCCCAAAAATTTTCGTAAGTACTCTATTCTCAAATACTTGTAATCTCCTTTCCTCCCTTAAAGTCAGAGTCCATGTTCCGCACCCATATAATATAACCGGTATAATAATAGTTTTATATATTTTCAGATTAACGTTTTTTGAAAGGAGTTGGGACATCAAGAGTCTCTGCAATGCATAATAGCATTTCCAGAATTGAGCCTATGTTTAATTTCTTTGTGCATCTCATTCCTATTTGTGATTATTATTCCCAGGTATTCGAATTCAGCCACTTCCTCAAAATTTCCCTCGTTTGTCATTAGCTGTCCATTTCCATTATATAATGAATTTCTACGTGAGACCATATATTTAGTTTTATTCATATTTACTTCCAGTCCTAATTTCTTAGTGTTATTCAATAGTGTGCACATGTTGTCCTTTAGTATCTCCTCACTATTGGCCAATAGTACTACATCATCAGCATAAACTAATAGCTTATTAATACCATTGAGTTGTAAGCCTTCCTCATTCTCTAAAGATTTAATGACATGCTCTAGTACAAAATTAAATAGTAGAGGAGATAGTGCATCTCCTTGCTTCAACCCATTCTGGATTTCAAAAGCATCCGAAAACTGTTTGCCTACAGGCACCCTACTCTTTGTGCTATTTAGGCACATTCGTGTAAGTCTAACTAACTTTTTAGGAATTCCAAACTCCAACAGGATACTATATAACTTCTCCCTCTTAATTGAATCACATGCTTTTTTGAAGTCTACGTATAGTGGATGTACAGTATCATTATATTCCCATTTCTTTTCTAAAATCTGTCTAATACTAAAAATATGATCTGTTGTAGACCTGTTTCTTCTAAATCCACATTGATGATTTCCTAGAATGTCATCAATATAGAGAGTAAGTCTGCTTACTAATATATTTGTTAGAATTTTGTACGAAGTTGAAAGTAATGAGATGCACCTGTAGTTGTTGCAATCAGTTTTATCTCCTTTCTTATAAATTGGTACGATAATTGATTCCTTCCATTCATCTGGAAGAGCTTCTTTTTCCCAAATCATACTAAGCAACCAGCGTATCTTGTCGAACAATTTTTCTCCCCCTGATTTCATCACTTCTGCTGGGATCTCATCTGAACCTGATGCTTTATACATCTTCAATTTTTCAATCGCCATTTCAACCTCTAATGCACTTGGCTCCTCAATGTCCTGTTCTGTATGTACATTTAATAGCTGAATAAAGTAACTTTTCCATCTATTTAATATACTCCTGGAATCTGCAATCATATCCCCATTTTCATTCCGAATTATGTTTGTTCTAGCCTAAAACCCTTTCTTCTCTATACTAATTCCCTGATATAATTCTCTAATGTTCCTATTTTTTGCATTCATTTGTAGATCATTAATCATCTCTCTCAAATATTCCCTCTTTTTACTCTTTAGTAACTTGGTGGTTTCCCGTCTAATACTACCCAATTGCTCTAAATTTACCTCATTTGGCTCGTGTAACCATTTCATTTTTGCTAGCTTTCTTTTCTTTACAATGTCGGCACATTCCTTATCAAACCATTTCTTGTTTTGCCTCTTTTTTAAAAAAACCAATGCTTTCTGATGCTGAAAATTTAATAGTATCTCTTATAGCCTACCATTCTTTATTTATATCAGTTTCTTCCCATTCTTTATTTATATCAGTTTCTTCTCCATTTGCCACATTGTCATCTGAAGATTCCAGTACTTCAAATCTATTAGCAATTTTGATTTGGTATTCTTGCCGCATTTCATCATTTTTCAAGTTTTTTACTTCAAATTTTACAGAATCATCTTTAGCGTTTGTTCCTCTCATAAGCGATAGCCGTTGTCTGATTTTCACCAGATGATGATCCGAGTTCTAGTCTGTCCCTCTAACTGATCTAACATCGATGATGCTACTGTGCTGGCGTTTATCCACTAATACATGATCTATCTGAATTTGCCTATTGTTGGTTTGAATATATTTTCCCGCCCGCTTTTGCATTAAAATCTCCTAAGATAATTTTCATATGATATCGTGAAAGGCTATCAAATAAGCATTCTAATTCTTCATAGAACTCATCCTTGATCTTGTCATCTTTATCTTCTGTGGGGGCATGTACATTTACAATTATAAAATCATGTTGTTTACCCTTTAGAATTATGTATGGTATCCTATCACTAACAAACTTAATATCTCGAATAGCGGATAGGATCCTCCTTCTGACTAAAAAACCCATTCCAAATGCAGGTCTTTCTGCACCCCCGTAGTACAATGCAAAGCTTCCTAATTCCTGGCCACCTAACTTCCTGTAAAGCTACTATATCCATGGGTGATTTATCTAATTCCCGCATTAATATCTCTAGAGCTCTGCTATTGTATAAAGTCCTAACATGTCCCTGTGTTTGAGCCTTTAGCATGGGTTCCCTGAAGTGGTCCCCACCCGGAGAATCGAATGGGGGACTATTTCACCTCCGGAAATTTTACCCCAGTTGAACCCATGTCCGCATTTCTTGATGATTGTATTTTTACGGTGAAAGATCGTCACTCTTTCGACCAAGGTACTTTTTTTGTGTGGCTTATCACCTTTGACCAGTCTGGCATGGGTAACCCTATCGGAAGCAATGCTACCGCCGGCACAGCTCTCAGGTTCATTTAAGCACGTAAGCCACTCCACCACAACAAGGTAAAGATACCATGGGGGCATCGTTTTTCCCTGTACACATTATTTTCAAGCCTTATAAAACGTATCCCATAGCTTTTTAAACAGTTTTTGCCTTTTAAATGTTACTAGGGAACAGTACAAACACTAAGAATATGAAACCTCAATTTTTGTGATTTTGTGACATTCATCGTTTTTACCCTGGACCCTTCATACATATATTGCTTTTGGAAAGGTACTGTTTGAAATTTGTAGCACAAATCACTCCACATCCAAGATATAGTAATAATATTTCAGTTGGATTTCACATGAACATAACTTGCTGTTCAATTTAAGAGTAATTAATAGAGTGAGATTAATTTCTGATTTGTCCATTTTGTACAGCATAAGTTACTACTTAAGTTGTACTTTGATTGCTTAGTTTTATGATTTCTCATTCTTAAAAAAAGGTTATTTGTTGCTTTACTCGACATGGCTTTTAAAATAATGTGAGTTAATTATTAAATTGCTGTTGATAAAATCTTCCCAAAGCTTTGGTTAAAATTTGTTAATTTCATGCCTTTACGAAATCTATAATATTAAGGTGCTATAAAAAAATCACAAAATTTATTTATCTAATCCTAAAAATGCTTCAGCTGCTACCTATATATTACTTATTATTACTTCAACTGTCTGAATAGCCGAGAATCTAAGGCATTATGATTACAGACCAAAAGGTTCCAAGATTGAATCTTGCCTATTTCCAATATTTTAAATATATAATATAGTATAGTTCTGAGATCTATAGAATTACAATAGAGGTACAAGTTATGGTAGAGGACGAGGAATTAGAGAGACATAAAAATATCTCTACAGCAAACCATGACATGCATAGAACGTCCTTGGCTTACCCGCCAGTTGCTGTGAATGATCATATATAGGGGTGACATGTCGGGTCCTCCAGCTGTTATACCTGGTTTTCTCAACTTGCAGCTGCTACTTAACATAACAACCCAAATTCCTCATGATGCTCCTATAATGGATGAAATACCTGAGAAACTTTCTTCCCAATGGAGACTCTCACCAGCAAAAGTCCTATAGCTCTGCACAAAAGTATCAGGCTTTAAACCACTTGCCTATGTCACAGGACAAATATTTGGTATTAAATTAGATAACACATTCTTTAACAGTGGAATAGAAAAAAGGCATCCCTATAGTAATATAATGCACATTATTCACAAACTGGAACTAGTTTCAAAAGTGGTACATTTTCACACAATTATTTCCATCAAATTGCTTCTAATGTTGAAATTACAGTTTTTTATTATTATTTGAAGAGCTGGCACTACTGACATATCAGGAAAAAAAGACTGTGAAAATATGATCAAATATGTTACCTAATGAATAAAATGTAGGAAATAATCTGTATTTTATTCATGAAGAGGATGAACTAGAATTAAGAAAATATTTACTTTCAATGCCTGTAACTGGCTAAGACAATCTAATCCTGCTGTGTCATGTAGTTTTTATTTACAATTAGGATTTTAATATTGAAATATATGTGACATTAACTGTAACACATAAACGACAAATTAACAATAAGTACCTTTCTTAAAAACTCATTTCAGACCAATTCTCAGTAATTGTTTCAAATTTTTTACCTTTGCCGTCAGTCTAAAATGTGTGTGATGAACACTAGAATAAAGAAAAAGCAACACTTAATAATATCTTTAAATAAAGTGGAAATGAAAATGTAAAAGGTAATTTTTTATGGTATAGAAAATTGCAGATTCAATCATAGTTTATGTATACTTACACATCAATAGATGCAAAAGCACTAAAGAAAGAATTGAAACTACCAAGTTCTGCTGCATTGGACATAAAGCTATAAAAGTAATAGACTCTCAAAAATTCTTATAAGTTCAACAGAATCACAGAGCACATGCGTGAACCCTTCATGTAAACTCCACTAGTAAGTAGGGTATATATGTGAAATGGGCGTTACCAACTTTCATCTTCTTAATGGAACAAAATCGATTAGATGCATATGATTTAACAAACTATAAACCCACTGAAGATCGTCGCAAGCCAGAATGAAAAAGGGTGAAGGGAAGGAATAACAACCTCATTAAAAACCTGGGTTCAGCTCACCTGGCTGATAGTACCCAGTAAGGGCCCCTGTCTAGGGAACAAGTACTGCTGCCTTGTAGATACATGTTGGCTCATCAGAGACTAGGGGAAGAAAACCTAGAAAACAAATATCCTTGCCCTCCAGGTTGGGGGTTGTAGCAATGGGCTAGCTCCCCGTCTTACTATAAGGTACAAAGAAACAAAAATCGGACAAAATTACAATGACAAAAGTGTTGAAAAAAGGACTATGAATATAGATACGTTGGAATGTACTAGGTCTATAAAACAAAATGAAAAGGATACCCACCAAATTGGAAAAATATAAAATAGATATTGTTGTTTCAGCTGAAACAAAGAAGAATGGTAATGGAGAAGGAAATTTAGGTAAATATATACACTTCTGGTCTGGTATAGAAAAGGGGAGGAGAACTAAAGCTGGTGTATCAATTTTAATTGCACGGAAACTGAAATCAATGATTAAGAACTACTGATTTGCAAATGAAAGAGTACTAATAGAGGAATTCTTCTTCTTCTTCTTCCTTCCCAGTATTAGGCCAAGGCCTATTACGATCCTATAGAAAATTTTCCCTCAAGCGTAAATAGTTTGATCCTTCCGGAAAATTCTCATATAAGATTTGAAAGCATAATAATAGTCCCTTCGATTGGTTGCTGGCCAAAAGAAGGCAAGACCAGTGATGGAGCTGCCATATGGATAAGAAATAGTAGTGTTGGAAAACATATGCACCAATCAATGATGCAATAGCTACTGAGAAAGACAGATTTTGGAAAACAATCAGAGAAATCTTACAAGATATCCCAAGTCGACAAGAAATCATAATTAACAGACATAAATGGAAGAACAGGAATAGAACTAAATAGCAGAGCATTAGATCAATTTGGAGAAACAATATTAAATAATAATGGTGAAAGATTGATTGATTTCTGTGAAGAAAGATTAATAATGAATTTTTAACATAAATCAATTCATAATTAGACATGAAACCGTAGAAGCAGTAATTCACGTTTCATTATTGACTACATAATAAAGAAACAAATAGGATCATTTAATAACAGGGATGATAAAGTATTTCGTGGAGTTGAATGTGGCTGAGACCATAATATTATGAAAAGAAAAAACTATTTTAATTGGAAAGATAAAACAAGAAATAAGAAGATGATAAAGAAAAAATGGATATTGAACAACTGGAAAATGTAAAATCTAATAATATTTTTAATAATGAAAATGTAAGAATGTTATATAAACAAAGGATGAAATTACTCTCTGAAATGAAATCAGTGTATTTCAAAGATCAAATTGTAGCCAAACTAACCTGTGACTGTAATTAGATATCAGTCGTAAATAATATATTGTGCAAATTAATATAAAATCGACCATTAATGTTTTTAATTTTAACTAAATAATGTAAGCGAATAAAATTGATCAAACGGTCACACAACTATTTCACTGCTTAATTTTCGTAGTCACGGCCTCTTTTGTCGCTTCAGTATTAATTTTTTTCATCCACATATATTTATTGGGTTATCATTAAATGTCTTTATTAAATTGCAAAATCCATGTCATCCTATTCCTTTTTTCAGGTGTTTTTTTTTAATAAGAGTAGAAGAGAGGGCCGGGTGGGAGAACAGTGCCTTTTTATTTAACGTATTTCAATCTAGGAAAGTAATTATTATTTCTTTATTTTCTCGTAAATATGAAAATAAAGTGGGACTATTTCTTATCATGACCACGAAGGTTACAACAGTACTTACTTCTAACCAGCGATAAACCACCGATGATCACAGATACACCACCGATGAACAGCGATAAAACACATAGGACTACATTGTGTACATTTAATCACAGAGATAACCCGTTTAATCATTTTCGGTTCTCTATGTTTAATCATGGGATTTATCATTTCTGTGGCTAAACAACAAATTATGTCCGAATTTGTCTTTTACATATTTAACCGCGTAAAATAATAAAAAGGACGTTCACTCGAATTCACCTACGTTAGAGTAATTAATTTAGTTTCCATTCAATGATTTAGGTTTGGTTAGCTTTTAGTTTCCTTGCATTTTAAATCTGATCCAATACGTAACATAAATGACGTCTTCATATCTGTTATTCTATGGAACATTCCAGGGATTATCCCTGGGAACATTCAACATGTCTGACGGTTACAACGTAAAATCATACTTCATTTCATGATACGTTTCAATATTTTTACGATGGTAAAATCCCAGAGGTAAATGGTATCATCAACACTTCGTAATACTTTAAATTACATAAAAAAATGGCATAAGTCGCGTAAGTAAAATGCTGGTCTTGTACAACCTCATCTCTAATTTGTTCTGGTTTTCTAGTTTTTTTTTAATATGTTGTGTGTATGCCACATGTCGTTTCATAAACTTTAATTTCACTGTAATTTTATCCATTCGTTTTATTTGTGTAAGAGGTTTGCATGGAAATATTCATAGAGTGCTCTGTGGGAAATATTTAAAACAATTCGAATTATTATCCACTTCGTTAATCTCTAATTACAACCGCTACTGTTAAATTAAATTTTTCCTTACATTTGTTGTATGAAATACATTCATGTACCGTAATATTAGTTTAAACTTCACTCACAATACCTTAACCTATTAAAGTAACAATAGGCATGTGGACAGAAACGTGTTGAAAATTATTTTTCTCTATTTGACTGCTTTTTCGCCATTTTACAGTGTTTATTTAGGTTAAAGCTACTATTAAGCCACCGAATTTTTAAAATATGAATTTCACCTTATTCAGTTATGATTTTGTTTTTACTAACATTTCTTTGTTTTAGACAAGTTTAACAATATGTATTGCCTCATGATTTGAGGTGATTTCAACATCAGTCAATCTGACTAAACTATCATCACCAGGAATCTTTTTGTAATACGACCCATTTTCCAACATAAGGGAGGAACATTATCTTCAATGATAATAACAAGCTGCCCAATCTTCAAATTAGGACACTTATAATTCCATTTAAACCTCTGTTGTAAATTCAGTAAATAGTCTCTAGATCATGATTCCCAAAAATGTTGTTGCATTTGCTGTAGATGTTCCCTGTGTTTAAGTAGACCAACCTTTCTATCCAACAAAGAAGGTTCAGTACATGAAATAAGTTGTCTATTAATTAAGAAATGACCTGGAATGATGGGTTGTATACTAATATTTCATCACCAGAAATTAGACATAGTGGACATGAGTATAAAATGGCCTCAATTTGACACAACAATGTTGAATAATCTTCAGAATTCAAAGTAGTCAATCCTATAACCTCCTTCAAATGGAGTGTCACTGATTTAACCTCAGATTCCCAAAGTCCACCCATATGAGATCGAGGAGAAATAAACTTTCAATCAAACCCATTAGAAACATAATTTCACGAGGATGGCCTCTCCTGGATGTGAATCTTTTTAGAGCAGTCAGAAAAGCATTACTCGATAAATCAGATATAAGTTCCAGATGAATTGCTTTAGTTGTAAGACATACAAATAAAGCTATGTAAGCCTTTGTAATAATTTTACTCCTAGGACCACCTAACCTCAATTGAATAGGTCCGTAGTAGTCCAATCCAGTATATTCATAGTGATGAGATATACGAACTCATTGAGTAGGCAGTTGTCCCACAAGTTGATTCGTATATGCCTTTTTTCAACTTAAAGCCAGTAAAACACTTCTAAGAATTAAGGTAGAATATGTTTATCACTCACCTCATATTGAATATTCTAAGAATACCTTTAATCAAATTTCAGCATGAAGGTATCCAATATCTGAATCATTGAGATGATAAAACTACTTGAAATCCTCCATGCATCAATTTCAGGTGCTCATTTTCAATGATAGTTTTGTTAATATATAGAATTTCCTATAACATATTTGTGGCGCTCACGAAGGTAGGAGTTGAACTACTGCGTGACACTGTCGGAGACTGAGGGATTTTTTTTTAGTTTAAGCAACAATAAGTCAAAGTCTATCGTGTCAAATGCTTTACTAAAGTCAAGTAGTGTAAGAATACCAAGCTTTCGATTATCAGATGCTTCGCGTATGCCTTGACATATACATGACAACAAAAGGTACCATTGGAAAATAAATTTATTTTTAAAGTATATTTAACATTTATTAAAAAAACGTGTGTGCCGAAATGTGTACATGCCTATGAAAGGATGAATGTAGAATGGAAGGAAAGAAAGCATAGGGAATAGGATAGAAAATATAAAAAAAATTCCAAAATGGATATCATAAAATACCTTGAAACAATGAGGACAGAAATGGAACGGGATAAATTAGAAATTATCGCCAGGATTAATAATGTATTTGAAGAAAATGGACGAACAATAAAATTAAGCAAAAAGGACAAGAAATTACACAATCTAGGGATAATATAGGCCCGGGGATAGAATTAAATATGATAGAACCTAAACAACCAGAAACTGGGACCCTAGAAAATAAAATTGAAGATTCTGAGACAAACATATGACGCAAAGAGTTAGGAGACCAAATCACCCAACATAGAGAAAAGATAGGCCAGGAAATAGAAATGAGCTATCACAATAATGAGTCAGGGCATGTGAATGAGAGGATGGAGTGTGAAAATATCTATTTAATCTGTCTTGTAAATAAACAAGGTGCATTTGTAAACAAGCAAATAACTGTGACAGGCGTATTGAAAATTTTGAGTTAGGTTATCAAACTCGAAAGAACCCGAGTACTACCCAGTTAGACAAACGTTGTAAAAGAAACATGAAACTGCAGTCCAAGTATTTACAGTATCTTTTGGACTCGGAATCATCTGGTCTTTGTTACAACATTAAATACAGTAGTGACAGATCACCAAACTAACTGCAACAACCAATCTTGCAAACACGTTGGTCACAAATGATTCAGAAATTGAGTCGGATACCACATACAAAGTACAAAAGAAAGTAGTAACTCAAAATGTCCCACTGTGCAAAACCATTTCCGGACTTGTAGAAAATTTAGCCAAATTTCCGCGAAGTTTTCACTCTGAAGTAAAAAACAGAAGCAAGAATAATTTGAATAATTTTGATAAAAGCCTAGTTATTGTATGGGAATCTGAAAATAAAATTGAGCCTGTACCGACCCAATAAACTGAATTCAAAGTGTACGTGGACCAGTCTTTACGGTAATTGAACCCAGCTAATAGTGAAAATCCGAGACATTATCATGCAATATCACAAATTAGAGTAAATTCTGTAGCAAAAAAAAATATATATATATATATAGAAGGAAATGTGTATTACTCATTCAAAGTATCTCTGCAGGCGGAAGAATCAGGAAGCTCTGTTTGTTGGTACACGTGACGTCATATAAGGCAGTGTACACCATAGAGAACCGAATAGAGCGGCCTCTCTGTGTTAAATTTTGGATGCAATTTCATACCTCTGCGCCATCTGAAGATGACCACGGTACTACTTGAGCATGGCCACGGTGGCTCAATCGCAATAAAAGTACCCTATCCTTACCCATTCTTTTAAAAATAAAATTTAAAGCTAAACACAAGCAATGCTACTTTGTGGACAATTTTAGCATGTTTTATTCTTACTCTCTTCAAAAGAAAATTACAAGAACTTTGCCAACTTTTCAGATGTCTTTAACTATAAATTATTTTAATTTTTTTTTTAAATTCATCAATTAGTAAGTTGACTAAATGATTTACACAATTTCATAAGTATTTATTAAAACCATTCCACTTTTAGATGAACATAATGAATATGGGAAATCGCTATTTATTAGAAAATAATTGGAAATGTTAGACCTATACAACAAAAATATTGGCAAAATTTTTGTAATAATTTTCTTAAGTAAAAATAAAAAATGCAAAATTGTTTACAAAGTAACATTTCTTGTGTTATTTCCATTAAGAAATATGAAACAGGATGTGGATAATGGATAGCTAAGGCAGCACCATTTGACGAGCCTGGTCTAATGAGTCTAATATGCTATTTGTTTTTGTTTTTTAAGAACTGAAACCATAAAGTAATTTAAGCACAAGTTTTTAAATGTTCTTAAAATGAAAATTCAAAAATACCTTGGGTTTATAAGAATGTAGCAAAAAGAAATTCTATGCATCATTTCTCTATTCTGAACTACTCATATGTGAATGCACGCACATCAACTCTATTTAGTAACCAGACTTGTCTTGATTAGTTTGCTTTTAAAAATGAAATAACATGATTAATTTATTGCCTTAATATAACAATTATTATTATATTAAATTAATATTTTAAAAAAATTATACATTTATAGTTACTGCAGTATGTACATTATTCAAGATGAACAGAATTTTTTCAATGAAACTTCAGTCACATACGTAGTTAAAGATTCAATATTTCAACAATAAACCTAATTATTTTATATGTAATTTTATAAGAAGATTATTTCACATTTATTTACTAGCTTCCTATTACCCCAAGCCCTATAATGGGATCACCTACCTTTACATTTTGATTACAAAATCTAATAGTTCATTAGAGAAGAAATATGTATATTCTCCAAGGTGCAACAAGCTGAGAATGCCCTTGGCCTACCAGCTAGCTGCTGGCCCAATATCCACCTGCGAGAAGAATCCAAATTGTTTGACATTTTAGGCTTACACACCTATTTAAGCCTAACACAAATGCCTACCTTCATTACTACCAGGAAATCGCCAAATTATTGTTGTTAAAATTGACGGAACAGTTTTGTTCTCTAAGTAATTACCAACACTTCATATTAAGATTTTTTTGCACATGTTAAATAAATGTTATAAAAGACATAGAAAGTTCTCAACGAGGTAGAAGTAAGGATGAATTAAAATTTACATGACACAATATTAACATAATTTTAAAATTTGTAATTTAAAATATGCTCTATAATAGTTAAAAAATTTGTTTTTAATAAAACACAACCACTTTTCTGCATAGTCTATAATGTACTGGTACGTTCTTGCAATACACTTGTAGATATTCTTGAAGCGCAACTTCTTTACACCTACTGTAGAGCCTGGAAAAAAAAAAATATATATATATATACACATATATATGTATATATACATATACAGTGAGTTTCATTTGACCTGCAGTCATTAGTGGGAAAAGTGACTGCAAGCCTTGAGTCATCAACTCACGCTGTCCATGCAATGTCTATGCTAGTGGCCGCAAATCGAGTGAAACTCACTGTATATATAATATGTGTCAATGTCCTTCACAATGAAGGTATTCCCAACCCTTATATATATTGACGATCTAGGATCATACTATTCTAAGTAAGTATTTTATTTAGAATTCTAGTTATGCCAATGTCCCATATCTATGGGCATTGAAAAAAAAAATAAAAACCAAGAATTTCATACTCTAATTTTCCAAAGGTATTACTAATCAAAATATTGAATTCCTGATCTATTATCAAATGGCTTTGGAAATGTAACATTCATAACAAGAATTGTAAAAAGATGGACTTCACACAATATGATCCTGAACCATTGTATATGTATTATGTACATGTATACACTTACATATTTTTAAGTTCTTTCTTGTAATATTTCACAAGCAGTCAAAACTTGCATTGAAAATTGAAATTACAATACCTGAAAATACTTTACTTAAAAGGACAGAATACTAATACCATAAATAAACTAATAATAATGATTACACTGTCTTCATTATTACCATTCAGTGTTTATTTACTTTCTTTTTTGAGTATAAGTCTTCAATATTGGAATGTTTTCTCCTCTGGTTGGCAACGAGCATTCTAATATGCTGTGTATATTGGCGGTTCATATGATTTGTAATTATATCCAGTTTTATCTGTTGGCACATGTGTATGGATCTACTTAGACTTGGATTTTTTTTGGCTCAACTTTACATTACCTTACCCTTCAGTATATTCTTTTTAATACTGTTTCTCTACGTACTTCTTCTGCCTTTACTAACATTTGCAACAATACTTATAACTTTTTTTTACAATTATTAAATATTTATCTATGTATGCAATGATTTCTTCAAAGTTATGCAGATTTGTTGTGCATATGCACAAACGCTTAAATGAACTTCTACTAAATGGTGGAGATATCTGTGAAATTGGAATAAAATCAATATTCAAAAATGGATGTTCACTCATTTCATTTTGTTAGGTTCCGAAGCTAAAAAGTTAGTGAACATTTAATTAAATAATATGCATGTAAATTGTTTAGTTAGGTTAGGAAGGGGAATTTATTGCAAAGGTTGGTCATATCGATTTCACATCTACGTGGTTCCATCTAGCAATACAACTCTATAAACTTTTTATAAATGTTTGCAAATGTGCACTGTTATTCTGCAGGACTTAAAAATTATTAGGAAAGGTAAACAGAAGTTTTTTTTCATTTTTTTGTCACATAATGGAAACTTTATACCTAAATTTCTGTTATCTTTTAAGATTAATTTTTACACTTATGGGTGTTCTGAATAATGCTATCTCACTTTCATAACTGAATCTAATAAGAAACACTAAACAAAAATAATGAAACTCAAAGTTAGTAAAATGAAGGTAGCAGCATTAGATCCACTCTGAATACCTCAAATTGACTTACCTAAAATTTTATACATGTGTAGACTTCCCAATCACTGTCATACGAAAATACACACATAGGATTTGATCTTTACAGCCTCGTTTATTCTGTGAAAGAAATAATGATGAATAAGTACACACATTACAGGTTAAGAAATAAAAATAAATTAGGTAGGCCTATAAACAATTTTTAAGGGGTATTTTAATGTCATGATGCAAACAAAATATACGGCGTGCCAATTTACATAATTCACAGTTAGGCCTATTATTTGAAAACACTAATTTCTGAAGTAAAAATTTTTGAGAAAAATTATACCATATGTTATCATTCACCTACCTTCCATTAGCTGCATTTTCCAGCTTCACTTTATCCTTCGGATTGTAGATAATTAATTTAACAATTAACTTCGATGCATCAATAATATTATATTATATTCAACCTCAAAACTTCTCTTCGTACAGTACATAACAATTCCACCGTTGATTTATTTAAATTTAATTCGAGTTTACATTTTACAACTCGATTTATTTGTACGTCATACGTCAACAATCGATAAAATAGCGACGGTGGCGCGGTCTTAAGATGACCACGGTACTACGTGGAAAAAAAAACTAAAAAAATATTGCGTCCAAATCTCCCTATAATGATTCAATAGCCTGGTGTACACTGTCAACGTCCCACGTCCCATTCCCCTCTGCACTCGTAGATAGCAGTGTCACGTGGTCTATTCCTGCATAAACACGACTGCAGTGCACTCCGTCAACAACTGCGCTTACTCTTTAAACGGGTAATAATAAAGATAAGTTTGTTTGTCAACACAAGCGTGATTCACATATTCAGGTAAGAAAGGTGACGCCATCCAACATTGGTGGAGGAATGAAGTAATCAAATGTAAATGAATCAACAAAACACATCCACAATTTAAATTGAATACAATTAAATATATATATATATATATATATATATATATATATATATATATGAAAAAAACGAGAGTGCTACTCTTTTAATAATTTAAAGTCGTCTAAATCATAAAAATCGAAGCGGGCATTTGCACCCATATATCCATGTCCTCTCGCCAATGATAAGTATAGATGGTTAAACAATTATCATTTAATCCATATTTGGTTCGTCTTCCGGGCTTATAGGCCGTGGTCTGGTTGTCTTACTCGACGTTTCGTCTACTGCTGCGGTAGACATCAGGAGATACTGCGTGCTCTCTGTGAACTCCTCAACAGTTGGCTGCAGACTGGCTGGTGGTTCTTCATCATCACTATGTAATGGAAATTGTGTCCAGCCCAAACATTCATATCCCCTCTATGTCCGTCAGGGAAACATCCATTTTTATGGAAGTGTCCCCGACCGACTATATGGGAATTGTTCGATGGTGAACAGCCAACTTCCGGCTATCTCTAGGGATTTCCAACCCTCTTTAGCCCTTGTGAATTAAGTATTTCGTCGTTGTTATTTAATATGTCTTGTATCGAACTTCATTAGTTTTTCGTCGTTGATATTTGATAAATATCGTCTGCCAACGATGACTAGACGAAGTCCGGTATCAAAGGTCCAGTGGTTGGACACACCAATCCCGCAATCAGTTTCTAGGTGAATTATTCTCTCTGATATTCTTAATCATTGATGTTCTAGTTGATTCACTGAGCTGCCAACAGGAAGACTGCCACCACCACAGAAGCCGCCAACCCTCAAAAGGGCAAGAGCGGGAAGTCAAGTCGGCATTCCAATCAGAAACGGCTCTTTTCGGATTTAGCTGTTCTAATTTAATAATTTTGAATTTAGAATATTTATTGGACTTTGATGACTTTACTAGTGGATGCTAGGGGACCACTCCGGCATTTGCCTTAACATCAAGGGAAACCACTAAAAACCTTAATAGAGTGGCTTGAATTTAATAAAATTAGATCCAAATTGAACAGCTTTTTGCTCCAGTTGGAGACAATTTAAGATGTGACAGGGCACTTCCTATTTTCATCATAAGTACACATACACTCTATTAGAAAAGTGTGTGTTTTATGATCCAATTCGATAGATAATATTATCGAATCTGGATCTTTTACTAGTTCCTTAAACTAGTTTGTCTAATACTTCATTAGTGATTAGACTATCATCATTTTGTGAGGCTAGTTTGAACCGGCCTACTTTTAGTTAAAGGAGCCATGGCAGTTTAAGTGCCTATGGTCACTTTTTTGGTTTCAGGTGGGATTTTAGGCCCACCTAAGACCTTGAAAGGCAAGGCATTTTGTTCCCAAGCCTTGTTGGTCCCGGTACGTTTTCTTCTTTTAGCGCTAGTGACAACGCTACGGCGTGAGTTCTTGAAGGTCTCAGGCCGAATAACTGCTGGCTCTATCCGGTCTGAGATTTGGGGTAAGACAGCTGAAGCAAGTTTCACCATTACTGTCTTCTTTGGGGTAGCCGGGATGACCTGTGCTACCGTCTTCTTCATACGTTGATAAGGCTCGATCTTCACCTTGAAGTGAATGAGCCTGCGTAGTTTGAATAGATTCTCCACCTCTGGGCCATCTCTGATAGTGACCAAAAACATGGGCAATGGGTTCCTGGTCTTTCCGGATGTCATATTGACAACCTTTAAGGCCCGGAATCCATTGGCCTTCAAGTCACTCTGAATGTAAGATGGCTCAATGGTGTGGTCTATTCCTTTTACAACCACTCTTCTTGTAGCTGTCGCTTGTTGTCTCTTTTCTTCCTTGTAGGGGATTTTGTTCTTCTTAAGCAGTTGCTGGTACTTTTTGTAGGCTAAAACTGAATTTAGCCTGACCCTTGTACCGAGCCTGGTGTTCTCGCAAATTAATGCGTCAGGCTCGGATTTGAAGAATTCCTCGTTCACTGCTGCCAGTAAATAGGTATAAACCCGAAGTACCAGCAGGGAAGAGGTCCATATCTTCTTTAGGAGCGAGTCCGTCGACTTCGAGCCTCCACAGTCCCCTCCATTATCACATGATGAGGTCTCTGCAGGCTGGGAGACGACCAGATGGGACTCGACTTTATCTGTAGCCGAGGCTGCTGACTTTTCTGGCAGAGCAGTTTCTTCCCTTTGCTTTCGGTGGTATCTAAGCTTGGTTCTTGCTGGAATGTTGTTGCTCTTCGGTTGCTCCGTCTTGTCTACAGTAGAATCTGTAGGTGTTGTTGGAAGTAGAGATTCACGTAAAGTATCAGATGCTTCCTTTACTAAGTCGTTGAACCGTGAACTGGTCTGTAATGTAGTGTCTTCTAGTTGGATTTCAGACGATCTTCTTTTATATGTGCCGTATTTGGGCATCTTGATGTCTTGATTAGTGCTGTCCAATCAGGTGTTGTCGATTTATTAGCTTATATAGCGTGGTGTGACCGTTGCTGGTTGCTGGCCAATCAGAAGCTGTCTAGTTGTTAGCTTTTATACTCGGTATATACGCTTGCTGACTGCTGACCAATCACAGCGTACTTGTATATACTGGCTTTATTTTTCCAGTATTTTTGTCAGTAGACCTAAGCGAAGGCTTCGGCTACTGGTTTATGAAGATGTTCTTCTTCTTTTCTTCTAGTCTTCTCTCTGCCAGCCTCGGCTGGTGGTTGGAAACTGTCTCTCTATTTATAGCTAAACCCCGTGTGGTGGGGGGGTTTTCTGCACGGACCGAGTTTTTTGCTGTTGTGCCGATTGCAGAAGTCATAGGCTTTGTTGTGTTATGCAGTGTTGGGATCCAAATTTTGTTTATCTTCATGGTTTCTTCTTTTTTGTTGAAGGAATTTTTATGTTTATATATTTCAATGGCTTCTCTGTATAGTCTGGTGTAGTAATGTGATATTTGTGATAATACCTGAGTATCTTCGAATCTTATAATATGTTGTTGGTTGTTCATCAAGTGTTCCGCTACGGCCGATTTTTCATTTTGTTTTAGGCTGCAGTGTCTCATGTGTTCTTGTAATCTTGTGTTGATCATTCTTTTTGTTGTACCGATGTACACCTCTCCACAACTGCACGGGATACGATATAAACCGGCATGACTTAAAGGATCTCTAGTGTTTTTGGCTGGGCGAAGTATATTGCTGATTTTTTTGTGTTGGTTTGTAGGTTGTTGATATATTGTATTTCTTTAATAGTCGTCCAATTTTCTTTGTTGTTTTGATATAAGGTAGGTAAACCTTACCATTTGTCTCTTCCTTGTTTTCGTTGTCACAATTATTATTTAATATATTACCGCAAATACATGTTGTCGGTACTCAAATTAATCAGCGAGAAACAGGGATTCCAGAAATAATAACATCAACCCCAAAACATTTATATCTAATGATAAAAAAGGAGTCGTACTAAAATAACTTTATACTAACAAGATGGTTGAAAACTTATGCTTTGTAATATTGGAAAAGCCTTCCTTTCACAATGGAAAGGAATTTTACATTTTGCTTTGTGTCACAAACTTACAAGGAGAGGGTTATTGTAACTGCTTACTACAAAGAACTAATCCCAACACTAGCACAATAGACTATGACAGCTGCGCACAATGGTGTTACAAAACTTCAAATTCAAGTGATACTCCCTTGCAATTAGCGTGGACATGTCATTCAGCCAAAAATATCATCTTAGTAGAGAAATAACTAGAACATTCCAGAATGTCCTAAGAAAAAATAATTGAAATATTTGGCAACGATGGGAGAGGTGCACTTACGTGGACTTATGGACTCAAGTATCATAAACCCGCCGAAATTACAAAAAAGGAACCAACCCCGACCAATGTAACATTTTTCTACTTTGTAAAAGCTGTAAACATATTATGTGGTTGGGGATCGCGAAGACGCATCTACAAAAAACAAGAAAAGTTGTCGCGAGTAGTACAGGACTGGTAGCGAAGGAGAGTAGTTGGCCGACGGGGGATTAAGGCGCTACAACACAAAGGAAAAGTTAACATTTCCTAAGGGCGCGACTTGTAAAGTTTATAAGTTCTAATATCCACCTTCATTATATATATATATATATATATATATACATATATATATATATGATATGAAAAGTGGCTAACATAACAGTTAAGCAAATTTTTATTTTGTTTAAAAATTTGCTTAACTGTTATGTTAGCCTGTAGATGTCAGTCAAGAAATTTCCGCTACCTCTTGTGTGAATTGAGAATACTACATGTATAAGAAAAATGTATGTTTGTGTTGGGTAGCTCAGGTCGTTAGAGCGCTAAACGTATAGAGTTTAGAGACTCGGGTTCAAATCCCGACTCAAGCATTCATTTTTCTTTTCATATATTTGCCTTCATTGCGAAATGTCAAAAATATAGTTATAACACACACACACACACATATACATATATATACACACTTAGTGACAAAAGTAATGAGCCGCTTAAAGAAAAAGTCTTGTTACGGCCCACTGCGCATGCTCGAAAAGCCATTGCTGCGGTTCACGCGGTAACGCATTGTTAAATGTTTTAAATACGCTGTATTTGGTTTTAATGGTCTTAAATAGTTAAAGAACAGCGAAGGAGACATATTTCTGGGTATTTACGAGTGTTCGACAAGTGCAATTTTACTCAAATTGCGACATTTTAAATGAAGTTCAACTCTCGTTCATAGTGTAAAAGTATACAAGACAACTAATATCCGATGTTCGAGTACTGTAGATTGTTAAATTACTTACAACAAGATGAAATTTATGTAAAAGCCAAGGTTCGAATCCTCCATCAAATTTTTTTATTGATTTGTATTTTCGCAAAATACATCCTATAACATTTAATTCCTGCCACATAATCTACGTCCACTTTACACTATATTAAGTAATATTCCTGTCTTCGTAAATTTTGTAACACTATTTAGCTACCGGTATAAATTTAATTGTGTGTGCAGTACCACGTTTTAATAATAATGCTATAAATTTATGTAATAGAATATAATATAGCTTCATATATTTACGAGTTTATTTATTTATTACGCATTAGTGATGAAAAAGTTTCACCCTTCAATTAAAATATTTAGTTTATATATGTCAAGTCCAGTATAATAATAGCTCATAGACGATAGACATTAATAAAAAATAATTATTATTATTACCCATCATATATAATAATAATAATAATAATCCATCCATAGTAATTCTGCCCGAGGGCAGGTCTTTCACTGCAATCACAGTATTTTCATGCTATGATTTGCAGCTTTACTAGGGATTTATAGGTGTGGTAGCTTCCCGTTACTTTCACGCCGGTGAAGGATGATGATGATAATGATGGCCGGATGATTTTCGGGGACGTTACAGCTCTAAGCTTCCTGACATTTGTCTTCTAGATGAGAAAAAGCCCCGAAAAAACCTCACCCAGGAGTCTGTCCCGACCGGGATTCGAACCTGGGCCCGCTGCGTGACAAGGCAGCCCGCTACCTCGAGACCACAGCAGTGGATTAATAATAATAATAATAATGGGATGTATCAGTCCACCGCTGTGGTCTCGAGGTAGCGTGCTGCCTTGTCACGCAGCGGGCCCAGGTTCGATCCTCGGTCGGGGCAGTTTTTCTGGGTGAGGTTTTTATCGGTGTTTTTCCTCACCTGTAAGACAAATGTCAGGAAAACTCTAAGGCCCAAACGGTCCCCGAAATCATATGGCCATCATCACCATTATCATCCTTATCATTATCATCATCATCATCATCCTTCACCGGTGTGGAAAGCAATGGGAAGCTACCACACCTACAATTCCCTAGTAAAGCTGCAAGCATAACATGAAAATGCTATGATTGCAGTGAAGGACGTGCCCTCGGGCAGAATTACTATGGATGGGATGTATCAAATGATGTGTGAAGAATGTAATTACCTGGGGATCCAAATTAATTCAAAATGTACCCAAGAAAATGACATAAAATATAAAATTCGAAAAGGCAGATCGGTAATGACAATGTTAATCAGAGTTTTGTGGGACAAGTACATAATAATAGAAATTAGAAATGTATAAATCCATAATTCGAAGCAGGAACTTGGCAGTTGAATAAACATTTAAGTTTGAAGCTTATGTCTACTGAAATGAATTGTTTTAGACACTCAACTAGACATTCTAAATTGGAAAAAAATCAGAAATACAATCATCACACAACAAATGAAAGTCCAAAATTCAATATTAGATCTTGTGAGATACAGACAACTAGAATGGTAAGGCATACACGTGCTAGAGAAAAGATTACCCAGACAACTTTGGAGTGGATTCCACCTGGAAAAGAAAAGAGAGGTCGACCTAGATTTAAATGGACGGACGATGTAAGAAGAGGTATGATGAGACAAGGTCTGGAAGAATTGGAATGAGAAGACAGAAGAATGGAGAAAGAAAATAAACATTTAAAAAGCTTTGAGCGTAGGAAGATGTTTTATTACAATGTAAACCTGTTTATAAATAAATAAATAAATAATAATAAAAATAGTAACACTTCCAAATTGTTAGTACGTTTTTTCTTTAAGAATGGCATAGTACAGAATAACATAGAAAGCATTTTAAGAATTTTAAAAAAATAACCTCACCGGGTATCGAATCTGTGACGTCTTGCATACGAATCAAGCCACTAAGCAATGAGCTAAGCTTTCTCTGCCTCATCACATATAGAAAGAATACTCTTCAAAGGAAGGGAAACGTATTGTAGCTCTACTATGCAATTATTTTACTTGTGTGAATCGCGC
Source organism: Diploptera punctata (assembly GCA_030220185.1). Lineage (NCBI taxonomy): Eukaryota > Metazoa > Arthropoda > Insecta > Blattodea > Blaberidae > Diploptera > Diploptera punctata. Next base: position 2,435,978 of record JASPKZ010006848.1, read on the forward strand.
GTTAGAACTTGAAATATTCGAGATCAAGAGTCGGCGCACTCTTTTTTGTCACTAAGTGCAAATTCATCCGCGCCTTACAAATCAAGACAGGCCTTGTAAAACGTAGAGAAAAGTAGTAAACAAGTAGAATCCGCGAGAAACAGTGAGAATAGGCAACGAAACATTACAAGTTACGGCTACACTCACATTGTGCGCACAGCTTAAATTAGTGCCTAGTGTTCTGGCTAAGTGTATCTACAGAAGCACAATAAACTGAAACTTTGTTATCACACTGAAGAAATTGTCTAGTGATTACAGCACGTGGTCATCCTTCCTCTCGTGTACCTGAGATACAAGAATCCAGCTCTTACCGAACCCTGAACCTGAGCAGTTCGGAACATTAAACTGTCCAGATACCCATATCCCCCGGACACAAACCAATCTAACCAAACTACCACTAAGCAATATCCTTACATCAATTAGCTAGTCAGTCAGTTGTTTTTGATCTAATCGTTCCAAAACTTTTGAAAGGGTAGGTACAATACAAATGGGTCGAAAATCGTTCGGAGATTTTACTTTCGGGAGTGGGCATACAATTGCTTGCTTCCATAATGTGCGATATGTAGAAATTTGTTGTGAGGAGTTGAAAACATGAGTTATGGTAGGTAGTACAACGTCGATTATTTTGTTAAGTAGAATAATATTTATACCGTCAGTGGCGTCTGCTTTTATTTTTATCCGTTTGATAGTTTCGTTTACATCATTTTCTGTAAGATATGAGAAATGGAAATGTTCTCTGTCTGATGGATTTGTCAGTAGTAGTTCACTTATTGTCTGTGTTTTGTCTTTAGGAGTAAAGAATATGCTTGTACAATGGTCCTTGAGTGTGTCCTGCGAAACAGGTAGTTTTTCTACCAGTGTGTCTTTCCTTCCTACACCCACTTAATTCGGATTTTTCCAAATGTCTGGGTTATTGTTATTAGGTTCAGTAAGGCTGTATAGACGTCTAAGTTTGGCGTTTCTGATAGTTTGAGTAGTCTTATTAAGTAACTGTTTAAAGTGATTGAGATTTATGTCAGTTTTGTCGAGTCTATATTTCCGATGTACTGCGCCTCTTTCAATCATCAAGTTACGAATGTTAGCAATCATCCAGGGAGCAGGGTGTCGTTTCACAAGTTGGTTTTTAATGGGGCGTGTCTGTCATATAAGGTTTTATTTAATGCCTTAACTTTTTCGTCTATAGAATGCAGCGTCCATACCGTAAGCCAGGATAATTTTATAGCGCCTTCAAGTAGAGCTACATTGTTTATATGTTTTAGGTCCCTATATGTGATAGTCTTAAGAGTTAGTTTAGGACACTGCAGCGAATATGTTATGAATATAATATCACGTGCTGATATTTCGGGAGGAGCTGGCAGTTGTCCGTGAGTCAGTACTCTGGATTATTAGTTGCAATTAAGTCAATTAAAGTCTCAGAGTGATTGTTATGGTGTGTAGGCTGTAGGGGAAGGATAGTCATATCACAAGCTTGGAACGCGGACATAAGCTGTTGTGTATGTCTTGTCAGTGTCTAGTATATATATATATATATATATATATATTAAAATCACCCAGGACGATAACGTGTATATATGCATTCTGTAGAGCGGATTCTATTTGTTTCTTTTTTCATTTTAGGGGGTTGATACACTATAAAGAAGGCATTTTTTGAAACTTGCATACATTTCTATAAACATAATTTCAGGGGGTGTCTCATTGTTAGAAACGCACACAGTCCTAGGGTAAATGTCCGTTGCAGCGATAACCCACTGGTCTGTTCTAACGAAGACACCAACACCTCCCCCTCGATTATGTACACGATCATGTCTAAGAAAAGTATAACCATCCATGTCAATTAAACTAGAATTAATGGAGGGAGGAAGCCATGTTTCTGATATGAGAATGGCGTGAATATTCAAGGGTGAAAACATAATTCCAATTTCGTACAGATGCGCCGTTAAAATTTGTGCATTCAATTGGACCACCGGGAGGGAAAATTAAATGAATTATATTTAGTCAATTGTTTTGGACCACCAGTCAGTCCAGTTTCTTTAATCTAATAAATTCGTTACTTTCAGGCATTAACATTATTTCATCTGTGGCTTCGACTTTAATAATATGTACACATATACTTTGGTATAATACATTTACTATATCGCTAATTTTCAAGTTAAAAAATATATTTATAAAGTTCCTTTCATAACTGTAATTGCAAATCAATACTGGTTTTAAGTAGCACAAGTCATAGAGACATTGATAAAAAAATATTCATTTTTATAATATTAGGAGATTGCAGGCTATGTCGCCATGGTCTATGACTGGTGTTTTCTCCATTGTAATTGTTTAATAGAATTAAAAGTGTATTTTTGTTGAACAGTAATATTGATCCATATGTTGATAATGCAAAGATCTTAACTTCCCCTTATTTATCAGTATGTTGAATACATTGCAGTTTTATTGCCTAAATTAACATTGAAAAAATTATTGTTGTTTGCAACCAAAGAGGGCTGACTTGATAATCAAATTCCTTCTTAAATCTAATAACTTTATTTCTTTCAGGTATTCACATGAGTTGACCAGTTTGAAGCAAGGACCAAGTACTGGTGATATAAACATACGTCTCTTCATTAGGAATACAAGAGGCGAATCTTCAATTTAACCTAAAAATCAACAGATTGGGTGTTATTCCCCAGCTAGAAACCCCATAGTTATGCCCTTAGATAGTTCTGCAAATGAACCATTTTTTTTTCTTAAGTGAGTGACATATTTTGAAGCCATAATAATTGGAAACCACACAATATCTTTTGTACAAAAAACTACAAATTAATGAAAGCCATTATCTTTATGCAAACCGGATGTAATAAGAACAGATAAATATCTTAGATGGCAATGAGCAGGCCATGTAATACAAATGGGGAATGCAAGAGGGACATGGTAGGAAAATTCAGAGGAAAAACAAAACAAGAAGGTATGTCTGAATGAGGCAGGAGAATAACAATATTTATTAAAGGTGAATTATAGAGGAAATGGTTGGAAAACATTTGATCAGTACGGGGATTAATGGGGGTGTTATATCTGATCCTACGGATTGTGTAATGGTACTGTGTTTGTAGAGGCTCTGATTTAAAGAATTATTTTGCTTTTGTATTCAAATCAAATTTGTGACTTCGTTTCCCACATTTGTTTAGATGTTGTTTTTTAATTTTCCATGTGAATTAAATTAAGCTATGAATATATTAAATTTACAATACTATAACAGTTCTGAAGAAAAAGTTTAATATTTTGTTCCCAAAAAATGTACAATTTCATATAAGAAACTGATACAGTGGAGTTAACAATGTAGTAAAGAAAATGTTGTAAAAAAGTGGAGTTAGCGTAATCTGGTCCCAAGCAGACGATATATAAAACAGTACTTTTGTCAAATGAGTTTATTATATATAAGAAACTAATAATTTGTAGATATTTAAATTTTGATACTCTACTAATAATATGTACTTGCCAGAAATTAATTTGCTATCCACACACAAATAAATTTATATTATCTGGTTTGATTGGTTAAAGATATGATTGCTAATATTAAGGCATAGCAACAGTAGTTTTATAAATTACATACCATACAATATAGCTCCTATGTGCCTGCTTTGAACATGAAGATAATCTGTATCTGGTAATACTATTTCAATTTGTGCATAAGGTGAAGTTTTTAAATTAAATTCATATGCTAGGCTTTAATTAAAATTTTTATGAGTGGTGTTTTGTAAAAACGACAATATTATGCGAACTCCTGTATTAACATTCTGCCTTAGGTGAACAATATGCTTTAAGATCTTCCTACCTCACCCCTACATAGATTTAACACAGCCTTCATTTTGGAGGTCTGCCAAACTGTTTTTCATGGTAACCTGTGATGATGCCACTAGTCTGCTTATCTGTGTTTTGTAAGATCTGGACCACGTCTCATCAATTGTATTGATGCAGCATAAGAAGGATATTGTGACTATTCTGCAACCACTAGCACATAATGCTGCTTCAGTAGAAGAGAAAGATGCAATTACCAATTTAATTAAGTTAATTTTATTTTAGAACAGTCAAAAGAATAATTGTTTAATGTGCAAATATTTTCAAAATTTGGTTTACTATATTGTATAAATATATTTATATGGGAAGTATGGAGTACGCCAATTGTATGTGTGTGGAAGAGTAAACAATACATTTGGATAATTTGAAATGAATAAATATAAATTAATCTTTTTTATTTCACATTCTATTATCCATTCATACCATTCCACTCTCCACCTAATTGTGAAAATTATGTATAATTATATTATTAATATATTTATAATTATTTTTTATTATAATTATATATGTAATATAACATATATAAGTACTGAAATATTAAGATGACAATGTGGCAAACAAAGAAGAAACTGATATAAATAAAGAATGGGGGCTATAAGAGATACTATTAAATTGTCAGCATCAGAAAGCATTGGTTATTTAAAAAAAGAGGCAAAATAAGAAATGGTTTGATGAGGAATGTGCCAGCATTGTGAAGAAAAGAAAACTAGCAAAAATGAAATGGTTACACGAGCCAAATGAGATAAATTTGCAGCAATTGGATAGTGTTAGATGGGAAACCACGAGGTTACTAAAGAGTAAAAAGAGTGAATATTTGAGAGGGAAGATTAATGATCTTGAAATGAATGCCAAAAATAGGAACATTGCAGAATTATATCAGGGAATTAGCATAGACAAGAAAGAGTTTTAGGCTAGAACAAACATAATTCGGAATGTACATACAGAACAGAATATTGAAGAGGATAATTTACAGACAGCAAAAATGGTAGTCGCAGAACCAAGTGCTTTAGAGGTTGAAATGGCATTTGAAAAATTGAAGATGTATAAAGCATCAGGTTCAGATGAGATCCCAGTAGAACTGATAAAATCAGGGGGAGAAAAATTGATGGATAAGATATGTCAGTTGCTTAATATGATTTGGGAAAAAGAAGCTCTTCAAAATGAATGGAAGGAATTGATTATCGTACCAATTTATAAGAGAGGAGATAAAACTGATTGCAACAACTATAAGGGCATCTCATTACTTTCAACTTCGTACAAAATTCTAACAAATATATTAGTAAGCAGACTTACTCCTTTTATTGATGAGATCCTGGGAGATCATCAATGAGGATTTTGAAGGAACAGGTCTACAAGAGATGAGATTTTTAGCTTAAGACCGATTTTAGAAAAGATATGGGAATATAATGGTACTGTACATCAACTATACGTAGACTTCAAAAGGCATATCATTCAATTAAGAGGGAGAATTTATATAGTATCCTGCTAGAGATCGAAATTCCTAAAAAGTTAGTGTCAGAAACCCAGATGTTTTAATATTAGGTATTAGCTTAATCTATAGGTTTATAATAACTGCATATAACTAGGCCGAGCGGAGAACCTGGTTATTTGCACAAGAACGCTTGGTCATATGTTAGGAATATGAGGGGAAGATGGTTATCGGTGTAGGATTGCTGAGGGCGATTGGTCATGTACTGATCTAACTTATAGGCAAGACAGATGATTGAAATTCCACGTCACTTTTATTTTATGAGATATAACTAGGATATTTAGCTCTCCCTTTATATCAATAACACAAAATTATGATAGAACTCTGAAATGTGAATATTCTTCGTACTTTATATAACAAGTTTCAATGCAATTGCTTATGAATTAAATCTCCTAGTAGATAATTCTACTAAACAAAATATCTATCAGATTTAATTATCAATGTTTTTAGATTGGAGTATCAAGTTAGCAAGTAGTTTGAAATTTAATGTCTATCAGCTTTAATATATGTTTTGCTGTGTGTGTAAGTTTTTATTTTACAATACACCAACAGAAAAATTAGAGTCTTGTTACTTACAAAAACATCTGGAATATTTCATATCCAAAATGATGTAAATCTCAAACCTCTTGTTCAGGCCTCTCCACTGAACTGTGAGTGGCGATTCACAATTTTTGTTGGTATATATACTATTTTTTTGGACTTTCAAAATGGAAGGCATGACAGTGTTTGAGTACTCTGAGGGCATGTTCCAAAGGTTCTTACATAATTATTTATACAATTCATTTACACACTCAAATATGTTTACTATTTACACAACTCCTGCAAACAATATGTTTACTGGTAGTTGAATAAAATTAAAATGTGAATCAGGGTCTTTTCCATAATCATGTGAATACAATATTTTAAATAAAATGATCTTAAATTTTATTAATTTTAATTAATTAATTATTTTAATTATTATGCTTAGGTTGGTGTGATCTTCACAGTTAGACTTATACAAATGTGTCTAAGGCCGATATTCAGAAACCATTCTCACTCTATCCCACCTCTCTCACTTCCGTAAGTTGAGTCTCAGGACACGAGTCCTTGACGGTATGCATGAAACCATCTCGTCTTTATCTCAGGCGAGATGGAAAGATGCGTATGTTGGCAATTATTTTAAAAATGCATAGAGAAATAATCCATATGATGATGTGAAATATGGCGAAATATTTAAAAATCGTCTGCAATTTTATAAGTTATGGGAATGTGATTGTTTGCCTAAAATAAATTAAGTTATTACAAAAATGAGCAAATAGAATCTGATTGAGGTTAAATATAAATTATATGTGTGTAAACAAAACGTATTCATGGTAAATTAAGAATTCCTACGTATAGAAATGTCCAACACTGAAAGTAAATAAATATATAATTGCCCAGTTATCCCTTATAAAATTAATTATCTGAATAGGCTTATATTATTAATAAATATCGTAAGAAAAGTATAAAAGGTTAAATTGTAACATTTCACAGCTTTTATATTTTATACATGTGTAATTGTTATGGAGAAATACGTACGTTATGGGATATCAACAAACCAAAATAATATAATATACGTCATCTATTTTATATCAAATTAAAAACAAATTACCTTCTATTTGTAATCCATTTGAGAGGGTGTATTTTATTTTAATATGTTATCTTTATTGATAATAGGTATATACCTTTATGCATAACAGGTAATACTATAGGTACTAACTATCGTAGGCCTAACATAAAACTTGAGATTATGGCAAAATAATAATTTACTGTTATGGTTTATAAAATCATTGATGGGTAACTAAGTATTAATTTATTGTTGTAATTGTTAACAGAAAACCATTATCAAAATTACACCATGAAGATAATATTTTAAGAACATGGTAACAAATTTCCATCACCACGTTATGTACATACATCAAATAAATACAAAATTATTAATCCATTTGAGATGGTGCATTTTAGTTTTCTTTTTTGATAATAGATACATCTTTATGCGTAACAGGTAATACTATAGGTTCTAACAATAGTAGGCCTAACATAAAAGTTGAGATTATGGTAATAAATATACATATCATGGTTCTTAGAAACACCGTTAAGTAACTTACTTACTCACTGGCACTAACGGACCCGTATGTTATTGGCCGCGCGGACAAAAGCTCTCCATATATCCCAATCCTGAGCTAATGCTTTCCAATCATTCCCTGTATAATCTACTTCCCTCAAATCATAGTTAATCTTATTCTCCTACCTCATTCTTGGTCTACCACCTAGGCGTTTTCCCTCTGATTTTCCTACAGGAAGCTTCCATGCAAGTCATTCATTCCCCATACGTGCAACATGTCCTGCCCATCGCAGTCTACGAGACTTAACTGTTATTATATCTGGCTTCCTATAAAGACCATGTAGTTTTCTCCATTCACCTGTTTGTTCATCTCTCTTTGGTCCAAAAATTGTGCTAAGTACTTTATGCCCAAATACTTGTAATCTGCTTTCATCCCTTAAAGTAAGAGTCCATGTTTCGCATCCATATTATATAACTGGTAGAATAAGAGTCTTATATATTTTCAGTTTAACGTTTTTTGAAAGGAGTTGGGACATCAAGAGTCTCTGCAATGCATAATAGCATGCATTTCCAGAATTGAGCCTATGTTTAATTTCTTTGTTCATCTCATTCTTATTTGTAATTATTGTTCCTAGGTATTTGAATTCAGCCACTTCCTCAAAATTTCCCTCATTTGTCATTAGCTGTCCATTTCCATTATTTAATGAATTTCTACGTGTGACCATATATTTAGTTTTATTGATATTTACTTCCAGTCCTAATTTCTTAGTGTTACTCAATAGTGTGTGCGTGTTGTCCTTTAGTATCTCCTCGCTATCGGCCAACAATACTACACCATCAGCATAAACTAACAGCTTATTAATACCATTGAGTTGTAAGTCTTCCTCATTCTCTAAAGATTTAATGGCATGCTCTAGTACAAAATTAAATAGTAGAGGAGATAGTGCATCTCCTTGCTTCAGCCCATTCTGGATTTCAAAAGTGTCTGAAAACTGTTTTCCTACACGCACCCTACTCTTTGTGCCCTTTGGACACATTCGTATAAGTCTAACTAACTTTTTAGGAATTCCGAACTCCAGCAGGATACTATATAACTTCTCCCCCTTAGTTAAATCATAAGCTTTTTTAAAGTCTACGTATAGTTGAAGTACAGTACCATTATATTCCCATTTCTTTTCTAAATTCTGTCTTATACTAAAAATCTGATCTGTTGTAGACCTGTTTCTTCTAAATGCACATTGATGATCTCCTAGAACGTCATCAATATAGCGAGCAAGTCTGCTTACTATTATATCTGTTAGAATTTTGTACGAAGTTGAAAGTAATGAGATGCCCTGTAGTTGTTGCAATCAGTTTTATCTCCTTTCATATAAATTGGTATGATAATAGATTCTTTCCATTCATCTGGAAGAGCTTCTTTATCCCAAATCATACTAAGCAACCAGCGTATCTTGTCCATCAATTTTTCTCCCCCTGACTTTATCAGTTCTGCTGGGAACTGAACCTGATGCTTTGTACATCTTCAGTTTTTCAATCGCCATTTCGACCTCTAATGCACTTGGTGCTGCGGCTGGCATTTCTGCTGTCTAAAGTATCCTCCTCAACGTCCTGTTCTGTATGTAAATTTAACAGCTGATTAACGTAACTTTTCCATCTCTTTAATATTCATCTGGAATCTGCAATCATATCCCCATTTTCATTTCGAAATATGTTTTTTTTGTTCTAGCCTGAAACCCTTTCTTTTCTATACTAATTCCGTAATATAATTCTCTTATTTTTTCGTTCATTGCAAGATCATTAATCTTCCCTCTCAAATATTACCTCTTTTCATATTAAGAATTGCTCTAAATTTACCTCATTTGGCTCGTGTAACCATTTTATTTTTGCTAGCTTTCTTTTGTTTACAATGTCGGCACATTCCTCATCAAACCATTTCTTGTTTTGCCTCTTTTTTAAAAAACCAATGCTTTCTGATGTTGACAATTTAATAGTATCTCTTATAGCCTCCCATTCTTTATTTATATCAGTTCTTCGTCGTTTGCCACATTGTCATCTGAAGATTTCAGTACTTCAAATCTATTAGCAATTTTAATTTGGTATTCTTGCCGCATTCCATCATTTTTCAAGTTTTTTTAAATCAAATTTTTCAGTATTATCTTTAGCGTTTGTTCCTCTCATTAATGATAGCCGTTGTCTGATTTTCGCTCTGACCAGATGATGATCCGAATTGCAGTCTGTCCCTCTAACTGATCTAACATCGATGATGCTACTGTGCCAGCGTTTGCTCACTAATACATGATCTATCTGGTTCCGAGTTTCTCTATCTGGGGACGTCCAGGTGTATTTACGAATATCCTTATGCTCAAATGTTGTGCTCTTAACAATGAGATTATTTGATGTGGCGAAGGTGACTAATCTAACCCCATTGTCGTTACTATCTTCATGAAGACTGAATTTGCCGATTGTTGATTTGAATATATCTTCCCGCCCCACTTTTGCATTAAAATCTCCTTAGACAATTTTCATGATATCGTTAAAGGCTATCAAATACGCATTCTAATTCTTCATAGAACTCATTCTTGATCTTGTCATCTTTATCTTCTGTGGGAGAATATATATTTACAATTATAAAATCATGTTGTTTGCCATTTAGAATTATGTATGATATCCTATCACAAACAAACTTAATATCTCGAATAGCAGATAGGATCCTCCTTCTGACTAAAAAACCCGTTCCAAATGCAGGTCTTTCTGCACCCCCGTAGTATAATGCAAAGCTTCCTGTTTCTTGACTACCTTCTCCTGGCCACTTAACTTCCTGTAAAGCGACTATATCCAAGGGCGATTTATCTAATTCCCGCGTTAATATCTCTAGTGCCCCGCTATTGTATAAATCCTAACATTCCATGTTCCTAGGAACATGTCCCTGTGTTTGAGCCTTTGGCATGGGTTCCCTGAAGTAGTCCCCGCCTGGAGAACCGAATGGGGGACTATTTGACCTCCGGAAAATTTTACCCCAGTTGAATCCATGTCCGCATTTCTTGACGGTTGCATTTTTACGGTTAAAGATCGTCACTGTTTTGACCAAGGTACTTTTTTCGTTTGGCTTATCACCTTCGACCAATCCGGCATGAGTAACCCTATCGGCAGGAATGCTACCGCCGGCATAGCTCTCAGGATCATTTAAGCACGCAAGCCACTACACCACGACAAGGTAAAGATACCATGGAGGGCCGTTAAGTAACTGTGTATTCATTTATTGCTGTAATTGGTAACAAATGTTTCATCACCATGTTATGTAAATTATTAGTATCGTCTTTTCTCCTTATGGTCATTAATGCATCTCCTGATACAACACTATAGTCATAATTTAGAATATTTATAAACTTTGATAATCAGTGTTATTCTGAAATTTATATCAAAACAAAAATGCCCTACAGTCCTATAAGGGCATTTATATAAACAACCATCTTTAAAATATGTGGTCATTGCATGAAACTCCATTTCAGTTTACTGTTTTACCTCATCCTCTCGTCGTCAACATGATGTTTTTCAACTATGTCCCCTTGAATAGCTGATTGGTTTAAGTACTAGGCCTTTATGAAGTACATAAGATAAATGGCACATTCACTAAAGCCCTCCACTGAACCTTTTTCCTGAATGAACTTAATCCAGTAAACATTTCTTCTACTGTCTATTCAACCTACATGATCAACCCATAACAAAGTTATAAAACTTATAGAGACAAATGTATTTATTTTATTGAGAAAATACCATTAGGAAGGTATAGATGGGAGGATATTTGGATGAATATTAGGGAACTGCATATTGGAAATAAACATCTGTTTTTGGTGGACATGAGTTTTGTATGTCATGATAAAAGAAACAGAAATTAAAGAACAGTCCATACTCATATTTTATTGTGGAATTAATATGTATGACACCTGAAAGAAATACAAAATATGTTTCATTTGAAAATATTGCTTTTTATTATTTTCAGCATTCATAAATTACTCATAACAATTATATACAAGAATCTATATGGATTTACATACATGAACATTACACAGCTATCAATGTACACCCTTAGACAAAAAAAAAAAAAGAGCCATCTCTTGATTCTATCAACCGATCGGGGAACTTCGTGAGCACTCGCAGAAGCCTTATTCATTAACACGTTTTCAGTAATTGTACTGTGGTGTTTGCTAGTTAAAGTAGTGCACACTCAAGTAACATAAAATAGAAAGCTTGCCTTTGTGTGTTTCCGTGGTCAAGAGGTTTAACACACAGCATCTGCGTTCGTAACCTCACGGGTTCTATTCCCGTTCTACTTTTTTTTTTTTTTACTGAATGTTAGGATAGCATTTCGCCTGTAATATAGTTCCATATTTAATTTTATAGTTGAGTTTTATGGCTTTAATGCACACACAAAATACATAAATGAAAACCTTCTAATAATTAAATGAAGAAAGAAAATAATATCTTCTAAAATGAAACTTTAACAAAAACAAAATCAATATCGGGTGTATGAATCCTCAGCATCTATTGTAGTCCTCAATCTGCGGGACATTGACGCAATCAAATTTCTACAGGCACGTGGACGATCGGCTAGAGCATCCCAGGCGTCTTGAATTTGTGCCCATAAGCCATCTTTCGTTTTTCATGCATCTGCAGGCCAATTAGAGTTCATCTATATTTTCATCTTAGCCCATACATTTTCCTTATTTTTATGGTTTTTACGTTTTCTTCTTAGAGACTTTACTTTTACTAATATCTGTTTATTATCAAATATAAGTATTGATTGATATAGAGCACCCCACGCTTTTGATATTAAAAGTATTTTTTGTAGATAACTCTAGTTTTATTCTAGATGTGTTCGAGAATATTTTTTGTTGACCACTTTAATTTTATCCCAAGGGTTTTGGAAAATAAAATTATTTTTCATTTTTTAATTCTGTTTTCTAATAAAGCGTGTTGTTTTAGTTTTTTAAACGTTTATTTATTTTTTTTTAATTTTTAGTTTAATTGATTGCCATAAACCGGAATCCCATGAAAAATTAATTGCTTAATACTTATCTAAAAAAACCTCCGACCCGGATTTGAACTAGCGACCTATTGATTGCTGATACCACTACAGTCCACCGCTCGACTAACTGAGCTCTTACAAAGATTGTCTAAAAAGTCGATAAGTCCGCAACCTATTTCACAGGTTTTTATTTTTTTTGATTTTCCGATGATTCTGGCCAGGATTTTAGAAAAAAACTGTGAAATTATTGTATTGTCATGGGTCCTTTACAAGTATACAAAGTTTCAAGTCGATCCAATGTTTCTATGTGGATGAAAATCGTGTTCAAAAATTCCGTTACATAGATACAGTTCGTTACATAGACAGATACAGGTCAAGCTAATATAAAGCATGTAAAAATATATAATTTAACATTGTTATAACCTCAACGGTATAAAAAATTTATGAACTGAAAAAGTATAGATTAATTCAAATGTCCAAATAGAATGTATTTAATTCATAAAACGTTTTAATACGAATATCACGAAAAAAAAAACTGCGTAATTTTGAATACGCGAACCTGCGATCTTCATTAACAGAAACAATGACCTCGTGCTTTACCGCTGAGCTATCGGGTCACGTAGAAGAGTCTTCAGTTCATGCCACATAACACAGTAGCTCAGGGACAGCACAATTATGACTAGTTTCCTAGTTTGAACCCAGCGCTGTGCCGAGTATGACTTAGAAGAAATATGCGTTCAAGAGATGACTCATTTTTTTTGTCGAAGGGTGTACATAAACACACACATTTGTAACACTAATATCTTATATATTATTGTCAAACATTACTATTTACACGTTTTTTTTAGAATATAATACCTCATCGTGTCCATCACTGTGGTCTCGAGGTAGTGTGCTGCCTTTCACGCAGAGGGTCTAATTCCTGGTCGGGACAAGCTCCTGGGAGAGGTTTTTTTTGGGGTTTTCCTCAACTGTAAGACAAATGCCAGGAAGATTAGGGACCAACGGTCCCCAAATATCATCCGGCCATCATCATCATCATTCTTCACCGGTGTGGAAAGCAATGGGAAGCTACCACCTATAATTACCTACTAAAGCTACAAAGCATAGAAAGAAAATAATATGATTGCAGTGAAATACCTACCCTTGGCAGAATTACTATGGATGGATGGATCATAAGGCTTTTAAGTTTCCATATCCAACTTACGGAAAACAAGATAACAAAACAATAAAGCTTGCCAAGGATCTACCTACTTTATCAAATCTAAATTACTTTAATGAAATTTTATGATGGGAATTTACATTATCAGGCAAATAAATTAAGTAAGTTGAATAAATTATTACATCTCACCTCATAGAACTAGGCGATTCTCACAGGACCGGTTTCTGAAGTTATTTCCTCTATCGTCAACCAGAACCAGACTATAGAGTTAATGGAGTCTTGGCTAATGATACAAACAATATCTTCAGAAACCAGTCATGTGAAGATCAGAAAGTTTTATGAGGTAACATATAACACCTTATTTGACTCACTTAACGGATATAAAATAATAATAAAAAAAACCCACGGCTTGAAATGCCTAGAAGGCTCTTGGTCTACTACCTGGCTGTTGGACTCACTTCCACATGAGTTGATCACAGAGATAGAAGATCATTCACACAGTATAGGATTGATATGTGGTCAGCATGTCAGGTCCCCCCGCCATTATAGCTGATTTTTTTAAACTTGGAGCCGCTACTTATTGTAGCTACCCAAATGCCTCATGATGTTGAGTGAGCAAAATCACAAGAAAAAATGTTTCCCCCATGGAGACCCGAACCAACGCAAGTCCGGTAACTCTGTGACAAGGCATCTTGCCTTAACCATTCAGCTATGGTGCAGGACATAAAACAAACAAACTGAATTTAAATAAACATTCTGTTGAGTTGCTTCTTGACTCACCTCATACTTCTTAACTCCCTCACAAATCCAGATTTCGTCACTGTATTTGTGACATTCTCAATGCTGTTCACGTTCACAACTGACTCTCCTGCAGGAGAGGGGACCATTGGACATCAGTTGTGAACATGAACAGCATTGGGAATGACACACTACAGTGACGAGATCTGGATCTGCGAGGGAGTTAAGAAGTATGAGGTAAGTCAAAAAAACAACTCAACAAAATTAAAATAATCAACTTTTATAATATTCATGATGTGTTCCGTTGAGGTTTATTCAAAATTAATATAAAATTATAGAATATTCACCTGAAAGTCAGTAGAATGTTGAAACTCCCATTAAGCAAAGACAATTATATCCAAGAACTCAACTACATTAAGTATATGGCAAAAACCAATGGCTATAATGAAGAATTCATAGATAAGCTCGTAAAAAAACAAAAAAGGAAGAACAACATAACCAACATAACTAAACTAGAAAAAGAATCTGACAACAACAAGAAAACATGGATAACACTTACATACACAGGAAAAGAAACGACAAAATTAGCCAATGCACTAAAGAAAGCCGATAAAAACGTAAAAATAGCATACAGAACCAATAACAAATTAAACAACATACTAAACAATAACATTGAAGAAAATAACATTTTCAACAGCAAAGGAGTTTATAAACTGACATGTAAGGACTGCAACAAATTTTATATAGGAAGGACAAACAGGAGTTTTAACATCAGATTCAAAGAACATTTTCGAGACTTCATTCACGCAGAAGGGAAATCAAGCTATGCAAAACACGTTATCCATTAAGGACATCGCATGTTAAATATTGAAAACACCCTAACAGTAATGCACAGAGAAAATAATCCAGCGAAGATAAACGTACTCGAAGAGATGGAAATCATGAAAGCAGCTCACAATGACAGCCTGATAAACGAAAACGAACCCAATACATGCAACCCCCTCTACCAGATCTTCAGTGAAACACCAGTTTTGAATCCTGCCGATGATGGGACAAGTCCCGAAAGCGCTACAGTTAAATGATTAATTAAGTTGAGGAGACGGAATTGGCAATACCAGAAATGTGAATAAATGTGCCACAAGCATGCATTTTAACTTACGTTATCCAAAAAATGATAACGTTAGTGACTTAAAGGACAATTACAAAGTTCATAGCTGATATGTCACATAGAATAGGGTCCTATTTAAATTATGTATTAGAACAAATAAAATTTAAGATTAGACAAAATGATATAATGTTACAGATGCATCAACAATTTTGACGAGGAAATCTGCATATTTAACACATAATGGAATATAAATACAACACAAATATGTTCACAGCCTTACAGCAGAGGAAGTAAAGAAGACAAAAAAAATGCACAATACATGATAGTGTAGTGAAAAGAAAGTTCATATAATTTTGTCCAATCACAATCCTAAAATTACAAGTAAAAGTAACACTAATAGGTCCTTCTTAATAACAAATAAGGTAAATCCGGAGTTATCCTACCTCATAACTTGTTCTATTTGAACTAGTGTCTGTATATAAAGTATACCATCGTCACCTTTTCCAGAATGTTGAAATTAACATTGTCGTTCCCTCGATGTCCAGAGCTGACAACTTAAATTTCAACAGTCTGGAAAAGCTGACGATGGTATACGTGAAATATCGAAACTACTTCAAATAGAACACCAGTTATGAGAAAGGATGACTCGGTATTCACCTTACTTATTAAATGTGGGCATCTATTAGAGCACTTCTAGCTGTCATTTGGCAAATCATAAACATCATTGTTCACAACTAGAATAGCATTATTGGTGGCATATCCTCTATTTCAGCATCGTTTGCCCTCCTCGCTATATTGTGTAACACAGTTGTTGCAACTATAACAGTCGTCGTTTCAAGTTTGAGGGAAAGACCTTTCCTTAAGCACTGAAATTTCCCTTTCCAGATCCCGAAATATCTTTCCACCAAACTTCTAGTAACTTTATGTGATCTATTATAATTGAAATCAGCTCGTGTTTGTGGGTTGAGGAGAGGTGTCATTAAAAAATGATGGAATGCATACCCACTGTCTCCCAGGGGAATGCCGGACATTTCTCCTTGTTCAAATTGGCCACAGATCATACTACTCTTGAATATACGACGGTGTTGTGCAGATCCAGGCCAGCCTGTAACTATGTTTATGAATTCCATAGTGAAATAAACAATGGGCTGAAAATTAAAAAAGTTCAAGATGCAAAAAGCTACTCTCAATGCAATAAATAAATAAATAAATATATATATATCTAATTTTTCATATTTAAAATTCTTACTATAAACTATGCAACGGCATAGTTGCTTTAAAACTTTGATGGTTTCCTCAATTGTTTTATTGGAAGTAAATTTAGCTCAACTGCACATTCACTAGATTTTACTTGATTTTTCAGTTATATTATTGTAAACTATAGCTCTTCTTCCGTATGTACTAACATTATTTAATATTTTAAAATTTTTCAAACAATTTTTATAACATTAAGAATTAAATGAATCGTGATTTCTTCTTACCTCATACTTCTATGTTTTTGTAAACACAGCACTGCAGTATCGGCGACCCATTGTCACCATCATCAGCTGTTTTTACGACTGTCAATTTTTTCTTTTGCCCGTAATTATCCAAACTGCCATCTGGTGTTCTTTTGAATGAGTCATTTTTCTAAACTGCTATCTGTTGTATTTTTGAAGAACTTTGTAATCAAGCTCGGTTCGTCCGGAATCTCGAAGTTCATGGTTCTAGTATGGTTTTTTTGAATATATATTTTTTCCCAAACTGTTAAATCCAAAGGTTTAGATAGATGTTTCAAAAGTTTTGCTTCTTTTTCAATCCTATGATACTCTGATAAACTATGTGTCGCTGTAGCTGATTTTTCAATTTCTCCATTCTTTATGTTTCTGAAGTGTTCTTTTTTATGAGTTTCCAAGTTCCTTTTTGTTTTTCCTATATATATCCTGTTGCAATCTTTGCAATAAATTTGATAAATTCCAGATATTTTGTTGTCTGGGGTGTTATATTTATTATTAGTTAACCGAAGATTACCTAGGCTGAATTTGTTAATTGGAGCCAATATTATATTAAATTTTCTGAAAATTTTTTGAAACATATTATGAACTTCTGGATGGTAAGTAAATTTCTTGAATTTTACATCTTTCTTGGAATCTTGTTGTAAGGTGGTGTATTCCTGTAACCTTTTTTGTTGTTGGAATTTCTTTAATTTATTCTTTTTATGTCTTCATCAAAACCATTTATTTTAGCAACATGTACAGTATGATTATATTCCTTGTTAAAATCTTCTACATTAAGTGGAATATTTAACAATCTGTGTAATAGACTATTGAAAATTGCATGTTTATGTGACAAATGATTGAAACCTGAAGATTTTATGTAGTTGTCAGTATGTGTGTCTTTTCTATAAATGTTAAATTCAATTTTTTGCTGTTGTTCATTTCTTATTAAGTATAAGTCTAAAAATGGGATCTTGTTCAATTTCAATAGTGTATTTCACTGACTCATCCTGAAGATTAAGGAATTTCAATGCATCTTGAATGTATTTTTTGTCAATTACAGCGATAATAGCATCTTCATATCTATATCAACACTTGAAAATCAAAGGATAAGCATTGATGATATGTGATTCAAGATACCCCATAAATAAATTGACTAAAAATGGAGAAAGTGGATTTCCCATTGCCAATCCAGAAATTTGTCACATAAACATGCAATTTTCAGTAGCCTATTACACAAATTGTTAAATATTCCACTTAATGTAGAGGATTTTAACAAGGAATATAATCATATTGTACATGTTGCTAAAATAAATGGTTTTGATGAAGACATAATAAAGAATAAATTAAAGGAATTCCAACAACAGAAAAGGTTACAGGAATACGTCAACTTACTTACTTACTTACTCACTGGCACTATCGAACCCGTAGGTTCATGGCCGCGCAAACATAAGCTCTCCATACATCCCTATCCTGAGCCAATGCTTTCCAATCATTCCCTGTATAACCTACTTCCCTTTAATCATAGTTAATGTTGTTCTCCCACCTCATTCTTGGTCTACCAACTGGGCGTTTTCCCTCTGGCTTTCCTACAAGAAGTTTCCATGCAAGTCTTTCATTCCCCATACGCGCAACATGTCCTGCCCATCGCAGTCTATGAGACTTAACTGTTCTTATTATATCTGCCTTCCTATAAAGACCATGTACTTCATTGTTACGTAAGTCTTCTCCATTCACCTGTCTGTTTATCTCTCTTTGGTCCAAAAATTTTCCTAAGAACTTTATTTTCAAATACTCGTAATCTCCTTTCCTCCCTTAAAGTAAGAGTCCATGTTTCGCACCCATATAATATAACTGGCAGAATAATAGTTTTATATATTTTCAACTTAACGTTTTTTGAAAGGAGTTGGGACATCAAAAGTCTCTGCAATGCATAATAGCACGCATTTCCAGAATTGAGGCTATGTTTAATTTCTTTGTGCATCTCATTCCTATTTGTGATTATTGTTCCTAGGTATTTGAATTCAGCCACTTCCTCAAAATTTCCCTCATTTGTCATTAGCTGTCCATTTCCATTATATACTGAATTTCTACGTGTGACCATATATTTAGTTTTACTGATATTTACTTCCAGTCCTAATTTCTTAGTGTTACTCAATAGTGTGTGCGTGTTGGCCTTCAGTATCTCCTCGCTATCAGCCAGTAGTACTACATCATCAGCATAAACTAACAGCTTATTAATACCATCGAGTTGTAAGCCTTCCTCATTCTCTAAAGATTTAATGGCATGCTCTAGTACAAAATTAAATAGTAGAGGCGATAGTGCATCTCCTTGCTTCAACCCATACTGGATTTCAAAAGTGTCTGAAAACTGTTTGCCTACACGCACCCTACTCTTTGAGCCATTTAGACACATTCGTATAAGTCTAACTAACTTTTTAGGAATTCCGAACTCCAGCAGGATACTATATAACTTCGCCCTCTTAATTGAATCATATGCTTTTTTGAAGTCTACATATAGTTGATGTACAGTACCATTATATTCCCATTTCTTTTCTAAAATCTGTCTTATACTAAAAATCTGATCTGTTGTAGACCTGTTTCTTCTAAATGCACATTGATGATCTCCTAGAATGTCATCAATATAGGGAGTAAGTCTGCTTACTAATATATTTGTTAGAATTTTGTACGAAGTTGAAAGTAATGAGATGCCCCTGTAGTTGTTGCAATCAGTTTTATCTCCTTTATTATAAATTGGTACGATAATTGATTCCTTCCATTCATCTGGAAGAGCTTCTTTTTCCCAAATCATAGTAAGCAACCAGCGTATCTTGTCCATCAATTTTTCTCCCCCTGATTTTATCAGTTCTTCTGGGATCTCATCTGAGGAATACGTCACCTTACAATATGATTCCAAGAAAGATGTAAAATTCAAGAAATTTACTTACCATCCAGAAGTTCATAATACGTTTCAAAAAATTTTCAGAAAATTTAATATAACATTGGCTCCAATTAACAAATTCAGTCTGGGTAATCTTGTGTTAACTAACAATAAATGTAACGCCCCAGACAACAAAAAATCTGGAATTTATCAAATTGATTGCAAAGATTGCAACAGGATATATATAGGAAAAACAAAATGGAACTTGGAAACTCGTAGAAAAGAACACTTCAGAAGCATATAGAATGGAGAAATTGAAAAATATAGCGACACACAGTTTATTAGAGCATCATAGGATTGAAAAAGAAGCAAAACTTTTGAAACATCTATCTAAATCTTTGGATTTAACAGTTTGGGAAAAAATATATATTAAAAAAAAAACATACTAGAGCCATGAACTTCGAGATTCCGGACGAACCGAGCTTGATTACAAATTTCTTCAAAAATACAACAGATGGCAGTTTAGAAAATGATTGCTTCAAAAGAACACCAGACGTGGAGAGTAGTTCCTTCAAAAGAACACCAGATGGCAGTTTGGATAATTACGGGCAAAAGAAAAAATTGACAGTTGTGAAAACAGCTGACGATGGTGACAATGGGTCGCCGATACTGCAGTGCTGTGTTTATAAAAACATAGAAGTATGAGGTAAGAAAAAATCACGATTCATTTAATTCTTATTAATTGAACCTCATAATGTTAAAAATTCCCAAATTTGATATATAAATTTTATAACATTATTTGACAGTGTTGAAGTATTTATTTAAATATGCAAATCACAATATTATGAGACTCTTAGAAATATTGTGATGCTAATTGCTATTTTCTCCACAGAGTATATTACTTAGTCTATGATTTTTCTATCGCTGGTTGGATCAGCGTTTGGGAGTAATAAGTAAGTGTACACCCATTTTTAATAAACGTTTGGTAATTTTAATATTATTAATATATCTTTTTAACATAGATTTGCGGATTTATTGCAAATATTGGTCATTTAAATTTCATAGCGACAGATAGTAATCGAGAATGATAATCAATATGTGGTTCGATTGTGGGTTATCGGTGGCTCTATAAAGTCTGGCGCATGCACACTGTTATTCTATAGGACTTGGAAAATATTTCACGCTAGTTTAAGTGCAGTTTTTTCGTAAATTTACTTGTACCTTAATAAAGAAAGAAAAAACAATGCTTGAATTGTGACTTGAACCCTGGATCTCTGATTATGTACATCACTACAATACCAATTGCACCATCTGAGCACCGATAAGAGTGTCAACATTGCTTTCTTACTTACTTACTTACTTACTCACTGGCACTATCGAACCCGTAGGTTCATGGCCGCACGGACATAAGCTCTCCATACATCCCTATCCCGAGCCAATGCCCTCCAATCATTCCCTGTATAATCTACTTCCCCCAAATCATAGTTAATGTTGTTCTCCCACCTCATTCTTGGTCTACCAACTGGGCGTTTTCCTTCTGGCTTTCCTACAAGAAGTTTCCATGCACGTCTTTCATTCCCCATACGCGCAACATGTCCTGCCCATCGCAGTCTACGGGACTTAACTGTTCTTATTATATCTGGCTTCCTATAAAGACCGTGTAGTTCATTGTTATGTAGTCTTCTCCATTCACCTGTCTGTTCATCTCTCTTTGGTCCAAAAATTTTCCTAAGAACTTTATTCTCAAATACTCGTAATCTCCTTTCCTCCCTTAAAGTAAGAGTCCATGTTTCGCACCCATATAATATAACTGGTAGAATAATAGTTTTATATATTTTCAGCTTAACGTTTTTTGAAAGGAGTTGGGACATCAAAAGTCTCTGCAATGCATAATAGCATGCATTTCCAGAATTGAGCCTATGTTTAATTTCTTTGTGCATCTCATTCCTATTTGTGATTATTGTTCCTAGGTATTTGAATTCAGCCAATTCCTCAAAATTTCCCTCATTTGTCATTAGCTGTCCATTTCCATTATATAATGTATTTCTACGTGTGACCATATATTTAGTTTTACTGATATTTACTTCCAGTCCTAATTTCTTAGTGTTACTCAATAGTGTGTGCGTGTTGGCCTTTAGTATCTCCTCGCTATCGGCCAGTAGTACTACATCATCAGCATAAACTAACAGCTTATTAATACCATTCAGTTGTAAGCCTTCCTCATTCTCTAAAGATTTAATGGCATGCTCTAGTACAAAATTAAATAGTAGAGGAGATAGTGCATCTCCTTGCTTCAACCCATTCTGGATTTCAAAAGTGTCTGAAAACTGTTTGCCTACACGCACCCTACTCGTTGAGCCATTTAGACACATTCGTATAAGTCTAACTAACTTTTTAGGAATTCCGAACTCCAGCAGGATACTATATAACTTCTCCCTCTTAACTGAATCATATGCTTTTTTGAAGTCTACGTATAGTTGATGTACAGTACCATTATATTCCCATTTCTTTTCTAAAATTTGTCTTATACTAAAAATCTGATCTGTTGTAGACCTGTTTCTTCTAAATGCACATTGATGATCTCCTAGAATGTCATCAATATAGGGAGTAAGTCTGCTTACTAATATATTTGTTAGAATTTTGTACGAAGTTGAAAGTAATGAGATGCCCCTATAATTGTTGCAATCAGTTTTATCTCCTTTCTTATAAATTGGTACGATAATTGATTCCTTCCATTCATCTGGAAGAGCTTCTTTTTCCCAAATCATACTAAGCAAACAGCGTATCTTGTCCATCAATTTTTCTCCCCCTGATTTTATCAGTTCTGCTGGGATCTCATCTGAACCTGATGCTTTATACATCTTCAATTTTTCAATTGCCATTTCAACCTCTAATGCACTTGGCTCTGAGACTAGCATTTCTGCTGTCTGTAACTTATCCCTCCTCAATGTCCTGTTCTGTATGTACATTTAATAGCTGATTAAAATAACTTTTCCATCTATTTAATATACTCTTGGAATCTGCAATCATATCCCCATTTTCATTCCGAATTATGTTTGTTCTAGCCTGAAACCCTTTCTTCTCTATACTAATTCCCTGATATAATTCTCTAATGTTCCTATTTTTTGCATTCATTTCAAGATCATTAATCTTCTCTCTCAAATATTCCCTCTTTTTACTCTTTAGTAACTTGGTGGTTTCCCGTCTAACACTACCCAATTGCTCTAAATTTACTTCATTTGGCTCGTGTAACCATTTCATTTTTTCTAGCTTTCTTTTCTTTACAATGTCGGCACATTCCTCATCAAACCATTTCTTGTTTTGCCTCTTTTTTAAACAACCAATGCTTTCTGATGCTGACAATTTAATAGTATCTCTCATAGCCTCCCATTCTTTATTTATATCAGTTTCTTCTTCGTTTGCCACATTGTCATCTGAAGATTCCAGTATTTCAAATCTATTAGCAATTTTGATTTGGTATTCTTGCCGCATTTCATCATTTTTCAAGTTTTTTAATTCATATTTTACAGAATCATCTTTTAGCGTTTGTTCCTCTCATAAGCGATAGCCGTTGTCTGATTTTCACCCTGACCAGATGATGATCTGAATTGCAGTCTGTCCCTCTAACTGATCTAACATCAATGATGCTACTGTGCCAGCGTTTATCCACTAATACATGATCTATCTGGTTCCGAGTTTCTCCATCTAGGGACGTCCAGGTGTATTTATGAATATCCTTATGCTGAAATGTTGTGCTCTTAACAATGAGATTCTTTGATGTGGCAAATGTGACTAATCTAACCCCGTTGTCGTTACTATCTTCATGAAGACTGAATTTGCCTATTGTTGGTTTGAATATATCTTCCCGCCCCACTTTTGCATTAAAATCTCCTAAGACAATTTTCATATGATATCGTGAAAGGCTATCAAATAAGCATTCTAATTCTTCATAGAACTCATCCTTGATCTTGTCATCTTTATCTTCTGTGGGGGCATGTACATTTACAATTATAAAATCATGTCGTTTACCCTTTAGAATTATGTATGATATCCTATCACTAACAAACTTAATATCTCGGATAGCGGATAGGATCCTCCTTCTGACTAAAAAACCCGTTCCAAATGCAGGTCTTTCTGCACCCCCATAGTATAATGCAAAGCTTCCTGATTCCTGACTACCTTCTCCTGGCCACCTAACTTCCTGTAAAGCGACTATATCCAAGGGCGATTTATCCAATTCCCGCGTTAATATCTCTAGTGCCCCGCTATTGTATAAAACATTGCTTTCTACTTATACAATTCTCGTTCGTCCGAAGAGTATCAATACCAACACGCCAATTGCTATCTTTTATTCAGAAGTACTTTTATTGAGAATTTCTACATTACTTTTGAATGGTAAAGTTTCATATTTTGAAGTTTTTATTAAATTAACACTTTCCAATCTAGATTATTTAAGGAAGAAAAATTAAGGTTGGAAAGTGTAAATTTAATAAAAACATGAAAAAATTAAAATATGGTTATATTTTATTTATTTATGCAAAAATCTATGTTATGTTATGGAATAAATGGTTTGAGGCAGTAAAAGCTTGTAATCTAGAACAATATTAACACAATAAATTTTCAAAATGTTAACAAAACGTTTCTCACTAATATTGGTCTACAAAGTCTCCTACTTGGCAGAAACTATTCAGGTAAAAAGCATCACAAATCAACCATTTACCTAAAATGGTTCACAAATGCTGCTCGGACGTCTGCCTTTATGTGCTAAATATTTAAGACAGTGCAATAATGGCGTTACTTCAATTTTGTGACAACACTGACCAAGGCAACTTAAGCCTTGAATCACGAATCAAATGTCGTAGATTTACAACACGTAGAAGAATCTAAATTATAAAAATAAAGCTTCTAAAAAAATTGTTGGACCTTTCATTACCAGTTTGGAAAAGAGAGAGAGAGAGAGAGAGAGAGAGAGAGAGAGAGAGAGAGAGACAGAGAGAGAGAGAAAGAGAAAGAGAAAGAACGAGAGAGGAGAGAGAGAGATAGAGAGGAGGTA